>OZ018391.1:3458952-3565693 GCA_963969525.1 Ontholestes murinus
GTAATGGAAAATTAATGACACGAAAAACAATTGGAGGAATATCTTCTGTTTGTGTTTTATTTATACGATTGTTTTATATAATTAGTTAATAATTGATATTAATATCCATTAGTGTATGTAGAAAAAATTATAGATCAATATCAATTATTAAAAAAAACATTTTTTTCGTAATTGTATTGTATTGTTTTTTTTTTTAGATGATTGATTTACGTTATGTATTTATAAGAAAAATAATTCTCTTGATATTAGATTAATCAGGCTGAAAAAAAAATGAATTAAGCACCAAAAACCTTTCGTTAAAAACTATTCAGCAGAAATTTAAAACTAATTAGTTTATCGTAACTAGAGAGAAAAGGGAAAAAACATAGTAATTATACCCAGAACAATATAATAACAAAATTAATAAATTAAACGAAAATAATATTATTGAGATAGAAGCGGACAAAAATTTCATTAAGTATTGCTATTTAAGCAAAATAAAATGATGCACATAACTTTCATAACAGACCATGTATATTTTAATTAATTTCAAATTCATTAAAATGTTGAATTTCATTTTTGTCGGTTTCAATCTTTTATCTATAATATTTTAACTGTGTTAAGATAATTTTTAATGTTTTTTAATTTTTTTTTAATCTTTCAATTGTTTACTGATGTTCAAGTTATTAATTGTTTTTTTAAACTTCAACTTTTATAATAAATATAATTTAATGCGAGACACTTTTTTCTTTAAGTGTTTTTATTAATTTTTCTTGTAGAAAATTTCATTTGTTTTTTCGTATTTAAACAGTTGTAAGAAAATTCAAAATTGTTTTATTTTTACTTTTAGTTTTCAAAGGTTATTTCTTTAAAAAAAAATTAAGAACTGTTATTTCTAGTTTTTTATTATTTTTACCTTTTCAAATATTTGCATTTTTAGAAAATTCTATTTATTTTTTGCACTAACTATAGATTTTTTTTGCTTGTTTTTTTTTTAAGTTTTAAACTCTTTTTAGCAAAATGCTTTTTAAAATTATTTTAATTTATTTTACAATGATAATATGTTTTTTTTATATTTAAACTAAATAATACAATAAAAAAGTTAACATTTCTTTAGGGATTCAATCAGTTTTTTAAGCATATTTATTTTTTGTTTGTTTATTTTTAAGAATATTTTGAATTAAACACTTTTTGGCTAAGAAACTCCAATTGATTTTTTGAATAACTATTCCAAATTTCACATTGATTTTTTTAGCAGACTCTAATATTTTTTTAGTTGTTTGTTAGAAGACATTTTAATTACTTAAAAAAATTCATATTTTTTATGAAATTTTATTTTTCTGTTTAATTTTTAAGATAATTTTAAACTGTTTTATTTTGTTTAATTGTTTACTTTTTGGAACATCTTGAAAATAATGAAGAAGAAGACACAATAAATTTTAAATTGTTTGATTTCAAGTTTTCAAATGTCATTTCTAAAAGAATTTTTTTTTCATATTTACAAATTTAATAAATTTAAAAGAATCTTTAAATGTTTCTTAGTAAATTTTCAATGTCTAAACTGTCTCTTCTTACAAATATTTTTATTTCTTTTTCCATTTCTATATCGCTTAATGTACAGGGTCCATCATAAAAGTAATGTGCAATTTACGCACTGTATATTTTTATATGTTTACATATAATTAGATATTTTTTGTGTGTTGAGAAATAAAGGATTATTATCATTTACATTATTTTCTGGGAAAAATATATTTATTGAATGTATTTGTAAAAATGCCTTAAATGTTTCGGAATATTCTCCCCCAGCGTCATTATACTTGTGGAAAAGTGTCTGTCGTGAAAACCTCTCGACAAGAATGTCTCTTAGGAACGTTTACACAAGCGTTAGGATGTTTTCCATGGACTCCCAATGCTCTCCTTTCAGCTCTCTCGTTAGGGAAACAAAAATAGGTTGCATGGAGTCAAGTCGAGGCTGTAAGAGGGCTGGAGACAATCGAGGCAATTAAATTTTTAACGATGAAAGCTTTGTTGCTGGGAAAATTACCATGGCAGAGCCTGACCGTGTTTTTAATGTTAGCTCACACGCGTGTAACACTGAATATTTCAATCCCTGCATTTAAAATACTAAGTTGACAGTTTTTTCTTGTGCTAGAAACTCAAAATGGATTCCTCGGACATCTCCTGGCCTTCATTGAATGTCTTGTGCCATTTCCCAGACTGTGACCTTGAAATGTAGTCATCATTGAAGGCCTCTTAAACCATTGGGAATATTTCCGAGCTGTACACAAAACTTCATCGCTCCATGTTACAAAGTCGAAAGTCGAAAAACGCACTCCACGCGGAGACACGCTTTTTCGCTAAGAACAAATGCAATAAACCAATTATCTACACTTTAAAACACATACAATGTATTTATAGGAAATCTCTTGCAGATGCAATATGCATTTTCGCAACGATACCACGTAATAAAATCTTGCGCATTACTTTCATAATAGACCCTGTATATTTAAACTACATGATATATTTTAATGATAAATAAGTTCTTCTTTAACTTTTGAACTAATTTTTATTTTAGTCAATTACATTTTTTCTTTGGTTATTTAAAAGGTTGCCCACCCATTCTACATTTATATTTTTACTTAATCGCCATATGTGAAGCTTATGAGTGTGTTTTAATGGTTGAAGACAACCAACCCCATATATACATTTAAACTTAATCTACAACACTATTTTTTTTTAATTCTTGGACAATAACTATAAACTACTGTTGTTTTTTTGGAAACTTAAAAAGTAACAGTGGTCTTAATAAAAATGTATATGTAGGGTGGGTGGGTGGCCTCTATCTACCCTCCAATCATTTAAACACACTCCTAAGATTCACTGAATAAATTCTAAATTATGAGAAAAGTTCGCTTCATTGATTTCATTAATTACATTAAGAAACTACTTTCCACTTTACTTATATTATAAAAAACTGGAGGGTGGAATAATGTAAACTCACTCATAATACATATAAATTTACACCTAACCTAAAATACTATTACTTCGTGGTACATTTTTTTACTATTATATTTTGAACATCAACAATAACGTTTATATTTATGTTTTCTGAAAACTAATTCACTAACAGTGATTGCAATTTCAATATATATGTAGGGTGGGTGGGTGGCCACTATCCCACCCTCCAATTTTTATTATATAAACGTAGTTATTTTAAAAGTAATCAAAGTTTAATCAGGCAAATAAAACTTAGGAGTATGTTCTAATGGTTGGAGGGTGGATAGAAGCAACCCACCCACCCTACATATACATTTAAACTTAATCTACAACACTATTTTTTTGTTCTTGGCATTAGCTATTAAATTACTGTTGTATTTTCTGAAAACTTTAAAAGTAACAGTGATCTAAATAAAATTGTATATGTAGGGAGGATCTGAAATGGTGGAAACATAAATGTAAAGTTGCTAAAAAAAAGTTAAATGGAACATAAATTGCTGAAAATTCAAAGGCTTCTGAAGAAACTTCTTCTAGTTCAAAAAACAAATTCCTGAAAAAATATGATAAAATAAAAAAGGTGGTAAATTCAAATGGAAGAAGAATGGAAGATTCAAGCAAATTTTATTGAAATTAGATAAAAATTTTAAAAAAAGAGAAAGAGAGCCTAATAAATTAAAGAAATTAATGGATATTGTAGAATCATAAAAAAATACACAATTTACAAGAGAATTCGCTGAAAAAATTGATAAATAAGGCGAAAAAAGATAGAAATTCTAAAAACCCGAAAGATATGTTTCTGACAAATTTCAATTAATTAATGTTATTATAAATAAGAAAAGAAACTAAACTAAAAATTACTAGAGCCTAAAAAACTGTTTAAAATTTAGATACGAAAATTATAGAAAGTTCAAATAAGATAAAATACAAAAGTGTCTAAAAAAACTCAAAAACTGAAGTAAATAGCAGAATGTTGTAAAATAAGAAAACACAAATTTTAAAAGTGCCAGAAAAAATCTGATAAGATAAAGTAGGAAAATAGGGAAATTTTCGAAACTTAAAAAAAATGCAATAAAACAATGCAAGAAATGGTAGAAAATTTATAAAATTAAAGGAGCAATTTCTTATTGTTTAGAAAGTTTATAACTTTTCAAGAAAATTCTTGCAACTTGGAATTCTTGGAAAATCCGATAAGATAAACCGAAAATTTCTTGAGATTGATAAAAATTCTTGGAAATTCTAGAAGATAATTTATACAAATTGAAAGATAAAGCAAGAAATTAAGCCTAAAATGATTCTCAAAAATAGGTGTAAATTTTCTTAAAAAAATCGAATTAAACAAAATTTAATTAAAATTGGGAAAAATAATTTTAGAATTCAATGAAGTTAGAAGAAAAATCGGAAAATAAGCTGATAAAGCTTAGTCAATGAAAGAAAAATTAAAAAATTAATTTATGCATAATCCAAATGAGATAATCGATGAAAGAATAAATATTTTCAAGAAAATAAAGAAATGTTGCTGGAAAATCCAATGAAATAATTCAAGAAATGGTAGGAAATAAAAAGGAAGATAAATTGAACATTTCTATAGTTGTCAAAGTAAATGTTTACAATTAAAGGTGAATGTTTGGAAAGTTGGTGAAATAAGACACTTGTTAAGTTCCTTTAGGTTTATTATATATTAACTGACACGTGTTTCTATCATTTTCAAAGTTTAAACTTGTTTGGTAAATTCTTTTATGAATGAAAGAAAACTACTGGAAACTGTAAAAACAGAATCATACAATTTAGAAAAGAAGTCCCAGAAAAAAATAATTTGATAAGATAAAGTGGAAAAAACTGGAAAACATTTCTGAGAAAGATCTAATAATAATGCAATTATAATTTTATTATTATTGTATTATTGTATGAGTTGCATGAAGATAATTTAATTTAATTAGTAAAAATGTAGTATAAAATTCTAAAAAAGAAAAATATCTAAAAAAACCTTTAAGGTCTTGAACAAAATATTTACAATTTGAATAAAAAAAATCCGGAAATTTTAAACAAGATAAAAGTGAAGAAACTTTAAAACGAAAGAAAACAAACTGAAGAGATCCTAATACACAATAGATAACACATAATACAGAATAGTAAACCGAAAACCAAAATCCAGAATATAGAATACAGAATGAAGCATCCGAAATCCAAAATATAGAATGCAGAAGAGATAATACGGAATCCAGACTACAGACTACAAAATAGAAAATACGATATACAGAATATAGAATCCAAAACCAAACTATAGAATATAGAATACAAAAGGCAGAATACAAAATAGAAAATACGAAATACAGAACCCAGAATTGAGAATATGGAATACAGAAAAATAGAGAATCCGAAATTGGGAATACAAAATGCAAAATAGAGAATATATAATCCAAAATACAGAATACAGAATCGAGAATATAGAATACAAATTAGATAATACAGAATTCAGAATAGTGCATAACAAAGAATACAAAAGATAGACTACAAAATACAGAAGACAAAATAGAAAATATAAAGTACAGAATACAAAATTCAGAATTTAGAACTCAGAATTCGGAATATAGAATCTCGAATAGAGAATATACAATACAGAAGACCGTACACAGAATACAGAATCCAAAATCCCAACCGCAAAGATCCGAATACACAATTGAGAATGCAGAATTCAGAAGAGAATTCAGAATCAAAAATACAGAATAGAAAATCCGAAACCAAAATTCAGAATACAAAATAGAGAATCCACAATCTGATATACAGAATACAGAACGGGGAATCTAAAATACTATATATAGAATTTAGAATCTGGAATTATGAACACACAATCCAGAATACAAAATCCAAAATCCGAAATGGAAAATGCAGGACAGAGAATACAGAATCCAAAACACAGACTTTAAAATACATAATAGAGATTCAGAAGACAGAAGACAGAAGACAGAAGACAGAAGACAGAAGACAAAAGACAAAAGACAGAAGACAGAAGACAGAAGACAGAAGACAGAAGACAGAAGACAGAAGACAGAAGACAGAAGACAGAAGACAGAAGACAGAAGACAGAAGACAGAAGACAGAAGACAGAAGACAGAAGACAGAAGACAGAAGACAGAAGACAGAAGACAGAAGACAGAAGACAGAAGACAGAAGACAGAAGACAGAAGACAGAAGACAGAAGACAGAAGACAGAAGACAGAAGACAGAAGACAGAAGACAGAAGACAGAAGACAGAAGACAGAAGACAGAAGACAGAAGACAGAAGACAGAAGACAGAAGACAGAAGACAGAAGACAGAAGACAGAAGACAGAAGACAGAAGACAGAAGACAGAAGACAGAAGACAGAAGACAGAAGACAGAAGACAGAAGACAGAAGACAGAAGACAGAAGACAGAAGACAGAAGACAGAAGACAGAAGACAGAAGACAGAAGACAGAAGACAGAAGACAGAAGACAGAAGACAGAAGACAGAAGACAGAAGACAGAAGACAGAAGACAGAAGACAGAAGACAGAAGACAGAAGACAGAAGACAGAAGACAGAAGACAGAAGACAGAAGACAGAAGACAGAAGACAGAAGACAGAAGACAGAAGACAGAAGACAGAAGACAGAAGACAGAAGACAGAAGACAGAAGACAGAAAACAGAAGACAGAAGACAGATGACAGAAGACAGAGAGGACAGAGCAGACAGAGGATAAAGAGAATAGAGAATAGAGTGGGCAGAGGATAGAGAGGACAGAGGTCAAAAAGGATAGAGAGCAGAGAGGACAAAAGACAGAGAGGACATTTGACAGAGGACAGAAGACAGAGGGAAAAATTCAAGTTTTAAAAAAATCATAGAAATTCTTGAAAAATAAGAATTTATTTCGATTTTTCGGATTTTCTTATAATATTTTATTTTATCAGATTTTCTAGAAAGTTGCCTTCCAAATTGTGGAAATTTTCTTCAAGAATAAGACCAGAATTCTTGATGAAAATGTCCGCAATTTGAAAGGCAACTTTTTAGAAAATCAGATGAAATAAAACAGAAAATTATGAAAAGTAAATATAAAAATACGAAATAAAATTGCTGAAATTTAGAAAAAAATGTTCATGTTTAAGTTTTCAAAGATTATACAATTGTAAAAATTCTAAAGATTCAAAATGATATAAAGATTCCTAGATTCTAAATAGTTTAATAGTTTAACAGTTTAGTACTACCAATTCTAAAAAAAAGTAAAGATGCAAAAAAAAATTAATTGGTTTTTATATGTATATTTTTAAGAAAGAAAACCAAAGATCTAAATAAATATATAATTAGAAGATTCTAAAGATTCTAAATATCCTAATGAAATTAAATAATTTGAAGACTCTAAAAAATACAAATTCTAAAGGTTCTTAAATATAAAAGAAATTTTAAGTTTCCAAAGATTTGAAAAAATTACATTTTAAAAATGAAATTTAATCTAAAATAATTTAATATATGAATAGTTTGATTTTAAAATTAAAGTGAAGTTTTTTTTTTTCGCCGCGGCAAAAGTCCCCTGAGGATAGTGTACCTATCGAGGAGGATGAGGAAAGGAAAAGGGAGAGGATTGAGAGCAGGGGGAAGAAGGAAGGAGATGGATGCAGCGGCAGCTGTAAGGAATTAGTGGAGAGAGTAATTAGGGAGATGAAAAAAGTGTTTAGAGAAAAAAATAAGGGAGATGAAAGAGTTGTGGAAAGAAGAGATAAAGGGGATGAATGAGTGGTGGAATGAAGAGAAATAGTTTTTAAAGGAAAGGATAAGGGGGTTGGAAGGGAAGAGTGAGAAGAGAGAGAGAAAAGAGAGAAGGGACAATATTGTCATAAGAGGGAAAGATTTTCGGGACAATAGAAACATTCCTGAAAGAGGTGGTGGAAGTCCAAGTGGAGATAAAGGAGAGCTTAAGAGTGAAAGAAGCAGGAAAGGTAACGGTGGTGAAGTTGGGAGGGACGGAAGATAAGATAATGGTAATGAGGAACAAGAAGCAGATCAAGAAAATGCAAGAGAGAATTTATATCGATGATGACTTAACGAAAAAAGAAAGAGAGGTGCAAAAGCAAATAAGGGCGAGGGCTAAGAAGGAATGGGACAAGGGTCGCTCGGTAAGAGTAGGATACCAGAAGGTAATTTCAGAGGGAAAGGTATTGGATGGCGCAATGATAAGGGGGATTAGAGGCAGAAAGGGGAGAGAGTAGGAGGCGGGGAACAGGAGGAGTTGGCAGGGGGGTGGAGATGTGTTAACCATAGGGGTTTGGAATGTGGCGGGAATCAAAGGTAAAACTATAGGCGGGGTACGAGAAAGAGACTTACAAGAGTAGACCAAAGGGAAAAACGTAGTGGCAATAACCCCACAATGTCTTTCCCTTGAAACATGGATGTTAAAGGAATGGGAAGAAGTGAAGAGGGGGTTACCAGGAGATTTTAGATGGAGAATGAAGGGGGCAAGAAAAAATGCAACGAGAGGAAGAGCGATGGGAAGGATGATAGTGGGAGTAAGAAAGAACAGGCTACAAGTGAAGATCGAGTTCACGAAAGGGGAATAAGACGTGGAATGGGTGAGGTTTGGGCAGGGAAGGCAGAGGACTACGGTGGGGGTGGTGTATGTAAACAAACATTTGAGGGATATAAGAGAGGAGATAGAAATGAAGACAGGAGAAGGAGGAAGGTGTGTGATGAGAGATTTCAATACGAGGCTGGGGGAATTAGGGGGAGGGATAAGCGAGAAGTGGGAAGAAATCAAGAGGATAAATATATAAACATGGAGGGTGGGAGGATGCAAGATTTATGTTTAAGAGCTTGAGGGAGTATGAAGAATATATTAGGTGGATACAGAGAAAACCCAGAAAAACGAGAGATGGGAAAAGTGGATGGGTAGCAATGTGAGAGTTACGTGTGATCTTTGAGATGCATGTGTGAGACCGATCTTGATGTATGGGGCGGAAGTATGGGGTGTTAGGAGATATGAAAGGGTTGAGAGGGATCAGCGGTATTTTTTAAGCAGATATTAGGGGTTTAGAAGTCAACACATACATACTGCTTCAGGAAAAACATAGGGAGAGTATGTGGTGCGAAACTATAAAGAGAGTGGCTGGATTTGAAATGAAATTGTGGGGTTTAGAAGAGGGAAGATTGGTAAAGGAGGTATGGAAGGGAGACATAGGTGACTGGAGAGTAGAGTGTATGGAGAAGAGTGAATACAATGAGAATTACAAGAAATAGCAGGTGCATGGAAGGGAGGCCAAGGTACCTGGAGGATAATCGCTTGGGAAGGGAGGAAAGGGTGACAATGGCAGGAGCAAACTCGATGTAGTATATAAGTAACCAACAAAATCATAGTTATATACAGTGTCTAATAAACTATGAGCTTTTTTGTTGACATATTTTAGCTTTTACAGTTACTCTTTTAAGTGTTTGTCTTTCAGTCCTCAAGTACATAATTTAATTAAAATATTTTTTATACGAGAAAAATCGCGTACGTTACTGCACATAGAAAAATAACAACTTTTCACATACGGTGGTAATTAAAAGGGCACTAATTAATAACAAACAAACAAAACGAGCGGCGGTGTACGATTTTGAAGGGCCGGCGGCGGCGCGCACCGACGGTAATTCGCGTGCGGGGCCCTCCGACTTTATTACATATTGATAACTTTGTTTGTGAACTTTGTCTAGAATTACGTTTTACCGTGCGCACCGTTATTACGGAATTAATTGCACAAACGAGATTTTGACTAATGCAAACCCGTGTGTTCCGCGAGGACGGAGATGTTGATGTCGCTCGGCGCGTTCACTGCCGCCGCCCCCCGCTGTGTAAAATGGCAATTAACACAATGTGCGCGTTTCAGAAAACTTTAAACTACCGCCCAGGACTTCATAAAACTAATTACCGGGGCCAACTATTTCATAACACGAGGGCAATTCATACGCAGTTTGGACGTTCAAAAACTATTCGAACCGATGAAATTGGCGCAGTGGTTAGGATACTAGTAATCGTACGGGTTAAAACGAAAGTTTCGATTTGTGATTTTGTATAAAATTGTTGTAATAACTTTAAATAAATTACAATGTATAAATATTGATCATATTATCCCGAAACCTGATTAATGTCGTTCTTTGTTCAATATTGATTTTATAATGGTTTAGGCGATGAAGATACACACACACATATGCTATACACAGACTTACCGACAACAAAAGGAGGAAGCGACTGGAAACACACGTTTATGCGTCCATAAAAAAAGTTCCCAGGACTTCCTGCCCGGATCTCCTTTATAATTTTATCTGCAGGCTGTATCTGGATTGAGGATCACAGGACGCATACATTATTGCCGCAGGAGGAACGCGGTGCGACGCGAATGTGGAACATTTAAATGCAAATTTATTGCAGTGCAGAGAGTGCATTAAAGTGGCGGCGCAAGAAGTTCCTAGCCCGGCGGTGGTTGTTTATTAAATTCGATTCTAATCAGTTCGTGTCCTGGTTAATGTTTAGTTTCTACAAATTAAAAAAAAAAAAAAATACTTGTAACTTTACGATGTAATCATATACAATATTAAAACTTATATAAAATGACAATGATATGTCAAAAAATAGCTCCATATAAAATGGGCATAAATACGCCAGCAATGGCCAAAATATTGCTAGTACAGCAAAAATACTTCGCTGACTGAGAATTCCGTCATCCGAAGCAGAAGAAGGGGCCAGAGTGGAAGAACACATTGTGAACTCCGCCGGCAAGTGCTGTAACCTAAATTTTAGTAATTGTTAATGAATAGTTTATAATGTTTATATAATTCAAACAGGATTTTGTAAAGCGAAATATAAATAAATATAAAACCATACAATATTTTTTACTTCTAGCTAAAATTAGTTTGAGGGACTATTTTACTGACGAATCCTCAAGACATTAAGGATAGTATGTATGTAAAGTTAAGCCTCGATTGTATTGACTGTGCTGTTTATGTGAGTGTGTTTAATGTTCAAGAACATAAAAAATGCTTTAAGTTGTAAAACTGATAGATTTCTTCATACAAGAAATGTGCGACCTTTCAATATAAATTCTCAATTGAAGGATGTTTATAGACAAAATGTTTTTCTTACGAATCCTCAAGATCCTCACCTATCAATCTGTAATTTCTTGTAGGAACAGAAAACATCTCAATTGTGACTATTTTCAACTCCGTTTGATCATCTTTTTTTTTTGCATCATATAATTAGATTTCGCAACCCTTGCCTTTCTCTGAATTGTTCAGTTTATACATGCACCTGCCCTTTCAGACAATACCCCAGTTGCAATTATAATTTTTCAAGGAATTTAATTAATTAAGTACACGTAAATATTATAACAATAAAGGATTTTATGCCTCGACGTAAAATTAAATTTAATATTAAAAAAATATATACATTCAGCAGAAACGTGTTTTACATTCACGTGGAAATACAAAGGCAAAATGTATTCTCTTAAATAAATATCCTCTCTCTGTATATTATAAACCTAATTCTCGTGAATTACAATTAAGAAATTATTTATTCAAGAGAATGATGTAGTTATACTGAATTCAGTTAAATAAACGTAACTATTAATAAACTTTCAATTTCATTCATCACATTCATCACAAACGATAATATAAATCCAAATTTATTACCCAACAAAAAAAAAACTAATCCGATTTGAGGCGTTCGTCTTTTTTTCCGTTCCCTACTTTTTTTTTACCTTTTCGAACTTCGACCTGACGCACTTTATTTTATTTATATCGGCACGCATGGCATTAAATAAAAATATGCCCCTCTTTAAAAATTCCCCCCGGCGTCGTAAAAACGGTCGCATTAGGTGGCCCCCCCTGTACCCTCCTCCTTCTTGCCATCGACTTTAATGTGGTCGCACTTTACTGCCAAGTTGTAAATATAACAGTCCTTTGCTCTTAAACAAATAAGGAGGGCAGTAAATTTTCGAACGGAATATGAAATATTGAAAAGTGTAGTCGGCGGAGACCTTCCCGGCAAGACCGACATAAAAAGGAGGCCGCAACGTGATTTATGGGGTTTTTATAAGTGCGAGGGTGGAATTTTGATTCTTTTTTTTCTGCTTAAATAATATTGGCGGGAAGTTACTTCTTCTTTTATATGGGGCTATAATATTTATTTAAGATCATTAAATTGTGTTATATTTTGATTTTGATTTTTTTTTTTAATGAATAATTGGCGAATTTTTTAAGCTTGAGTGACTTTTGGCTCTTAGAAGTTGGTGAAGAGTAACAGTTTTGTTCCATAATGTTTTTATTTTCAGTTGCCTGACACGTGTTTTGGCATTCGCAGGCCATTATCAAAGTTAAAACACGTGATAGGCAACTGAAAATAAAAACATTATTCTCGTTGATTGTTGAGGCACTTATATTTTGAAAATCCATTATCACTTAATATAATAATAATAGTAAACTATTGATGATTTTCAACTTTTTATTTAAGGAATTAACGAAGGAAGATAAAAAAAGGAAAAAAACAGTAAAATATTTTGTTATAAACTTTTTTGTAATAAAATTGAAAATTGAAAATTTCCTTAAATATACAAGGTGTTTTTCTAAATGTTCTCTATGGGGATCTCGGAAACTGTAAGAGATAGAGAAACGGTTAGATGGGGAATGAAGTGTAGATTTACGAGACGAATAAGATTCCACTTTCAAAGTTTTCAAAAAAGACAAGGGTAATTAGATATTTGAAAAAAGTAACAAGTGTCAATTTTTTCAAATCAGTATATCTCTGTTATTATAACAGATAGAAAAAAACTGTAGAAACCAAAGTTTTAGATAATTTTATGCAGATTAATAAAAAAATAATCCGAAAATTTTTATCGCCATTATTTTCCGAGATATAACGCAAACTTATATTTTTTTAAATGGAAACCGCTGTTGGCTATAGCCTCATTCAGAAGATATTTTTTCTTTCTTTAATCCAATATAACATATGATATAGTTATTTCTAAAAATAAGTGAGTTATAGTTGAAATATTATTAAAAACAACTGAAAATTTTATAGAAAAACATTTTTAATTGTTTTCCATTTAAGGAAATATACAAGGTCCTTTATAAAAGTAATGCGCCATTCTTAAGAAAAATTTACCAAAATGTGTGCAAAATCTATATTAAACCTTTTTTTTTATTAAACCTCACAAAACTATATAAAATACATTTTAACAATTAGATAAAAAATTTGAAATTTCATTTGAAAAAAGTAATAATTTGCTTTAAAAAAAATGAAAAGTAAATATTTCAAATATTACGTAACAAATCGAATTAAAGGAAGTTATAGAATACAAAAATAGTTGGAAATTTATATATAATTGTAGTTTTAAAAAGCAGTTTAAAAGAAAAAATAGTTTAAGAAAGCTCAAAATTTTAAAAATCTATTGAAAATCTCTTTAACAATAATTGAAAATTAAAAACAGTCAAAATATTATTAAAAACAATTAAAAATTTAATAGAAAAACATTTTCAATTGTTTTTTCTTTAAACTTTTCTATGAAAATAATTGATAATTCTAATATCAAAAAAGGAAAACTGTTTGAAACAAATAAATATTTATTAAAAGTGTTTATATATGTTACTTTTCTAAAATTAAAACAAAAAAATAAATTTTCTTTTAAAAAATGAATTTGTAAAGCAACTATTATTTAAAATTGTTCTTAAAACAATTGCAATTATACCGTTTATAATTAAAAAATAGAAAAATAAACAACTTATATAATAAAACCAGTTAATAAACTACAATATTAAAAAAAAGAGGTCCATTAAAAAATTATTTCGCGTTTTCTAGGAAAAATTTTACCAAAATATGTGCAAAACCTATATTAAACTTTTTTTTGATTAAACCTCAGAAAACTATATAATAATATATTGTTTAATAATTACATGAAAAGTTTAAAAATATCATTTAAAAAATATTTCTAAGGTAGTTAGAAAATACAAAAATAGTTAGGAATTTATATATAATTGTAATTTTAAAAAACAATTAATTAAATATTTAAATAAATATTTTTTAACCGTTTAAGAAAGCTCAAAACCTTTGAATTTTAAATTTCAAAAATCTATTGAAAATTGAAAACATTTGAAATAATATTAAAAACAGCTAAAAATTTTATAGAAAAACATTTTTAACTGTTTTCTATTTAAAGAAATCCGTTTCTCTTTGATTTCTTTTATAAAAACAATTGAAAATTTTAAATCAAAACGAGAAATATGTTTAAAACAAATAGAAATTTATTAAAAAGAGTTTATATACGTGACTTTTCTAAAATTGAAAGAAAAGATTTAAATTTCTTAAAAATAAATAAATTAGTAAAGCAAATATTTTAAATTGTGCTTAGAAAATTTGTAATTAAACCATTTGTAATTAAAAATTGTAAAAATAAACAAGTAATATAATAAAACTAGTTTATAATACTTAAAACTTAAAAATGAAGGCAAAGTATACAAGGTCCTTTATAAAAGTAATGCATATTTTTCGGGAAAAATTTTACCAAAATGTATGCAAAAACTATATCAAACTTTTTTTGTTTAAACAGTTGGAATATTATTAAAAACAATTTAAAATGTTATAGAAAAACATTTTCAATTGTTTTCTATTTAGAAAGATCCTTTTTTGTACTTTTCTATAAAAACAATTGAAAATTTGATACAAAAAACTGTTTAAAATAAATTAAAACCTGGTAAAAAGAGTTTATAAAAGAGATAATTGAATTTTCTTGAAAAAAAATTAATTGGTTGAGCAAATATTTGATTAAAATTGTGCTTAAAATAATTGTAATTAAACCATTTATAATGAATAATTGTAAAAATAAATAACTTATATTATAAAACTAGTTTATAATACTTTAATCTTAAAAAAAATGAAGGCAAAATATAAAATGGTGATGTGGCCATCATAGTACTTTCCCTATATTTTATTCGAAAACTATTAGGTTTACGGAAAAAAGTGATTCTTACTAATTTGATTACTTTTTAATTGTCTACATTTGTTTATTATATAAATTTCATGTAACTCCAATAGTTTATTGGCAATTGGCAAAAACTGTCAAAATTTTCAGTTTTCATTTTTTTCCTTGAAAGTTAATAGTTTTATGAAAAATTTGTTTAATTAAAACTTGTTCAGTTTCTTATTCTCTGTAACTTTTGTTTAAAGAGTTTTGTAATATTTTCATTTTTAAAAAAATATTCGAAAAAAAACAAAAAACGGCCTCTAGTAAACATCCACTTTCGATATTTGAATGTTCACCAAAAGCTTCTTTTCAGTTTTTAACGATAAAACCTTAAGTTTAAAATTTCATTTCAATGGGGTGATTCGTTTTTGAGATACAGCGCCCACAGACATTTTCACGCATGAAAACAATACTTCTCAAAATGGTGATGTGGCCATCATAGTACTTTCCCTATATTTTTCGCGAAAACTATGAGGTTTACGCAAAAAGGCTATTCTTAATAATTTATTTGGTTTTAAATTCTCTACAACTGTTTGTTATATAAGTTTTACGTAATTTCAATTAGTAATTTTCAAGAAATGTCAAAATTTTCAATTTTAATTTTTTAATTAGTTAAGAATTTTATGAAAAACATGTTTCACAAAATATTGTCTAGTTTTTCATTCACTTTAACTTTTGTTTCAAAAGTTTTGTAATATTTTTTATATTTAGAAAAATATCAGTAAAAAACAAAAAACGGCTTCGAGTAAACATCCACTTTCGGTTTCTGAAAGTTCACCAAAAGCTTTTCAGTTCCAGTTTTTAACGAAACAATCTTAAGTTTAAAGTTTTATTTTAATCGGATTATTCGGTTTTGAGTTATAGCGCCGAGAGACACACATATTCACGAAAACATTACCATCAAATGGTGATGTGGCCATCATAGTACTTTCCCTATATTTTACTCAAAAACTATGAGGTTTACGCAAAAATGCTATTCTTAATAATTTGTTCAGTTTTGAATTCTTTACAATTATCTGTAATACAAGTTTCATATAACTCTAATAGTTTATTATCAATTGGCAAAAAATGTCAAAATTTTCAATTTTTATTATTTTTCTCGAAATTTAAGAATTTTATGAAAAACATGTTCAAATAAAACTTGTTAAGTTTATTATCCCCTTTAACTTTTGTTTGAACCGTTTTTTAAAATTTTCCATATTTAGAAAAATATTACCAAAAAACAAAAAAACGCCTCGAGTAATCATCCACTTCCGGTCTATGAATGTTCACCAAAAGCTTTTCAGTTCCAGTTTTTAAAGATAAAACCTTAAGTTTAAAGTTTCAACTCAAGAGGATTATTCGTTCTTGAGATACAGCGCCCACCGACAGACACACACACAGACAGACACACACACAGACACAGAAATTTTTTTTCCAGAAATCAGTGTTTTGGGTTCAGGGGACCCCAAAACGGATATTTCCGCAAAAAAAATTTTTGAAAAAAAAATCACGAAAACAATACTCCCCCTATATATACTATATAGGGAAAGTAAAAATGGTGATGTGGCCATCATAGTACTTCCCCTATATTTTTCTGGAAAACTATTAGGTTTACGCAAAAAGGCTATTCTTAATAATTTGTTCAGTTTATAAATCTCTACAATTATTTCTTATACAAGTTTCATGTAACTCTAATAGTTTATTAGCAATTGACAAAAAATATCAAAATTTTCAATTTTGTTTTTCTCGAAAGCTAAGAATTTTATGAAAAAAATATTTCAATAAAAGTCGTTTATTTTCTCATCCTCTCTAACTATTGTTTGAAAAGTTTTGTAATATTTTTCATATTTAGAAAAATATCGACAAAAAACCTCATTTTCATGCATCTTCAGGCACAATACTATTCAAATTGTGATGTTGCCATCATAGTACTTTCCATATATTTTTCTCGAAAACTATGAGGTCTACGCAAAAATGTTATTCTTAATAATATGTGCACTCTTGAACTCTCTATAATTTTTTGTTACATAAATTTTATGTAACTCCAATAGTTTATTAGCAATTGGCAAAAAATATCAAAATTTTCAATTTTTATTTTTTTTCTCGAAAGTTAAAAATTTTATGAAAAATATGTTTAAATAAAACTTGTTTATCTCTTCATTCCCTTTAACTTTTGTTTAAAAAGTTTTGTAATATTTTTTATATTATCAAAAATTTCGCAAAAAACCAAAAACGGCCTGAAGTAAACACCCACTTCCGGTTTATGAATGTTTACCAAAAGCTTTTCAGTTCCAGTTTTTTAACGATGAAACCTTAAGTTTAAAGTTTCATCTCAATAGGATCATTCGTTTTTGAGATAAAGCACCCACCGACAGACAGACATGAAAACATTACTACCCAAAATGGTGATGTGGCCATCATAGTACTTTCCCTATATATTTTTCTCGAAAACTATGAGGTTTACGGAAAAAAGCTATTCTTAATGATTTGTTCACCATTGAATTCTCTATAATTATTTGTAATGCAAGTTTTATGTAAATCTGACAGTTTATTAGCAATTCGCAATAAATGTCAAAATTTTCAATTTTAATTTTTTTTCTCAAAAGTTAAGAATTTTATGAAAAATATGTTCGAATAAAACTTGTTCAGTTTTTTATTACCTTTAACTTTTGTTTGAACCATTTTTTTAAATTTTTCATATCTAGAAAAATAAAACGAAAAAACAAAAAAGTGCCTCGAGTAAACATCCACTTCCGGTCTATGAATGTTTACCAAAAGCTTTTCAGCTCCAGTTTTTAACGATAAAACCTTAAGTTTGAAGTTTCATCTCAAACAGATTATTCGTTTTTGAGATACAGCGCCCACCGACAGACACACAGACAGACAGACACACATCCAGACACAAATTTTTTTTTTCCAGAAATTAGTGTTTTGGGTTCAGGGTACCCCAAAACGGATATTTCCGCAAAAAAAATTTTTCAAAAAAAAATCACGAAAACAATACTCCCCCTATATATACTATATAGGGAAAGTAACAAGGACCATTATAAAAGTAATGCCCCTTTTCTGCGAAAAATTTTACCAAAATGAGTGCAAAAACTATATTAAACTTTTTTGTGGATTGAACCTCAGAAAACTATATAAAATACTGTTTAACAATTACACAAATCAAATAAAACAAATTTGGAAAGCAAAAACAGAAAACAAAAGAGGTGGAAGACGAAGACAAAGAGAAAACTGGGACAACAAACTAGAAGAAATAATAAACAAGAGAGGAAATAAGCAAAGATATTTCCTAAGAAAAGAAGATATTGTTAAAGGTTTCGCTAATAAATAAAATAAAAGTCATAACAAGTCGTAACATAGTAATGTAACATTCATAGCCTACATCGAAAGGCAAATGGTATTTTTGATAATTTTTATATATAATTTTCATTAAAAAAATGTAAAAAAATTAATATAAGAAAACATTTAAAATGTTGCATAAGAAATCCAATTAATCATCTCTAAAACAATTAAAAAGTACAAAAAAATATTTTGAATTTATATATAATTGTAATTTTAAAAAGCAATTAAAAAAAGAGTTTAAAAGAAAGTTCAAATCATGTGAATTTTTGCGAATTTTGAATTTTAAAAGTCTATTGAAAATTTCTTAAAATAAATATTGAACATTTGTGTTTAAATAGCTGAAATATTATTAAAAACAATTGAAAATTTTATGGAAAAACATTTTTAATTGTTTTCTATTTAAAAAAGTCTTTCTTTGATCTTTTCTATAAAAACAATTGAAAATATTATATCAAAAAGAGAAAACTCTTTAAAATAAATAAAAATTTATTAAAAAGTGTTCATATACTTTACTTTTCTAAAATCAAAAGAAAAAATTGAAATTTCTCTAAAAAATTAATTGGTTAAACAGCTAATTAATATTGCACGTAAACAATTGACATTAAATCAATAATATTTAAAAATTGTAAAAATAAACAATTAATATAATAAGAATAATGAAAAATTTTAAATTTCAGTTTAAAAAAGTAATAATGCTCAGGAAATCTAATTAATCGGTTCTAAGGCAGTTAAAGAATGTAAAAATAGTTGGGAATTTATATATAATTGTAATTTTAAAAAGTAATTAAAAAATAAGTTTAAGAAAGTTCAAATCATGTGAATTTTGAATTTAAAAAATCTATTATAAATTTCTTTAAATAATAATAGGAAATTTTGTTTAAACTCTTGAAACAATTGATATTTTTATAGAAAAACATTTTTAATTGTTTTCTATTAAAAAATTTCTTTGAACTCTTCTATGAGAACAATTGAAAATTTTATATCAAAATAGAAAAATGTTTAAAACAAATAAAAATCTATTAAAAAATGTTCATATACTTTGATTTTCTTAAATTAAAACAAAAAATTGAATTTCCTTGAAAATAAAATAGGTTAAGCAGCTATTTAAATTTGTGTTTAAAACAATTATAATTATACCATCTATAATTTAAAAAAATGTAAAAATAAATAACTTATATTATAAAACTAGTTAATTATATTTTAATAATAATAATAATAATAATAATAATAATAATAATTGTTTCAATTGTTTTATATTTAGAAGGAAAAAATCTCAAAAAAACACTTAAAACCAATAATTTCAAAGCATTTAAATCTAATTTAATAAACGATTCTATAATCTAAGATTTCTAAAATAGTAAAAATGGAAATGAAAAACCTAAAAATTAAACAATTGATATGTTTTCAAAAGATTATAAAAATGATTTTTTTGATATAATTTTCAACTGGATCTTAAACTCAAAATACATAATTTTGATAATAAGCGCGAACAAATCACTTGCTGTGTATTTCAGTATTTTAGATATTGTTATGGACTAAAGCAATAAAAGAAACAAAATCTGTCGATCATCAATTATGCAAGTATAACTCAAACTTGTTTCAGCTTCAAGAGTTTAATATTATCTTTAACAATTCGTTTGTAACTTTCACAATAAGAATGAAAAAAATAATTGAATAATAAAATGTATTAAAATCCTTTAGTTCGTTGTAGAAAATTAAATAATAAATTTAAAAATACGAAAACATTTCGTGAATCTACAACAATGAGTCTTACTAAGACTACAAAACAAATTAATTTGAAACAACTACTTCTCTAGCTAATACTTCGACAGACATTGAATAATACAAATTAATTTGCGTGTTACAAATAGTACAACTATTAAAGCAACACTAATTTGAATGAAATTATTTCTGTTGAACAAACTAATAAATGATAAAATGTACTTTAGATTGTATAAATGTAACTATAACATGAAAAATTATGATATAATTTTTCATGTTATAGTTACATTTAAACAATCTAAAGTACATTTTATCATTTATTAGTTTGTTCAACAGAAATAATTTCATTCAAATTAGTGTTGCTTTAATAGTTGTACTATTTGTAACACGCAAATTAATTTGTATTATTCAATGTCTGTCGAAGTATTAGCTAGAGAAGTAGTTGTTTCAAATTAATTTGTTTTGTAGTCTTAGTAAGACTCATTGTTGTAGATTCACGAAATGTTTTCGTATTTTTAAATTTATTAAAAAAATAATTGTTGTTGATTTCAATAGCTTCCAATTTGTTATCAACCGAAGCAATAAAAAAAAACAAAAACTCTCTACGAAAATGAAAGCAACCCTCAGTTTATTCCTTACTTGACTTGTTTATGTGACTGGAATGTATAATTGACTCTTAACAAGTTTATTAAGGAATTAACTGATTGTAATTTTTATTTTTATATACAAAATAATACTTCACGTAAACTCAAACCATCAGTAGTAAAAGTGATCTACTTGAAATGTTACAAATTGACTAGTTACAATTGTATCAACTTAATGATTTTAACGTGATCTTAATCTATATGTGGATTATTTATATAATAGACGTGCGGAAACTGATTTTTACTTATTTCAGTAGTTTTTGATTTCTGAACGTTAGAAAACAATACCAAAACAAAAGCTTACCGATTTGAAATTTTACAAAATAGCTAAAAGTAATTTAAGTTTTAAGATAATGGTGTAATTTCAAATTATCAACGCGCAATTTTTAAAATAATCGTACGCAAACGAATTGTTGTTCATTTCAATAGTTTCAATTTTGTAATCAGCTAAAATAGCAAAAACAAATGCTATTGACTTGATATATCAACAATAAACTCAAACATATTTTAAATTTATGTTTTGCTATCCCAGCCTCCATGTTTTTAATTTAAATTTTTTATCATTCATCGCTTCTCACCCTTCACTTTTATAAATATATTTAATTTTTTATGTGATTAATTGTGAGGAAAATAAATGCATGTGTAAGATAGACAGGTGTTAATTATCCCACCCTACAGTTAATATAATTATAAGTAAAGGTTTTCCCATCATTATCAACACCGTATCAAAAAAATTAATATAGAATTAAACATTAATCGCGAACAAATAATTAAATTGTATGTAAATGTAAATGTAAAAAATTGGAGGGTAGGATAGTGGCCACCTACCCACCCTACATATTTAAGAATATTTTAAGTACATTACTCGTATTTATTATTGTTTATATTAATCACATAAACGAAACGCCAGCGGTTGTTAAACAAATTTAAGACATTTAAGTAGAATGTAAGGTGGGTGGTTTATTTTATATGAATATGTTTTTATTTAAGATAGGAGGAGTAATTTTAATCATCCTAAATAAAACAGAAAAAATTTTGATGGTTAATAAATTATTTAATTCATGTTTAAAAACATCATACGCCAGTGTTGTAGCTTAAGTTTCATTGTATATGTAGGGTGGGTGGGTGGCCACTATCCTACCCTCCAATTTTTTACATCAACAAGGGTTTCAATTGATTTTTTTTTATTATTAATCGCTTCTTACCATTCATTTTTTTGAAACCATAAAAATATGATATAGAGAAGGCTAAAAATAGCAGAAACTTTGTTCGTAAATTTATTTTACTTTCATTACGATATAATTTAATAATTCACCTAACATACACTACTAAATATTACTTTAATTTCTATCTTAAAAGATTATAAATACGCTAATTAATGTGGATAATATAATACGTACAATATTTTCAGTTCGACCTTTTAATGACCTGCGGATAGTTTTCAATTGGAATCGTGTGCACTTTAACTACGTTGATATACGTTTCAGCACAAAAAACCAAACAAACAAAAACCTGTGGACCAATGAGCGCTCTCCTACGTCACACTTTTTTTGCATCTTGCAACGCGTTACCTGCGTTATCACAATCGGTTAGCGTCAGTATCAAAATTATCGTCGTCGTTTATTGTGCGGGCTCGAATATTTTCTTAATAAATCGCGTAAATTTATATTATCTATTGCGAACTATTTAAAGAAAACGCGTGTACATGTGGAAATTGTTATTTGTGATTCAAGAATAAACATTATACCTGTAATGAAGGAACTTGATTGAAGGTATTGTAATAGAGAGATTCAAATAAAAATTGATTGAGATACTAAAAAATTAAGTTATAATAAAAACTACATCGAATAATTTTATGTAATTTACGATTTAAAAATTCTAATCACTTTTTATACTTATATTTAAAATAACTATTAATTAATGTATTTATATAAGGCACATTTTAATCTATTAAAGCCTATTCAATTTTTCGTAATTAGTTTGTTCATAATATATTAAAATGTATATTTTTTTGGTCATTCGTTTTCATAGATAATGTCCTAAATTTATTTATTCCCTTTACACACTTAATTTTAAAATTCTGGATTCATTTATAAAACCTACTACGCATTCCTTTACGATTCGTCATTTTTTACAGGCTACAACCGTTTTAAAGGTGCGCGTGTGTTTGGTTTCTCCACATCCCCTCCGCCTGGACTTTGGATTTTCCGATTCCGCTAAAGGTAGGTTCTGCAAGAGATGACGCCAAGATGCCAATGTGAGTTTTTTTTTCGTTCTTTCTTTATCTTTACTTATTTTAAAGCCTGGAAATAATTAACTAAGCGCATTTTGAAATTTTGAAAATGTTTATTATTCAGACTCATCTGTTTTTTCTTAACATTATATAAAAACATAAAATATAATATTACAATTATTTACACCATGAATTTGTGAGTTATGTAAAGTTTACTATTTAATTAAATAAACACAGTCATATTTCTTACTTCTCTATTTTATTTAATTACTAAATGTACATTTCGAACACTATGCGTTCATTATCAACACCAGTTAATTATTGATAATGAACACATAGTGTTCGAAATGTACATTTAGTGATTAAATAAAATAGTAAAGTAAGAAATACAATGATTTACAGCATAAAAGTGCAAAAATAAATACTATAATACTCATAAAATTTTTTAAATAAAGAAAACACTTAACTTTTTTATATCATTTATATTTTATTTTCTGTGAAATTGAAAGTGGTCGCAGAAAATGAAAACATAAGTAATAAAATGTATTGTAATGCAAGTCTTTTACGTTGTAGTGTATTAAACATTTAAGTATTTCCTTTATTTATAAAACTAAAAATGTATCAGGAAACGTTTAACTATCTTCAAAGACCAAAATCTTTACCTTTATTTTATGTGAATAAATTTTAAATACGTATTTCATTATATTTTTATTCCTTATATTTTCCATACTTGTTTACAAATAAAGAAATTTACGTCAGACCACTTTTAGAATAAAAAAATACACTTCAATAAAACTCTGGCTTGTATATTGAGAATTGGAGGGTGGGATAGTGGCCACCCACCCACCCTACATATACATAGGCATTTCATCACTATCAACCTTTTCGATTCCTTAAAACAACAATTCTATCACAAATGATTTATTGAACAAATTTAAAGGCACTTTTTAATTTAAAGATAAATGTTCCATTGTCTTAAAAAGGTGGTGATTTCCAATCCACTATCTGCTCAGTAAAAACTACTCTTGTATTATTTACTGAAAAAAAATTCGTGATTAAAAACAATTTATTTTTTCATTGATAAATTGTGTTTTGGTCAATTTTTTTTTAAATATTCGTTTATGTTTATGTAATTAATAAAAATTGGAGGGTAAGCGTAGTGGACACACATCCACCCAACATTTGCATTTAATCTTAAACACAAACACTATGTTTTTGTAGCTTATAAATATCACGGTGTTAAACATTTTGAAAGAAAGAAGAGAGATATTTCGAGGAATTTAAATAATAACAGTAATAAAAATGCAATACGGGGTGGGTGGGTGTACGCAAACACACCCTTCAATCACTAAATAAAAACTTGTGTTTTTCTAGAATATAAAATAGAATACATGATTATAAAAAAATCTTTTTAATTACTTAATTACGTCAACAATTTCTTGTTGAGAAATAGGCGTTTATATTGTAAAAATTAGAGGGTGGGATAGAAAACAAGAACACCCATCCCTCCTACATAAGTTTTTAAATTTCTAGAAATAAACTGATTTTTTTTAAATGCTGAACAACGAATGTTAGTGGCGAAGATTTTTGAGAACCTAAACAATGACAATGACTTGATCTACCCTTTAATCGGTAAAACATACACTCGAAAAATTTTGATTATAAGAAAATGTTTTTTTTATATTAATTACTTAATTATACTTTTATGTAGTTTCCTTTAATAAACCAGTAATTTATATTATAGAACTTGGAGGGTGGGCCACTTACCTACCCTACATATGCATATAAACTTATATATGAGTGAATGATTATTTGAATACTTAACAACAAAATTATCGACGTTAAAATATTCTTGGAGATTAAAACAGTGAGAGTAATTAAAGCAAAAAAATGTATGTAGGGTGGGTAAGTAATCACCTTCTAATCAGTAAATCATTATTACTTTCCCTATATACGAAGTATATATAGGGAAAGTATTGTGATCGTGATTTGTTTTGAATGTTTTTTTTGTGGAAATATCCGTTTTGAGGTCCCCCCGAGTCCATTGACCTAATTTCTGGAAAAAAAATGTGCCTGTGTGTGTGTCTATCTGTCTGTCTGTCAATTTTCAAACTGAAAAGCTTTTGGTAAACATTCATAGACCGGAAGTGGCTGTTTACTCGAGGCGTTTTTTTATTTTTTCGTGATATTTTTCTAAATATGTGATATTTAAAAAAATGATTCAAACAAAAGCTAAAGGGAATGAAAAACTGAATAAGTTTTGTCAAAACATATTTTTCATAAAATTCTTAACTTTTGAGAAAAATAATAAAAATTTAACCCCTTCATTCACAACATTCGAATTCATGGAATCACATCATCCATCATCATCAGAGACAGACTGACGAGATATATAAAGACTGATAAATCCGGGCTGAAAGACCGCTGGTCGATAGCCATTTAACGGACTTACGGACTAATCCACTAACATGATCTACCATACATGTATTATATATATTTCTGTTGTACGTTTGTCTGTTAATAAAGATGTTGTATATATATAATAAAAATAGAAAATTTTGACATTTTCTGCCAATTGCTAATAAACTATTAGAGTAACATGAAACTTGTATTACAAATAATTCTAGAAGATTCAAAAGTGAACAAATCATTAAGAATAAAATTTTTGCGTAAACCTCATAGTTTTCGAGTAAAATATAGGGAAAGTACTATGATGGCCGCATCACCATTTTTTTTTTCTGAATGGAATCATGATTATAAGAAGTTTTTCTTTATTGATTATTTAATTGCGACCTTATTAACAATTCTTTTTTGAAAGTCAAACAAAAATCAGGGGGTAGGGATAATAAACATCCACCCACCCCATATAATCACTGAAAGCTGAAATATACAAGCTGATTTTTTAAATGCCGAACAACATTAGGATTATTAGTGCTGAAAACCTTTGGGAAGTAAAACGATGGGTATGATTAAAATTTATATGTATATGTAGGGTGGGTGGGTGTTCTTTATTGTACTCTCCAATTACACGATTATAAGAAGTTTTGATATAAATATGAATTATTTTATCTATTTATTTATTATTTACTATACAATGTTCTGTTATTATTGGATATAAGAACATTATAGCTTACAGGAATCGCAGACGGAGTTTATTATGTGTTCTTCCACTTAAATCCATTTTCATGAAGCACATGTGATGGAATTCTGTGTTGACGGAGCATTTTCACCATTCGGTAATATTTTAGCAATTACAGGCATATTTATGTCTATTTCACAATGAACGATTTTATTACGTTCTTACCAAAAATATTACTTTGCAACTCAGCTATTTTGTCATACAATTTGAAGGGGAGGGATAGAGGACATCCGCCCACCCTACATATGTATTTAAACTTATAGTAATACATTGATTTTTATAATGCTAAACAACAATAGAATAATTGAGGTAGAAACAGTTTTGGAAATCAAATCAGTGATATCTAATTTAGATTTAGAGTCTGCCCACCCATCATGCATCAAATTTTTACTAATTTACTCACTCAAAAATGTTACCTTTATAACTTCTTTTCTATTCAAGAAGTTCTGTAATTTATTTCATTGGATATAGCGAGGCGATAAGGAATTAAAATTTATATGTATATGCAGGGTGGGTGAGCGGCCTCTAACCCACCCTCCAATCAGTAAAACATCATCAAACATTATTTGAAATATTTGTATGAATACGTCAATTAAAAATGCAATTATTTTGTGTTTGTTCACGTTTTATAACTTCTAACTAAAACTCTCGCTTATGTTTTAGTTATTGGAGGGTGGGATAGAGGCCACCCACCCACCCCACATATACATGATAACTTCAAATACTAATTGATGATTATTTTGTTATTAAAAACAACTAAACCCTTTATGCAATTTTATTGTTTTGCAATAAAACCTTGTATGTAATTAAAAATAAAGCATAATCTAAATTTAAGTTTTAATATAAATGAACTTCTATAGATTATATTATTTAAGCCTAATTTAAAGCCTTCCCACCTATCAAGTATATATACATAAAGCTATAATTGCTAATTTTTGATGATTTTCCTGCTAAAAACAATTAAACACTTTATACAATAAAAATAAAACAAAATCAAAATTTAAGTTTAAATATAAATAACTTTTCATAGCTAATCTTATTTAATTTAGATTTACAGTCTACCCACCTATCAAGTATCAAATTTTTATTAATTTACTCACTCAAATATGTTACCTTTTTAATTTCTTTACTATTAAAAAAGTTATCAAATCGCATTGCAGATTTAAAAAAACCTGATATCTGGCCCGAAGACGTCCGTATAAATAATTTTTTAGTAAGCGTCCAGCCGAAACAGAATATGACATAAAATTATTGTTTTTAAACATACAATCAATTCGCAATAAAATCGAAGAATTAGATGCTTTTTTAATAGATAAAAACTATAATTTTATTTGCATTACTGAACACTGGCTCTCTACCGATGAATGTACATTTTCAACCGTAGCAAATTTATTTTCAACTGCTTTTTATGCCCGCACCAGTGGTAATTATGGAGGGTCAATAATTTATGCAGAGGATAAAATCCCTCATAAACACTATAATAGTATTACAACTGCAATATCTGTTGAAAAAGATTGTGAATTGTCGTGTATTTATGTTAATAATCTTGATTGCTATATTGTATGTGTGTATCGTTCTCCTTCGGGAGATTATAATAATTTTATCACGATTTTATCAGATTTTTTAGTTCGTTTAAATATACATAAAAGCCATATCATACTGGGTGGTGATTTCAATATTCTTTTTAACACAAATCGATACAAAGAATTGTTTTTAGTTGATACACTTGCAACTTTTGGTTTGTTTAAATTAGTAAACTTTCCTACTAGAAAAGATAACTGTTTAGATAATGTTTTCACCAATATAGACACAGATCAAGTAAAAGTGTATAATACAGAAACGGTTTTATCTGACCATAGCGGCATATCTCTGTGTTTAAATATTTTAAACATCGAAAACTGCTCTATACCTGTGATGGTTCGACCAATAACAGAAGTAGGTAAATTTAATTTTTATAATGAAGTAGATAAGTTGAATTGGAGTTTTATATCGGATAAGTCATTAAGTTTAAATAGTAAATGGAAACATCTACACGACATATTAATAAATAATGTACAATTGTGTTTTCCTGCTAAGATTCTAAAATCAAATCATAATAAAATTAAATGGTTTAATGAGGAACTCAAAACTATGCGTGAATCACAGCATATGTTAAGTGATCTATATAAAAACTATCCATCAGATGAGTTAAAAGTAATAAAAAATAATTTTCGCTTGAAATATCGTAAATCTATTAAAAATACTCGTAAATTTGAGGCAGGAAAATACCTACAGAGAGCTTCAAACAAATCAAAAGCTATGTGGAAATTAATAGACTTTGCTAGAGAAAAATCACGCAATATTGATTGTAAATTTACGTGTAATGATTTCAATATTTATTTTAGTAACATAGCAGAGACATTAATTAATAGATTACCAGACTTACCCTTCAGTCACAATATAAGAATAAATCAATCTATAAACTTTAATTTTACGGAGACTACTTCAATACGTGTGCGAGATGCAATCAACAGCATAAAAAATAGTAAATGTGATGATATATATGGTTTATCTTTGCCACATTTAAAGTGTATCATAAATCAAATTACTACACCATTTACAAAATTAATTAATGAATCAATAATAAATGGAGTTTTTCCCGATATACTTAAATTTGCTAAGATTCTTCCTATATTTAAAGGGGCAACGAGGAAGAAATAAACAACTACAGGCCAATCTCCATTTTGCCAATAATATCCAAAATAAACACATGCTTTTTATTCTTTCGAAGAATATCTAAACTCTGATGTGTCGCCAAACTAAATTTTAAGATATAATAATTTTGTTTTCTAAATTTTTTATTACTATTATTTTATATAATGCTCGATATAATAGTATGATATGGCTTATAATTTTTATATTTAGTTTTAGTGTATTTTATGAATTTTATCAATTTTATCAATAGATTTAAGGTGTTTTAATTTGTATATTTTTAGGTATTTATCAATTTTATTTTTCGATATAAGGTATTTTATTTTGTTATTATAATAGTATTTTCTTTATTGTACTTGTTTCATAGTTTGTTTTGTATTTATATTATATACTTGTATTATATGATGCTGACGTATGTAAGACAGTTATGTCAAAACATTAATAAATTACATTACATTACATTACATTACAAGTTTTGTAATTAATTTCATTGGAAATCACGAGATCATGGTAAGGAATTAAAGTTTATGGGTATATGTAGGGTGGGTGGGTGGCCTCTATTCTATCCTCCAATTATTTAAACACAAACGAAAATTCCATAATTAAAAATTAAAAGAAAAAGAATCTTTATGCAAGAATTAAATTATAAACTCTTTAATAACTTAATAGTTAATTATTAGAATCCTCGCTAGTATTTTAGGAATTAGAGGGTGGGTTAGAGGTTACCCACCCACCCTACATATGTATAATAACTTCTCCCACTATCACTTTTTTAATTTCTAAAAAAAAAATCCATCACAAATAATATGAATGCTTTCCAACAATTTAAAAGTCTGTTGTAGCTTAAATTTCAACGCATATGTAGGGTGGGTGGGTGGCCACTATCCCACCCTCTAATTATTTTAACACGAACGGGAATTTCATAACTAAAATTTCAAAGAAAAAGATCCTATATGCAAGAGTTAAATTATAAACTCGTTAATAATTTAATATTTAATTAATTGAACTCTCGCTAGTGTTTTAGGAATTGGAGGGTGGGTTAGAGGCCCCCCACCAACCCTACATATGTATAAAAACTTCTCCAACTATCACAGTTCTAATTTCTGAAAAAATATCATTACAAATATGATTAATGTTTCCAATAATTTAAAAGTGAGTTTTAGCTTAAATTTCAGTGCATATGTAAGGTGGGTGGGTGGCCACTATCCCACCCTCCAATTATTTTAACACGGATGAGAATTTTATAATTAAAAATTCAAAGAAAAATAACCTTTATGCAAGAATTAAATTATAAACTCTTTAATATTTTAATATTTAATTTATGGAACTCTCGCTAGTGTTTTACAAAATAGAGGGTGGATTAGAGATCTCCCACCCACCCTAAATATGTAGTAAAACTCCTCCTACTATCACTGTTTTAATTTTCTAAAAAATACCATCACAAATACTATTAATGATTTCCAAGAAATTAAAGGTGTATTTTAGCTTAAATTTAAATGCATATGTAGGGTGGGTGGGTAACCACTATCCCACCCTCTAATTATTTTAACACGAACAGAAATTTCATAATTAAAATTTCAAAGAAAGAGAACCTTTATGCAAGAATTAAATTATAAACTTTTTAATAATTTAATACTTAATTAATGGAACTCTCGCTAGTGTTTTACGAATTGGAGGGTGGATTAGAGGCCCCCCACCCACCTTACATATGAACAATAACTTCTCGCACTATCACTGTTTTAATTTTCTAAAAAAATCCATCATAAATATTATTAATGTTTTCCAAGAATTTAAAAGTATCTTGTAGCTTAAATTTCAATGTATATGTAGGGTGGGTGGGTGGCCACTATCCGATCCTCCAATTATTTTAACACGAACGGGGTTTTCATAATTAAAAATTGAAAGGAAAATAACTTTTTTTCAAGAATTAAATTTTAAATACTTTAATAATTTAATATTTAATTAATGAAACTCTCGCTAATGTTTTAGGAATTGAAGGGTGGGTTAGAGGCCACCCACCCACCCTACATATGTGTAATAACTTCTCCCCCAATCACAGTTTTAGTTTTCTAAATAAATACCATCACAAATACAATTAATTCTTAGAAAGCAATTTAAACGTGAGTTGTACCTTAAATTTCAATGCATATGTAGGGTGGGTGGGTGACCACTATCCCACCCTCCAATTGTTTTGACACGAACAGGATTTTCATAATTAAAAATTAAAAGGAAAAGAGCCTTGATGCAAGAATTAAATTTGAAACTCTTGAATAATTCAATAATTAATTAATGAAACTCTCGCTAATGTTTTACGAATTCGAGGGTGGGTTAGAGGCCTCCAACCCACCCTACTTCTGTATCAAAACTTCTTCCACTTTCTCTGTTTTAATTTTCTAGAAAATATCGTCACAAATACTATTAATGCTTTCCAAGAATTTAAAAGTGTGTTGTTGCTTAAATTTCAATACATATGTAGGGTGGGTGGGTGGCCACTATCCCACCCTCCAATTATTTTAACACGAACGGGAATTTCATAAATAAAATTTCAAAGAAAAATAACCTTTATGCAAGAATTAAATTATAAACTCTTTAATGATTTAATATTTAATTAATAGAACCCTCGCTAGTGTTTTACGAATTGGAGGGTGGATTAGAGGCCACCCACCCACCCTACATATGTATAAAAACTTCTCCCACTATCACTGTTTTAATTTTCTAAAAAAATACCATCACAAATATTATTAATGATTTCCAAGAATTTAAAAGTGTGTTTTAGCTTAAATTCAAATTCATATGTAAAGTGGGTGGGTGACCACTATCCCACCCTCCAAATATTTTAACACGAACGGGATTTTCATAATTAAAATTTCAAAGAAAAAGAAACTTTATGCAAGAATTAAATTATAAATTCTTTAATAATTTAATATTTAATTAATGAACCTCTCGCTAGTATTTTACGAATTGTAGGATGGATTAGAGGCCCCCCACCCACCCTACATATGTATAATAACTTCTACCACTAGCACTGTTTTAATTTTCTCAAAAATACAATCACTAATACTATTAATGTTCTGCAAGAATTTAAAAGTGTGTTTTAGCTTAACTTTCAATGCATATGTAGGGTGGGTGGGTGGCCACTAACCCACCCTCCAATTATTTAAACACGAACGGAAATTCCATTATTAAAAATTCAAATAAAAAGAACCTTTTTGCAAGAATTATATTATAAACTCTTTAATAATTTAATATTTAATTACGAACGAAAATTATTTAGTTAAGAAAGAATACATAGAAAAGGAACATTTATGAAATAATTTAACTATAAATTCTTTATTAATTCAATATGTAATTAACAGAACTCTCGTTAGTGTTTTACGAATTGTAGGGTGGGTTAGAGGCCCCCCACCCACCCTACATATGTATAAAAACTTCTCCCACTATCACTGTTTTAATTTTCTAAAAAATGCTATCACAAATATTATTAATGATTTCCAAGAATTTATAAGTGTGTTTTAGCTTAAATTTCAATGCATATGTAGGGTGGGTGGGTGGCCACTATCCCACCCTCTAATTATTTTAACACGAGCGGGAATTCCATAATTAAAAATTCAAATAAAAAAACCTTTACGCAAGAATTAAATTTTAAACTGTTTATTAATTTAATATTTAATTTATGAAACCCTCGCTAGTGTTTTACGAATTGGAGGTTGGGTTAGAGACCCCCCACCCACCCTGAATATGTATAAAAACTACTCCCACTATCACTGTTTTAATTTTTTAGAAACTACCATCACAAATACTATTAATGCTTGCCAATAATTTAAAAGTGTGTTTTAGCTTAAATTTCAATGAATATGTAGGGTGGGTGGGTGGCCACTATCCCACCCTCCAATTATTTTAACACGAACGGAAATTTTATAATTAAAAATTTAAAGAAAAAGAACTTTTATGCAAGAATTAAATTATAACCTCTTTACTAATTTAATATTTAATTAATGGAACACTCGCTAGTGTTTTACGAATTGTAGGGTGGGTTAGATGCCCCCCACCCACCCTACGTATGTATAAAAACTTCTCCCACTATCACTGTTTTAATTTCCTAAAAACTACCATCACAGATAATATTAATGCTTTCTAAGAATTTAAAAGTGTGTTTTAGGTTTAATCGCAATGGGTGAAAAAGTTATGCACGTTTAACTCGACAAAAATAAATACCGCTCCACTCTTACTCGAGTACATAAATCAAAAAAAAAAAAAAACAAAACCATCATTTTTCAGAGAGCACTGAAAATATCGCGTGACAAATCCTCTCGGATGTTCATCAAACATGAAGTTCCAAATAACAGACACATCAGTGTACCAAATAAAAAAAAAAAAACGCTTCGCTCTATCAAACCGACAATACGCTGATGACTGAAAATTCCCGCTCGCTGATCGATAAAATATTACGGCATTTGCGACAATGCAATATCTGTGCAGGTGCCAGCCGAGGCGATAATTGGGGCGGCTTTTGCGCCATTCCTCCCCGCGGAAATCGGAAATCTCGCGGAGTCGGCGATTCCTCTGTTGTACCGGGGATTCCATATTAATCACCAAAACCGCCGCCGGCGGCTGCGGCAAAAAAAGAGTAGATCCGCGGACAATGCGAACGAAACGATACATCGCCTGCAGTCCGATATATCAAATTGCGTCGAACAGCTCGCGGAAAAATGGTTTTGTCAGCGATCGGTAATTAAAATTGGAGAGAACAATGGACGACTGGATATCGGTATAGGAATATACGGGAGGGTGGATTTTTTTTCAGTAATTCAATAATTAATATTTTCTAATTTACAATGTGTTAATCATGAAAATATAAATTGTATCAAATAAATTTAAATATTTTTGATTAAATACTTACTTACTTAAATAAAATTATTAGTGGTTAAAAGTATACCCTTTCTTCAACAGTTTTATTATTAACTATGTGTATATTTATTTTGTTATGTCAATATATTGAAAATGAAATTAGGGTTCGAAATGTACATATAGTTATTAATAAAACTGTTGAAGAAAGGATATACTTTTAACCACTAATAAGTTTAAATATTCTTATATTAAAGGCCTATACTTCGTTATATATTTCTGATAATAAGCAAAAAGCATTTTATTTTGTATTGCTTTCATTTTTAGTAAACAATTTATAGTAAAGAAGACTGTTTAACCACTTCATTTATAAATAGAATTTGAGTAATCACAAAATATTTTGGCTTCAAGCATCCAACATAACTTTCAATATAAGTTTTTAAATGTTTAATTTGAAGGCGTTTACTTGTGGTTTATCTTGAATATAATGAAGAAGAAGACACGATGACTTTTAACGTTTAAGTCATCGTGTCTTCTTCTTCATTATATTCAAGATAAACCACAAGTAAATGCCTTCACAATTAAACATTTAAAAAATTATATTCAAAGATATGTTGGATACTTGAAGCCTTAAGTTTTTGATACATCTTCAACTTTATTTATCGTCTGATACATTTTCTATATAAGAAAAGTTTTAATTTTCGTTCATTATTAATTAAAAGTTTATTACTTTTTGAATTTTTCTGTCTAGTATGTTGAGGCCGGAATTATAAATTAGAACTAAATACATCAAGTGAAATTACGGTAAGGTAACGATCCCGTGCAACTGAAACTTGGGTCTTTCAGACCAGTTCCTCGACCCATTAAACATCTTGAATTGCATCCAAAACGTCGCCCGCATTTACTTTCGAATTTATACCGCAAACTAGTATTATAATGAACGTGCAGCCAGATAATTCAGAAAGTTTCCAACGCGGCACGGGGCCCGCCCCTCTCCGGCCCGCCGCCGCCCCCGGAGCCGAATATTAATATCAATTCGGCGGAACGAAAGAAAAGCGCGTCGCGACGCCACCACGAATTGAATCTAACGGCGCCGGCCTAATTTATGCGGTCGGCGCGAAAACGAAACCGGAAGCGGGCGCCCCGACTTAATTTCCGTCGAAAAATTATTCAGCAGTTTTCCAGGTGACGCCTGGAAAATAGTTCGGATCGGCGGGCCGCCTAAATGGAATAATTAATGGTGGATTTCCGGTGCTCTGTTGTCGATAAGTGGAGGATTACGAGGGTTATTGATTGAGGGGGATAATGAATTTAATATTGACGTTCCTCTATTAGCGGTATTTATACTCTAATATTTCAATATGGAAAGATTAACTAGAAACTTTTTTTAAAATGTTATTTACCTTTTTTTGAATAATATATGTAATAACTACTTAAAGTGCAATAATAAACACTACACGCATCTATTGTAATTGTAATTGATCAAATAACAACATCAATAACATGTACATGAAGCAATTAAACAGGACAAGGGTTGGGGTCGGCGTGTTTTATTTATTTTTTATAAATGCATATTTATGTGCGGCCGTTGAATTTTTGGTGGATGCGCCGGGCGCGCAACATCAATATAACGTGTAATTCAATTACGACGCCGGGGCAAATAAATATTAATTATGCACGCGGTATGACTCGCATTGTTTTAACAATCAATAAAAAATGATTGATGAAAATCCGCATATTAATTAATATTTATGCCGTCGCGTTAATATTAAACCGACAAATAACTTTCCGCGTGGATTATTTAATATTTGCAGTTTTGGACGGTGGTGAATCGGTGGGCGCGTGTTCGAAATTCATGGCTTTAAAAAAAAATGGTGATGTGGCCATCATAATACTTTCCCTATATTTTTCTCGAAAACCATTAGGTTATTCTTAATAATTTGCTCAATTTTGAATTCGTTACAATTAGCTCCTATAGTTTATTAGCAATACGCAAAAACATTTTTAAATTAAGAACTTTACAAAAAAAAATATTTCAATAAAACTTCTTCAGTTTTTCATTCTCTTTAACTTTTGTTTGAAAAGTTATGACTTATTTTTCAAAATTTCTTAGATTTCAAAATTTGTTTGAATAAATATATTAAATTTTGCAATAATGTTATGTTTATTTATGTTTTACAATTTTTCATTAAAACCCTCGTTTATGTTTTACCTTAAATATACATATTAACTTTAATTACTGATCACCTGAAGGTTTTCAATAACTTTAATTACAAAATTCGAATATAAGAAAATTGACAAAGTAAAATTTTCTAACGAATCTTTTTTTAAAAATTTTAGAGCATCCAATAAAATCTTAGAAAGGAGTTTGAAATAAAAAATCTTGAAACCTAGAGAAGAAATTAGTGGCATTTTTCTTGAATTCTTGTAAAAGTAAGTCTAGATTTTAGAAAAAAAAAATTTAAAAATCTAGGGCCTCAAAAAAAGAGAAATTACTGAAAATTTCCTGAACCCTCAAGAGAAGATTTCTACAAACAAATTTTCTAAAAAGTTCTAGAACCTCCAAGAAAATCTTTGCAATTTAGAAGATAGGAAGATAACCTTGAAATCTGAAGGAGAAATTTTTGGAAATTTCTTGAATTTCTAAATGAAAATATTCTAAAAATTCTAGAGCCTCCTACAAATTTAGAAGACCAGTTGAAAAATAAATCGGGAAGAGAAATTACTGAAAATTCCTTTAACTTTCTCGAAAATTAGAAAAGATTCCTAGGGAAAGTTTTCTAAAAAATTCTAGACCCTCCAAGAATTTAGAACTATCTAAATAATTTTACAGCCTCTAGTTGCAACTAAATGTTGAATTCTAGAGAAGCAATTACTAAAATTTACATGAATTCTAGAAAAGAAGACGAATTAAAAAACATTTAGAGTCTTCGCAATTTATAAGAAAAGTTGAAAAAAAATTAATTTGGGGAAGCAGTTATTGGCCATTTTATTAACTCTAAACTTTTATAAAAAAAGAAATTCTAGAAAGACACAAAGAAAATCATTGCAATTTAAAAGACGACTTCAAAAATAATCTTGAACTCTGGAGAATAAATTTCTAGAAATTTCCTGAACTCTCGAGAAAATAATCTAGATTTTTGCAACTTAGAAGACAAGTTGAAAAAAAACTTGAAATCTGGAGAAGACCTAAAAAATCCTTTAACAAGTCATCTAAAAAATTGTTAAGAAATTCCTCCAAGAAATCTCTGACACAATCTTTAAAGAATCCCTACAACCCTCTCAGGTAATTCTTTAGGTTTCTGTAAAACACTTTTAAAATACTTTAAAAAATTTCCTCAGGAAATCAATTAAAGAATTATTTAATAAATTCTTTAAGAATTTCTTTATGAGATTCTCCAAGATATCTCTGAGACAACCCTTTGAGACAAAATATTTCTTAGTTAGTGTGGAAAACATCCACAAATCATAAGCTACTATTTTAGCTTAAGTTTCCTTACATATGTAGGGTGGGTTGGTGGCCACTATCCCACCCTCCAATTATCAAAACATAAACGCCGATTTCTCAAGAAGAAATTACATAAAAATAATATCTAATTCAACAAATTATATACACATGCGTTTATAATTAAAATTGCTTTCGAAAAAACACTCTCTTATGTTTTACCGATAGGAGGGTAGAATAGTGGCCACCCATCCTACATATGCAAAGAAACTTTTACTGAGACACTAGTTTATTACTTTAAAACATCAACACTAATTTATTGTTGTTTTCAGAAAACTAGAATAATTGATAGTAGCTCAAGTAAAAATATATTTATAGGGTGGGTGGGAAGCCTTTATCCTACCCCCACCCAGTCGAACATACGAGAGTGTTTTATTAAATACACTTAAAATTATAAACATTTTTATACTCTAGTAAAATTTCTCCTCATTTACAAGTTATAAAAATTATTTTATTTTTTAAATAGTTATGTAAAATTATTTTTCTTTTGTTTATATTTATAAAACTCTTTAAACATTTGTCTACAAAATGCGTTTTAGTTTTTTAAAATTGGCCAATTTTCAACAGAGTTATGACCGTCTAAAAATTCACTTAATCGAGAATTTTTTAAGAATCTCATAACTCCCTTAAAAATTGACCAATTTTCAAAATCTCAAACTCATTTTGTAGATAAAAGTTTAGGGGATTTGACAAGTAAACGCAAACATTTTCAGTTTTAAAAATAGTAATTAATTTTGATTTTTCCATTTCAACAATCAACAACTCAAACAAGTGATTTATAAAGTTATGACGCCTTATGATCCAATAAAAATTGGCCAATTTTCAAAATCTTAAACTCATTTCGTAGACAAAAGTTTAAAAAATTTAATAAGTATCCATACAAAAATTTAATTTCTGAAATTGTATGAAATTTTGATTTTTTATTTCATCGACCAGAAGCTCAATCTTTCGCAAAAAAGTCTAAATTTTTAATCTTCGCTATTTACTGAAAATGTCCCAAATTCTACAAAAAATCTACATTTCTAGAAAAAAATTCTAAAAATTTCGCAATTTAAAAGACAGCTTAAAATACAATCTTGATATCTGGAGGAGAAATAACAGAAAAGAGTGTAGATTTCTAGGAACAGATTTTCTAGAAAAATCTATAGACTCTAAATCTGAATAAAAGCTACTGGAAATTTCGGAACTCTCGAAAAAAGTTTAAAGTTCTGTAAAAGATTTTTTTTTAATTTTTGAGCCCTGAAGGAAATCTTTGCAATTTATAAGACAATATTAAAATCTGGAAGAAAATTCTAAAAATATTAAAACGAACTAAAAAATCTAGAACTCCCGAATAAGACCTGGAAATATGAAGAAAAAATTACTGTAGACTTCTAGAAACCTCAAAAAAGCTCTAGAAATCTACAAGGAAAACTTGTGAAAAATTCTAGAATCCTCGATTAAAATTCTTTGGAAAGGAAGATAAAAAAACTGAACTGAATTCCTAAAACTTCTAGAAGCCTCTAAGTAAGTTCTAGAAATTTTGAAGAAAATATCCTAATAAATTGTAAAGTTAAACAAAACTTTCTGAATAATCTAGAACTCTCGAATAAAATCTTTGCTAAGAATTCTAGAAACATCTTTTTATTTATTAGATAAGAAAAAGAAATTACTGTACACTTCTAGAATCCTCAAAAAAAGTTTTATAAATCTAAAATTAAATCTTGTGAAAAACTCTAGAAACCTCAATGTAAAAAAAACTAAAAGTATGGATCATCTGAGAAAATTATTGAAAATTTTGAAGAAAATTTTGTAATAGAAAAAGCTGAAAGAAACCTTGTATATAAACCACGAAGTATTTTCTATAAATAAGGATTTTCTGAAAAATTTTGAAACTCTTGAATAAAATCTTTGCTAAACTTGCAATAAAAAATAAAAGTATGGAGGAGAAATTGCTGAAATTTAAAGAAAAATCTAAAAGACTACACCTTCTTCACAATTTGATTTTATTTTGCTAGATGTACATTTCGAGTACATAGTAATTGTGAAGAAAGTGTAGTGTTTTTTATTTTCCAAGTGTATTAAATGAATCTTCACGTAACTCAAGAAGAAATTTCTATATGAAAAATCTAAAACATTTTCCGAAAAATTCTAAAATAAATTTATTTTCTCACAAATTAAGAAATTTACGAAAAACATGTCTTAATAAAACTTGTTCAGTTTCTCATTTCCTTTAACCTCTGTTTGAAAAGTTATGTAATATTTTTCAAATTTAGAATAATTTAAAAAACGCCTCGAGTAAACATCCACTTCCGGTGTATGAATGTGTATAAAATTCTTTTCAGTTCTAGTATTTAATGATAAAACCTTAAATTTAAAGTTTCATCTCAAACGGATCATTCGTTTTTGAGATGCAGCGCCCACAGACATTTTCCTGCACGAAAACAATACGTTCCCTATATATTCTATATAGGGAAAGTTAAAATTGTTAATAAGATTTTCAATAATTGGAATTACACAGCGTATTTAAAAAGTAACGTGGCGTTCTTCTTCAAACTAAAATAAGACAATAATTCAATTGCAATAAATAGTTGAAATTTGTCCGAAATAATTATTTGTGATTAAAACAAATTGTTGGAAATTTGCAAAGAAAAATCAATCTACAAATGATCAAAGCAGGTGGACATTGTTAAAAAATTACGAGCGAAAACAATTGAATGTTACAAAAGACAGCTGAAAGCACTAAAGCACTAAAACAATTGAATACCATTTCAGATGTCAATTACAATTGTTGAAAAGAAAACAATCGTTAGTTGATGAAAGAGAACAAAAGTCAAATTAAAAATAAATAATAAAATCATTGATTGAAGAATAATGTATAACGAAGTAGAAGCCTCCACCGTTAACAGTTAATCTAAATAGTTTATCCATGCGAAATAAAACAAACAAAGTAAGAAAATTAGTTTAAATTTGTTTTAAAATAATTGGAAATTAACATAAACAAAAAGTTGTCAACAAAAGAAGGATAGGAAGAAAAATATTGGCACTTAAAAAACAATTGGGACTGCCAATAGAGAAATAAACGATCAATTAAATCACGATGAATAAAAACTATTGAAAATTGATAAAAACAGTTCAAATTACTAAAAAAATATATTGGAATCTTGTAAAAGACATAGTTGGCAGTTCGTAAAAACAATTGACGATGAATTAAAGTGTGCCGAACGAAAACCGTTGACGATTAAAAATATATTAGAAACTTGTAAACAGTTGACAGTCCCTGAAAACAATTGACGATCAATTAAATCCTGACGAATGAAAACTATTGAAAATTGATAAAAATAGATGAAAAATGTATCACAAAGTAAGTGCGTACAACCTCAATCAGTCGATAAAAAAAGTACTGAAAAATATATTAGGAACTTGTAAAAAAAAACAAGTGACAGTCGCTAAAAACAATTGACGATCACTTAAGCTCGACGAACGAAAATAATTCACAATAATTAAAAATAGTCAACATCACGAAAAAGAATTGTTAATTTGTAAAAAAAAAATATAAAAATTATGTAAAAAAAACATGTGTCAATCCCTAAATATATTTTACTCTTTATTAAAGCTCTATGAATGAAAAGAATTGAAAAATGATAAAAATATACTAAAAAAATATTAGAAATTAGCAATAACAATCTTTAAAAACAATGGGCTATCAGTTAAATCTTGACGAATGAAACCAATTCAAAATTAGAAAAAGTAGGTTAAATTATTGGAGAGCTTTTCAAAAGTAAAAAATTTCCAGAAAAAAAACTGACATTTGTTAAAATTAAAAAAAATATTTTATCACAGCATTTGCATGAAATGTGTTTAAAAAATTTGCATAGAAAATGAATAAAATCAGTTGAATATTAGCGAAAACAATAAATAAAAGCAAACAATTGAAAATTATTATTAAAAAAACGTTTGTATTAAAAAAAATGGCTAAAACAATGGTATGCCTCTATAGAAAACCATTGAAAACGTGTGTTTGTCAACGAACATGTTTCTTTATCAAAACGCAATAAACAATTGATAAAATCAGCTAAATTATTAAACAAATAACTAAATAAATAAATAAATTAAATAAATGAATAAATAACTAAAATAATTGTTTGTTTGTATCAATGATAAAGTTTAACGTGTTAAAAACACAAACGCATTAAGCGAATGTTCTGAAATTGTTAAGATAAAACAATTGAAAAACGATAATAGCAGTTGGTCTCTGTCAAAAAATTACGAAATTTTCAATAGATTTAAAAAATGAAAATTTTTTATACAATCAAACCAAATTCTAAAGGATTAAAAATTAAATTATTAAAAATCCGGAACAATAATTCTTCGAAACTCTTTTGCTACTTGCTGGAAAATAACAATATATTTTAACTAAGTCTACAAAGAGGTCTAACAAAAGAGGTCTTAGTCCAGAAATCTGAAAGTAGTTTTATAAAATAGAAAAAGTTATAAGAATAAGAACCTAAATATCTTACGTTAAATAGTTTTTAAACGAAAAATTTAATTTATTTCATTGAAATTTTCTAAAAATTTATAAAAAAATATTCATAATTTTGCTGTTAACTAATAGCCACATTTATTATGAGTAAATTTGAACATTTTCAACTTTGTAGCAATTGTTTTAATACATCTTTTCGGTAAAATAATTTTACAAATAAAACACTCGAATTGTTTAAAATTGAATTTGATTTTCTTGAAAACCATGAAAGAAATTATTATTTGCTTGACTACAGCTATTAATATAATTAATTGTTAGTAAATTTTTAAAATTTTAAGTTTGTAACAATTGTTTTTATATATGTTTCCTTCAATTAAACGATATGAAAAAAATTTATAACAATTGCTCTGATTTGATTTAAATTTTCTTGAAATGTATCAAAGAAATATTTATTATTTTAATTGAAGCTAATAGCACATTTTATTATGAGTAAATTTTAAAAGTTTTTAATCTATAGAAATTGTTTTTAAACACTTTATCTTCAATTAGGTGATTTATAAACGAAATATTTTAACCACTTTGATTAGAATGTGGTTAATGTGTAATTATTTTGAAGTTTAAGAAAAAGATATTTGTTTTATCAATGGTATTTAATAATATGATTTATTCTGATTAAATTTTGAAAGTATTAAATCTATTGCAGATATTTTTAAACGTGTTTTTGTTAAGATAAATAGTTTTTAAACAAAAAATTTAAATCACTTCAATTCTATTGAAATTTTCTTAGAATATTTATAATTTTGATTTTATCTAATAACCAAATTTATTATGAGTAAATTTGAAAATTTTCAACTTTGTAGCAATTGTTTTAATACATTTTTCATTTAAATAATTTTACAAACAAAAATGTTTGAACTGTTTAAATTTAAATGCGATTTCCTCGAAATCTATGAAAGAAATAATTGTTTTTTTTAAATTGCCTCTATTAATATAATTAATTGTACCTAGATTTAAAAAAATAAGTTTCTTATAATTGTTTTTATAGATTTTTCCTTTAATTAAGTGATTTTCAAATGAAAGATTTCAATTGTTCTAATTTGATTGAAATTTTCTTAAAATCCATATAAAACATATTTATAATTTTGATTTTATCTAATAATCAAATTTATTATGAGTAAATTTGACAATTTTCAACTTTATAGCAATTGTTGTTTTGAAACATTTTTTATTTAAATAATTCTTACAAACAAAAATGTTTGAATTGTTTAAATTTATATGCGATTTTCTCGAAATTTATGAAAGAAATAATTGTTTTTTTTAAATTGTCGCTATTAATATAATTAATTGTAAGTAAATTTAAAAAATAGGTTTCTAATAATTGTTTTTATAGATTTTTCCTTTAATAAAGTGATTTTCAAACGAAATATTTCAATTATTTAAGTTAAATAGTTTTTAAACAAAAATTTAAATCACTTCAATTTGATTGAAATTTTCTTGAAATTTATGGTAGAAATATTGATTATTTTAATTGAAGCTATTAGCACATTTTATTATGAATATATTTTAGAAGTTTTTAAACTGTACCAATTGTTTTTACACAATTTATCTACAATTAAGTGATTTATAAACAAAATATTTTAACCACCTTGGTTGGAATATATTATTTTGAAATCTATAAAAATAATTGTTAGTTTTTTTGGATTGTAGTTAATAATATGATTCATTCTGTATAAATTTTAAAAGTCTTAAATCTGTTGCAGATGTTTTTAAACACGTTAAATGGTTTTTAAACAAAAAATTTAATTTATTTGAATTTCATTGAAATTTTCTTAAAATTTATACAAAATATATTTATAATTTCGATTATTATTAGCCACATTTATTATGAGTGTAAATTTAAAAAATTTCATCTCAGTAGCGATTGTTTTAATACACTTTTTCAGTTAAATAATTTTACATACAAAACGTTTGAATTATATAAATATGAATTTGATTTTATTAAAATCTATGGAAGAAATAATTGTTTATTTTGGTTGAAGCTATTAATAGTAATTAACTGTAAACAAATTTTGAAAATTTTAGGTTTGTAGCAATTGTTTTTCTAGACGTTTCCTTCAATTAAGCGATTTTAAAACGATTTTTTTAATTGCTCTGAAAATTTATAAAAAAATTGTTTATAATTTTGATTTTAACTAAAACCCCCATTTATTGTGAGTAAATTTAAAAATTTTCAACTTTGTAGCAATTGTTTTAATACATTTTACAAATAAAATACTCGAATTGTTTAAATTTGAATTTGATTTTATTAAAATCTACGGAAGAAATAATTGCTTTCTTGATTGCAGCTATTAATATAATTAACTGTAAGCAAATTTTGAAAAATTTAGGTTTGTAGCAATTGTTTTTATAGACTTTTCCTTCAATTAAGGGATTTTCAAACGAAATTTTTTAATTGCTCTGATTTGAGTGAAATTTTCTTGAAATTTTTGGTAGAAATATTGATTATTTCAATTGAAATAAAAATAATAACACATTTTATTATGAGTAAATTAAAAAAAAATAATCGTTAGCAATTCTTTTTACCTACTTTATCTTCAATTAAGTGGTTTATAAACAAAATATTTTAGCTACCTAATTTAGAATGTATTATTTTGAACTTTACTTTAAGAAAAAAAATGTTTTTTTAAATTTTTATTCATATTCTTATAATCCTAAGAATTTCAAAGAGGAATGTCTCTATAATTTTAGATACACGAACAAAATTTTAATAGACGAAAAAAGAAATGCTAAGAATCGAGAAAAATTGTTGTAGGATTGTACCTTTGAAACATAAAGGAAAGAATTTACAAAATCTGAAGAAAAGATGATTGCAAAGTTTCCTAAAATACTAGAATTTATAAAACAAAAAATTTAGCAACTTCCATCTGAAATTCTAGCAGTTTAGAAAGGTTTGCTGTATAATTATCAACTAAATAAATATATACATTTTTTAATAGAAGTCCAAGCGAATAAAACTCAAAAAAATCTTAAATTGCTGAAAAATTATAGAATAATTCTAATCTTATTTTTTTTTTGTTTTCGAGGGTTTTAAAATAAAATTTACCTAGTTTTCGTACGCTAAAAAATTCCCGGCGCATCCACCATACGTGTCACTAGATTTTAAAACTATAAAATTTGATTACATGAAAAAAATTGCGTTAGTAAATTAAAAGAAATACGTAGCTTATATCTAAAAAAATCTTCTATTGATTATTTTAACTCCACTGTAATTTCATAATTTTTAAGAGTTGGATTGTAAAAAAATGTGCGATTTTCGTAATTTAAACGTCTTTATAATTTTATACAATTAATTTTTATGTGCGTACAAAGTAATGCGGCATTTTTCACTGTCGTAAAATATTTAGACGATAATGTACGTCCCTTAATATGCGGTAGAGGACAGTGTCAGCTGGTAATAAACCGCATACGAGGGCCACTCTTTATAGATATCATCTAGCCCTGGGACGCTTTAATATGCCATGAGTAGAGGTGAACCGAGGGAGGCACGGTTAGGCCGTGGTAGGCGGAAAGGAAGAAAAAAAAATGTTACGAAAACGGTACCGACCGCCATCATGCGCGCCAAATCGCCGGAATTATTAACTGCAAAAAGGACGTTTTATTACACGGTAGTAGCGAAAACTGCACCGCTCGCTCCGCTAATTGCATATTTCCATAAAAGTGGGGTGGATGCCATCCAGACCAGCATACTTTCAGAATTATCTTGTTGAATGTATAAATTAAATTTTATGATATAAAATTTTTATCACTTTTAACACTAGCAATTATTTACAATCAATTACTAAATACGCCAAAAAGTAGTAAAAATATTGCCTCAATGGAAATCATCATCACCAGTTAATTGGTAGATTGGAGGTATACAAAAAATCGAAATGTCTGCCTTCAGTAAGTAAATAACTTTATATTTTTAAGGTGTCATTTAGAACGTTGTACACTGAAATTGCTTGAACTTAATTGATCGTATAGTAAGTGCTAATAGTTTTGTACAAGCAATAAATATATCACCATAATGTTTGTAAACTTGTTAATATAAATTGATTTCTTTTCTATACATTATAACTACATTTCAATTGCTCTTACTTAATCGGCACTACGTGGAAAAACTTTTACAACCGATAATATAAAGCGGTTTTATGACTTCTACGTGAGCGCACTCAACTAATCAAACATAATAGTTGTACGCGCGTATAAATCATTCCCCATTTACTCGTCGTGTTGGTGGTGGAGGTGGTGGTTTCGTTTTCTCTCCAGCCGCACCTGCTAATTTCGACAATGCACTCGGAACGACGGGACGGCCGTTCAAAGGTTCGAGTGGCCACCCTTAAAACTAGGACGCGACCCGAGGGTGCAACGCTCTTCAAGATTTATTTATACTTTTTCCCTTTTATCTAACCCCATTAAAAATGCCTCAGATATACGTTTTCTACACAGCAGTGCTAACCCCGGCAGATCTGCATGCATGCGCCCGCCTGCATTCCGTTTTGCTTTTAAAATAATTACCGCACTCACTAAAATGATGGTGCTCTTAACGTTCACTCAAATTAAGCTGAAATATAAATATTAATAATAATGATAATATGATTATAAAAATTATTATAATATATTCCCGGCGCATCCACCATTTGCGCGTTTAATATAATACTACGATTATAAACATTATTGTATCTACCCGGCGCATCCACCATTTACGCCACATTAATAAATTATTCTGTATTTAATATTGTATAGCTTTAATGTAAAAATCTGTGTGACTAATCCACCCCCGTGAAAAAATAGGACCTGATATTAATTTTTTTAGCACCGACTGGAAATTAGTCAACGCGAAATAGGGTATTTTATGATGTTTGCTGCAAACACAGGAAGCACAAAGTACAGGGAGCGGAATTACGGCGGTGATGTGAATTGATGGATTTATGTATGGCACGAGGAAAAAAAACGAATGGCGAACAGCAGCAGACATTAATGGCACAAACTGATGCGCGGCCGACATGCATATTTCATTTATTTAGTCGAACCCGTTCCGACCCTTAGCTGCAACCCTTGGATATTAGGGCGCGGGGTGGGCGCGAAAAAAGTGGAATATATAGTTATGATAAAAGCATACTGTTGTTGTTGTTTGTACGTGTGTATTTAGGTGGGGTGTTTAGCGGGTGGCGGAAGCACCTCCCGTTGCGGGTGCAATTGGCAGCATTGCACATTCCGGGGATGCAATTTACTTAGTTGGTAAGTTACTGTTTGGCGCAATGTGATGAGCTTCCTTCGCTGCCGGTGGCACGTCTCGTCATTGCAGAATGCGATGGATAAATCAACCCCCGTTCCCCCAATTGATTTTCCTTTTATTGTGTCAGCGCAACGTATTTTCGAAAATTGATGACATCGTCTTGTGTTGCATACATTTAATTACCTGTCTGTGATCAAAGAGAAATATTACTCAATCCATCAACTGCATCTTCATCATTACAACTATTAAAAGTATACATTATTTATCTCTGTATTAAATAATTAATACACAACCAAAACCTTTTAGGCAACAATATTTATAAACTATGAATTAACAAAGCGCTAAAACAAAAAATAATATATATAGATATATATATATTAAACAATTTAATTTTTTGAGAGAGTTAAATTAGTAAAGGCAGTTAAAATCTACTTAAAGTTCTACAGTTATTTAAGAAAATTTAGCTGATTTTACTAATTTAACTCTCTGAAAAATTTATTCACTGTCGTTTTTTACTTTTTATTTGAGCACTTTGTTAATTCATAGTTTATAAATTTTGTTGCCTAAAAGATTTTTGATGTGCAGGAATTATTTAATACAGAGATAAATAATATATACTTTTAATGTGTTAAATATAAATATAATTGAAAAACTGTTTTCATAAACTTCAATACAAAAAGAAGTTTACTAGAGAACTTACAATAATGAAATATAAAAAAAAAATCAGGGTTGTTTATAGAAAGGCACTTAGCTGGCTTCACAATTTTTTACGATTTATTCCGACTAGTTTCGATTTTTACGTCATTATCTACAAAAAGAATTAAATTATTTTAATAAATAAAGCTCAATATTGTTAATTAAGAAAATTATAAACAAAATTAATTTATAATATAAGCATAAATAAAATATACGGACGAATAATTTTTAATTTAAATTACAACGCAAAATTATTGCACTCCGCACCTTGTAATATATCACATTAAATTTTTCCACATGTATTTAAATATATTTACACATACATAAAACGAGTCTCTTTATGATAAAGCACACGCATTTACATTTAACACGGACATATCGTTAAATTCGTGTGAAATTTATATTCGGCAGCGCATTAATTTCGCCGACGCGCTATTATAATTTTTACCCCTTTTTGAAAAAAACATAAATGCTACATTAACCGACAATTTATTGCAATAAATTTATACACACATACACACACGCATTATAAATTTTCCGTAAAAACTTATCTTTTAAAATTCTAGCATCAACCGTAGTGCGTTGCGTGGAATTACAATTGTCGGCCTGAAAATTTTAAAGGGGCCTGAATAATTAAACGAACGTAAATATTTCAAGGGGGGGGGGGGGAGGGTGGCGCAGGTCCCGACACCGGAAATAAGCGCTGCCTTCTGACCCCCCCATCTAGCACCCGGCCGTTTAATTATTTATCCGGATTTTACAACCGGAACTCGCGAGCGGACCTTCTTTCCTCTCCTTTGCGAGGGACACGGAATCATTAATAAGGGCTATCCTTGAGGCGCTTAAGTTTCCATTTCCGGTATTAATAAATTACGACGACCGCGGGATTTACGAAAAGAAACGTCGGCGTCGACAACAGCAACAATGGCAACGGCCAAAAAAAAAAGAGAGAAGGAAGGTGGTAAACGAGAATAACGTGTGATTCGCGTGTCCCTTTGAATATTGATTGCATTGGGTGTTTAAAGGGATCCCTCTGCCGTACAGGGTTAACTTGAAGTTTCTACATGCATTTTCCATTAGGTCCCACCCGTTTTTTTTTGTGCTTCGACCGCAAGAAGCATTCAGACCTTCAATTATTATCAGGATCAATTCTACCTGTAAATTAATAAGAAAGTTACCAAAAGGGTGCACAGTTTAATAACTTAAAATACCCTCTTACTCATTCTTAAAATTATCATCCATCAATGCGGATTGATTTTGTTTCATAATGACAAAAACATGAGTGCAAAATATAAAAATATAAATGTTTTTAATTTTTTGTGTTTATTTAAAAAACACAATATTTTTCATAAAATATTTAAAATCTTATTTCAACCTTCGTAATTTTAATAAAAAATTGGAAACTCTAAAGACTATAAATAAGTTAAGATAATAATTTCGATAATAACAATTTTATAAACTTCATGACTTTAAGAAAAAGTAATTTAGAAATTTTAAAAGTTTAGATACATTAAACTTCAAAAATATTAAGGGAATTTGAAACCTTTAGCATTTTTAGTAACTTCGAAGAATCTGTAAAAGAAGAAACATTAACTTTAAACATTTTAGATGCTTTAGAAACTCCTCGAATATTTTGTAACTTTAGAAATTTTAGAAACTTTAATATAGCAAATAACAGAAAAGAACATCAGATTAAAAACAGCTGCTGATGTTTCTTTCTGTTCTTTGCTGTTCTCTTCAAAGGACAGTAGGGAACATTAAACAACAGCAGAGAAAATCAGAGAAAAGGCAAAAATAGCAGAAAATATTAGAGTATAACAAAGAACAGCGGAAGACAGCAGAAAAAACTCTGAAGTTTTTTTAATGTTATCTTCTATTTTCTAATATTCTCTGACATAAGAAAATAGAAAAGAATATCAAAAACCAGCAGAGACCATTACAGTATATAAGAGAACAACATAGAGCACCTAAGAACATTAAAAATCATCAGATAACAGTAGACAACATCAGAGAGTAGCACAGAATAGCCGACAACATCAGAGAACATCATAGACCAGAAGAAAACTTTCATGTTTTCTTTTATTTTTTCATGTTATCCTTTATTCTCTGATGTTCTCTGCTATTTTCTGCTCTCTATTATTTCCTGCCGTTCTCTTCCGTTTTTTGATGTTCCGCAATGTTCTTTGCAGTTCTCTTTAGTTCTAAGATGTTACCTACTATACACCTCTATTCACCGATGTTTTTTTTTTGTTCTTTATTGTTTTGTTCTATTCTCTGGAGTTCTTTACTATTATCAGTGAGAAAATTGGAAAATAAAAGCGAACCTGAGAGAACAGCAGATAACATCAGAGAACAGAAAAGAACAGAGAGCAGATGATACTAGTAGAAAAAAGCAGAGGACATCAGAAAACAAAAGAGAATAGCTGAGCATAACAGCACAAAACAGCAGACAACAGAAGAGAACATACGAGAACAAAAACATCAGAGAGAAAATGGGGAAAATAGCAAATTGAAGCAGAGAATGGCATAGAGCAGCATAGAACACCAGTGATCAGCAGAGAATAACAGCATAGAATAGCAAAGAATAGCAAAGAATATCAGAGAATACTAGAGAACGGCCGATATCATCAGAGAAAAGAACAGAACAGTAAAAGGTATTAGGGAGAAGCATATAATAGCGGAGAATAACAGAAAATATTATAGAACAGAAAATAACAACAGAGAACATCTGAAAATGGAAGGAAACAGAAGAGAACATCAGAGAATACAGGAAATCAGTACAGAACACTAGAAAACAAGAAAACACTAGGAAACATCAGAAAACAGCAGAGTTTAGCAGAGAATATCAGTGAACAGAAGCGATTTTTAATGTTTTCGCTTATTTTTTTTTGTATGTTCTTCTTTTTTTTTCTTTTATTCTCTGATATTCTCAGCCTTTTAATTTTCTCTGTTATTATTTCATTTTCTCTATTGTTCTCTTCAGTTCTCTGATGTTTTCTTATGTACTCTTCTGTTCTTTGCTGTTATCTGAGAGAATAAAAGAACATAAGAGAACTTAAGAAACATAAAAGAACATTAGAGAAAAAGATAAGGTAAAAGAGGAGAACACAGAAAATATCAGAAAACGCGGAGAGTAGTAGAGAAGAGAACATTAGAGGGCAGAAGGGAACATTAGAGATCAGCGGAAAACATTATATAGAAGAAGAATGCAGAAGAGAACAACAGAGAATATAAGAGAACAGAAAAAAACATCAGAAAACGTGAAAATATAGCACATATCAGCAGAGAACAACATGGAACAGTTTAGAACAGTAGAGTATAGTAGTGATCAGCAGAGCATAACAGTAATAAATAGCGGAGAATATCAGAGAATACTAGAGAACGGCAGATATCATTAAAGAACAGAAGAGAATGGCAGATGGTATTAAGAAAAGCACATAACAACGGAGAGCAGAAAAGAACATCAGATAACATAAGAAAAGAGCAGAGAGTATCAGAAAAAAGAAAAATACAGAAGAGACCATCGGAAAAAAGACGAGAAAAGCAAAAAACACTAGAGAACATCAGAGAACATCAATAACAGAGATTAGAAAAGAACATCAGAGAGCAGAAGATAATTTTGATGTTTTCTTTTATTTATTTTATGTTCTCCTTTAATTTCTACTATTCTTTTCTATTCTCTGATATTCTCAGCTGTTTTCCGCTGTATTTCGCTGCTCTCTGTTATTATTTGTAATTTTATAACGTTTAATCATATCTTTCCATGTTCCCTAATATTTTTTGCTGTTATTTCATGTTCTTTACCGCGATTTCATGTTGCCTGCTGTTCTTTTCATGTTCTCTTCTGTACTCTTTTATTTTGTAAAGTTCTCTTCTATTCTTTAAAGCTATGTTTTATTCTCTGAAGTTCTGAAGAACAGAATAGAACGGAAGAGAACATAGGACAACAGAAAATAATATCAGAGAAAAGCAGAGAACTTTAGAGAACAGCAAATAACATAAAAGAACATCAGAGAACAAAAGAGAACATTAGAGTTCTGCAGAGAACATCAGATACAAGAAGATAAAGCAGGTGATAACAACAGATAATATAAGAGAACAGAAAATACATCAGAGAAAATTAAAATTGAAATTTAAATATTACTATTAATAAGAAAACAGCATATAACAGCAGAGAACAGTATAGAGCAGAATTAAACAGCATATAACAGCAGTAATCAAAAAAGCATAAAAGCACAGAACAGCAGAGAACATAGGATAATACTAGAGAATGCAGATATTATTAGAGAACAGAAGAGAACAGCAGATGATATTAAAAAGCAGCACAAAACAGCAGAGAGCAGTAGAGAACATTAGAGAAAATCAGAAAAGAGCAGATAGCAGTAAAGTATAACAGCAGATAGAACAGCAAAGGACATTAGAGAACAAAAGATAATAAAAGATATCAAAGGAAAACAAAACAGAACATCAGAAAATAAAAGAGAACAGAAGAAAACATTAGAAACCAGCGGAAAACAACAGATATGAGGAAAAAACAGCAAATAACAGCAAATAACAGCCAAGAACAGCGCAGAACAGCGAACAGAAGATATTATTAGTCAACTAAGTTTATTTTATAAGTGTTTATTCTTTTTTGTGCTTGATTTTGCGCATATCTTTATAAATGTAACAATTTGTTATTGGAATATTTATTGGTTGTAAATATATAATAATTAAATAAGTAAATAGAATAGAACAGCAGAGAATATTAGAGAAAAGCACATTATAGTGGAGAACAAACCTTAAAAACTTTGAAATCGTTACGAACTTAAAAAAAAACTTTAGAAGTTTTAACATAAAAAGGGGGAAATCTAAAAATTTTAATTATAAGAGAACGCAAGAGAACAAACTATAAAAGAATATCAGAGAACAGGAGAAAACATCGGAGGTCAGAAGAAAAAAGCAGAGGAGAAGAAGAATATAAAAAAAAGTTTCTGTTCACTGATATTCCTTTCTATTTCTTTTCTCTTCTCTAATATTATTTGCTCTCATATTCTGTTCTCTGTTGTTCGAAAAGAGGAGAGAATATCAAAGAGCTGTAAAGAGAACAGCAGATATAATTGAAGTGTTGCTCTGTTGTTCTTTAATGTTCTCTATTGTTTATGTCTATTCTCTTATTTTTTTTACTAATGTTTTTTGACATAAGACAACAGGAAGGAAGGCATCAGAAAACAACAGAAAAGAAGGAGAATATCAGAGAACAGTTGTTTATATTTTTCTCTGATGTTCTTTGCTGTTCTTTGTTGTTCTTTGTTGTTCTCTATTGTTTTCTTCTATTCTCTGATTTTTTTTTCTGTTTCTCTTCTGTTCTCTATTGTGCTCCTCTGTTGTATTCTGTTCTCTAATGTTCTTTGTTGCTCTCTGCTGAACAGAATAGAACATTATTAAAGAGCAGAGAACATCACAGAACAAAGGAAAACGGAAGAGAACATTAAAGACCAGCAGAGAACTTCAGATATGAGAATAAAACAGAATAATAATATTTCATAATGATAATAATATGAATAAAATTGTAAAAAATAAAGTTTCCAACTTAACTTCTGAATATTTTTGAATAATGCAATCGTAATAATACAATAATTAAAATATGGATTTACTTTTCGATCACCTTTAAGATAGGAATATTATTTTTATGTACGTTTTCGTAAATTTCTTTTCTTAAAGTTTTCTACAATACAACAAGTAGTAAAATAATAGAATAATAATATAAAACTAAATCAAAACTATGTAAATTAACCGAACTATTAAAACTAAAATTAATAACAGTTTTAACACCGCTTGTTATTGTTGTTGTTGTTGTATAGTTTCGAGTCGCGTAAAGAGCTTTCGTTTCGAGTTTGTGCGAGCAGTCGCACAGTTGCGGTATATTATGTGCATATGCAAAATAAATGCGCGTACCGTTTGATGTAAGCAATTACAAATTATAATTTGATATGAAAATTAATTTCTGTTCAATTACCAATTAACTAAATTATAAACGAGCTGTGTATATGCAGCTAATGTTATTTGAAACACAATTTCTGCATGCCTAATTAATAACGCACACTACACTCACGTACAACAATGAATGCAAAATGTAAACCGATTAATTTCAAAAATATGACTTTTTAATTAATTGACGAAAATGATTTATTACATTTTACAGTTACCGTTTCTGTTAATTAATTATTTGTTTTATATTCTAATTAATTTTATAACAATTTGATGATAACATTTACAACACAAATATCAATAAAAGTGTTTAATAGTTTTCAATAACTGTTACGATAAATAGATAATATTATTTTAACAATAAAGTAATTAGATACTTTTAAAAATATGAAATTTGTCATAAAACAAGAAAAAAATCATTCTTATATAAAATAACTTAATAATCACTTTCTCTACAGTGAAAAAAAATGTTTACAAGTTATTTTATATTGCATCATCTGCACGTAACTCATTAATCAATATTAATTTTTAATTATATATAATGTAAAACATTAGTTCAGAAATTCTCATATAAATTAATTTTTCTAATTATTAATTTTATCAAAATTCCTATTGACAAAGTGAAAACTAATAATTACACTAACACATTTCGGTTGCCCGTACGAATATCCATGAGTGTTTCAGCACAGTATTAACATATTATCGATCGTACAGTCATAGCTTCAGGTGGCTTACACAGTTTCAATAATGTAGTTATTAATTGGCCTCCGGTCTATTTGTGTTTTGCTGCTTGTTTGAATTTTGCGTCATTTCGATTTCGGTTATTATACGCGGATGAAACAAGTAAATCCCGACGTTATTTTTTTTGTTGCCTTACTCTTTTCTGTCTGTACATGCGGCATGAGAAAGTCAGCTCACGTCTCGAGGTTTATTTAAATTTTCCCTGCGCCGTCCGTAGCCCGCTTTACGCTGATCTCTGCTACGATGATTTGAAACACTTTTCATGGCTTTATTTCCGGAGTTAAAATAATAAATAACAATTTACAATTACGCAAGGATTTCACTGCATGTGGAAATATCAGATACGTGCTCTAAATGTTCTTGTTTAGTGTTATTTCAGTAAAATAATAGATATTTGTACATGCAACGTTCATAATAGATAAATGGTGGATGCGCCGGGTGAGAAAATAAAAATGGACATAATATATAATTTACGTAATATATAGGTTTTAAATTTCAACTATAAATTGAAGAATTTTAATTCATTTTAAAATATTTATCAGATTTTAAGTTACAACGCTCATGAAACTAAATACAGAGATATTGAAAATGTAAAAAAATGTCTAGTATTTTTAAATGATTAGTGAAACGGTATTTATGCTTTTATTTAAATTGTTGTATGTATTACAGTTACTAGATAATTAATGGCGCACAAAACTTATATAAGTTATACGATCAATTAAAAATACTTAAATTTACGATCCATAAAAAAAATCGCAATTATTCCTTCGAGTGCTTTCAAAATAATCAATCAAGTGATTGTAAAAGTAAATATGAAAAAAGAATTGCAGCAAATTTAATACGTAAAATTGATTCAAATTGTTAATTCAAATTTACAATTTCCTTCATGACTTTCCAAAATGTTAATCCTAAAGTGCAGCAAGATTTCCATAAAGGATCTAAAACTGATTTTAATTTATGTTACAGAAATATCGTAAAATTTTTTCAATTAGTTTTAACAACTGTTTACTATGAAATATAAAAATTGAAAATGTGGTTATTCTTAAAATTGATTGGAATTGATGGGAAAATAATTACAAAAATTGTTAAGCTTTTAAAATTTAAAGAGTTTTATAGAGATTTAAAAATAGAAAAATAATTGCTCTATATTATAAATTTTTACAATATAATTATTACTGTAAATAATTATGATCAGGAAAGAAGCAAAAAAAGTTTCTTTACGTGTGAAAAATACCGTTTAAAACTCATTCGGATTTATAATTTTCTGTCAAAAATGTTTTTATGTAATAATTGAAAATATAGAAAAGCCAAAAGGGTTTTTAAATAATTTTTTTTATGTTTTAAATTTTTTGATTTTATAATCAAAATACATTTTTGTTTAGATTTTTTTTGATTCTTTAATCAAATCTTGGAAACCATTTTTGTTTCAAATTAATAGGCTTTTATAACTGTTTTCTTACAGCTATTAATATTTATAAAATTTCTAAACATTCTTAATACTTAAAATAAAATTCCTATCGGTAATTTAGTTGCTAAAAATATTAAAGTTCGGAAAGTTTTTAATGTTTCTAAAGTCTCTTAAGGGTCTAAAGTTTTAACGTTTTTAAATTACCTAAATTTTTTCAATTCTTTTTGCTAACTTTTATAAGTTTCAAGGACTTTTAAAATTACTAAACTTTCTTGATTTTTTTTAAAGATTTTAAATTACTAGATTTCTCAATTTTTTATGTTTAATTTTCTAAATAATAATAATAACAATAATAATAATCACATTTATTAACAGAAAATCCTAAAACCTTCTAAAATTGATGATTTTCCAATTTTTCTAAAGTTCGTAATGATTCCAAGGTTTCTAAGGTTTATAAGTCTTGCAAAGTTTGTAAAGTTTATAATTAACTTTTCCAAAGTTACTGCTGTTCTTCGCTGTGGATTTTTGCTCTCTGCTCCTCTCTGCTCCTCTCTGCTCCTCTCTGCTCCTCTCTGCTTTTATCTGATATTTGCTGCTTTTATCTGATATTTGCCGCTGTTCTCTGGTGTTTTCTGCTGTTATCTGCTGTTCTCTAGTGTTCTCTTCTGTTTTTCGCTGTTATGTGCTTCTCTTTAATATTCTCTGCTGATTTTGTTTTCTGTTCTCTGATGATATCTGCTGTTCTCTAGTATACTCTGATATTCTTCTCTGTTCTGTGCTATCCTGTGCTGCTGTTCTCTGCTAAACACTGCTGCTTATTGCTGTTTTATACTGCTTTTTACTGTTCTCTGCTGTTATTTGCTGTTTTTTAATTTTCTCTGATGTTTTCTTATATTCTCTTATATTCGCTGTTGTTCCATTTTGTCTACTTCTCTTAACTGATGTTCTCTGCTGGTTTCTTACATTCTCTTCTGTTTTCTTTTATTTTCATATGCTCTCTACTGTTTTCTTCTTTTGTCTGATGTTTTCTATTGTTCTCCGCTGTTATTTGCTTTTCTCTAATATTCTTTGCAGTTCACTTCTGTTGCCTGATGATATCTGCTGTTCTCTAGTATACTTTGATGTTCTCCGATGTTCTGTGCTATCCTGTGCTGCTATTCTTTGCTGATCACTGCCGTTATTCGCTGTTTTATACTACTTTCTGCTGTTCTCTGATGTTATTTGCTGTGTTTTAATTCTCTCTGATGTTTTCTTATATTCTCTTATATACTCTGTTGTTCCATTGTGTCTACTTCTCTTTTTTGTGTTTTTGAGAACACTCTGCTGTTCTGGTTTTTGAAAATGAAAAGATAACTCGGTTTAAAAGCACACGTTTATTTTCGCCAAAAACTCAACCATTACACTTCTGTTACAGGAATCTATATTACCGTCTCGGTGCTACCAACCCAATAAAGAAAAACTAACTAAATTCAAATACTACAATACTCTTAACTAATGTTCTCTGCTGGTCTCTTATATTCTCTTCTGATTTCTTTTATTTTTTTATGCTCTCTACTGTTTTCTTCTATTGTCTGATGTTTTCTATTGTTCTCCGCTGTTATTTGCTTTTCTCTAATATTCTTTGCAGTTCACTTCTGTTGCCTGATGATATCTGCTGTTCTCTAGTATACTCTGATGTTCTTCGATGTTCTGTGCTATCCTGTACTGCTATTCTCTGCTGATCACTGTTGTTCTTCGCTGTTTTATACTACTTTCTGCTGTTCTCTGCTGTTATTTGCTGTTTTTTAATTTTCTTTGATGTTTTCTTATATTCTCTTATATACTCTGTTGTTCCATTGTGTCTACTTCTCTTAACTGATGTTCTCTGCTGGTCTCTTATATTCTCTTATGATTTCTTTTTTTTCTGATGTTCTCTACTGTTTTCTTCTATTGTCTGATGTTTTCTACTGTTTTCTTCTATTGTCTGATGTTTTCTACTGTTCTCCGCTGTTATGTGCTTTTCTCTAATATTATCTGCTGTTTACTTATGTTGCCTAATGATATCTGCTGTTTTATAGTATTCTCTGATATTCTCTATTATTCTTTGCTGTTATTCTCTGCTGATCACTATTGTTATCCGCTGTTCTTTGCTGCTCTCTGCAGTTCTCTGCTGTTTTCTCGCATTTTGTGATGTTCTTTGGTGTTTCGGTGGTGTTCTTTTCTGTTTATCAGAGCAGCAGGAAAAATCAAAAAACAGAATTTAAAGAAAATAACATTAAAGAACAGTAGAAAATCAAAAGACAATATGAGAGAATAGAAATAAAAACAGTGGAGAACATCAAAGAACATCAGAGCAAAATAGACAACACATGAGAGTAGTGGTTCTCTGATATTATCCTCTTTTCTCTGCTGTTTTCTAAAGTTCTCTTCTATTATCTGATGCTTTCTTCTCTTTTCTGATGTTTCTCTAATATTGTATAGAGTTCTGTCCTGTTTATTTATATTTTCTTCTATTTTCTGATGTTCTCTGCTGTTTTCTTCTATTCTCTGATGTTTTCTGGTGTTCTGTGCTGTTTTCTGCTATTTATTTATTTATTTTTACAGCCAAAAAGGCCAATTGCCGAGTAAAATTAGCATTACAACCTAAATTAATACTTAAAATGCAATAACAAAAATACAAGTGACAAATAGTACAAATTAATAAATGAACATAAATTATAATTACTAAAGAAAAACTTTCTCTGATTTTCTGATTTTCTTGTTCTTATTTGCGCTTTGATGTTCTCTTGTGTTTTGCATTGTTCTGTACTCTTTTGTTCAGCACAGAGTAGCAGAGAACATCAGAGACCAGAATACAACAGAAAGATTATCAGAGAATAGAAAAAAAATAGTAGAGAACGTCAAAAAACAACAGAGAACTACAGAGGACAGAAGGGAATTGAAGAAAGCAGCTGTTCTCTTATATTCTCCTCAATTCCTTCATGTTATTTTCTGCTCTCTGACGTTCTCTCCTGTTCTTTAACACCAGCCAACAGAATATAACAGAAAAGAACATTACATTACAATAGTTTTTATTATGAACAATTTCTTAGTACAACACTGGTTTATTATGTACAATTTGTCAGTAGCTAGAGGCCACCCACCCACCCTATATATTTCTTTAAATTTTGTTTTAAGTTTTGTCACTCGTTTTATTTCCTGGAATCTGTGGACCATTTTTAGAAATAAGGTTTTCATAGAATTAAAAACTATTGCTATCGTTTAGATTTATATGTTTATATGGGGTGGGTGGCTTGTTACATAAATACATCTAAAATATGCTTGAAATAATTTTTACTTGAAACAAATTTGCGCCTTTTTTTCTTGTAAAAGCATAACCAGTGTTAGAAATGATGATTTTCAAGAATTATAAAATAGTGTTGTGGCTTTGATTTCATTTTATGTAGGGTGTGTGGGTGGCCTCTATCCCACCCTCCAATTCTTTTATCATAAACGAAGTTTTTGATTAGGAATCTGTATATAAAAACAGTTATAAAAGTGTAATATTTTTTTTATAATAACGAATTTCTTAGTAAAACCCTGGCTGATGATATATGGTTTAGGAGGTAGATAGAGGCCACCCACCCACCCTACATATATTTTTAGATTTCTGTTATTCTCCCACATTTTGTTTTTAACATGTTTTTAATTTTTTTCATGCATGATTTTCTCATTTACCTCGTGATGAAACATTGTGGAATAGCAGGTAATTAATTAAAAACACTAAATTAATTTAGTGAAACAAACCAAGTGGTTTTAATTAATTACCTGTTATTTTTTAAGATTTGAAAATATTTTTAGATTGTATATGTAGGGTGGATAGGTCTCTAAATAAAGTTACTATCCCACCCTCCAATTCTTTTATCATAAACGGATAATTTGTAAGAAACTGTGGTCAAATATATGGCATTATAAAATTTTGCTAGTTTTCTATAATAAGAAATTCCTTAGTAGAACCCTGGCTTATGATATAGAGTTTGGTGGGTGGATAGAGGCCACCCACCCACCCTACATATTTCTATAAACTTCAATTACTGACACTCGTTTTGTTTCTTGGAATCTACACCAGTTCTAGAAATAATGTTTCCATAAATTCAAAACCATTGCTATGATTTAGATTTATGTGTGTATGAAGGGTGGGTGCATAACTTATTTAAAGTTACAAATTAATTGTCCAATGCTTATATATATTATTATAAGAATCTAAAATATGCTTCAAAAAATTTTTACTGCAATATAATTTACGCCAATTATCTTCTAGAAGCTTAACCATTGTTAGAAATGGTTTTTGTCAAGAATTATAAAATACTGTTGTGGTTTTGATGTCATTGTATATGTAGGGTGGGTGGGTGGCCACTATCCAACCCTCCAATTCTTTTATCATAAACGAAGTTTTTCATTAGGAAACTGTATACAAAAAACACTTATATAAAATATAGTTTTTTTTTTATAATTACGAATTTTTGAGTAAAGTTCTGGCTTATGGTTTATAGTTTAGTGATAGAGGCTACCTACCCACCCTAAATATATTGTTATATTTCCGTCATTCTCTTACGTTTTGTTTCCTAGAAATTATACCAGCTTTTTAAATGTTATTTTTCATGATTTGAAAATATTTTTAGAGCTTTGGTTTAATTGTATATGTAAGGATCCATCCACCTTACATATATAATGAAGTTACTAGCCCACCCTCCAATTCTTTTATCATAAACGGATATTTTGTAAGAAACTGTATACAAATATATAACATTATAAAATTTCGCTAGTTTTTTATAATAAGAAATTTCTTAGTAGAACCCTGTTCTATGATATACAGTTTGGTAGTTTGGTGGGAGGACGGAGGCCACCCATCCACGCTATATATTTTTGTAAACTTCAATTACTGACATTTGTTTTGTTTCCTGGAATCTACACCAGTTTTAGAAAAAATGTTTTCATGAATTCAAATCCATTGCTATGATATAGATTTATTTGAGTATGAAGGGTGGGTGGCGCTATTCAATCCTTTAATTTAATCTTTTTTACATAAAAATTTTAAATATGCTTCAAAAATGTTTTACTTCAATCAAATTTGCTCCTGTTGTCTACTAGAAACTCAACCATTGTTAAAAATGATGTTTTTTAATAATTATAAAACCCTGCAGTTGTTTTGGTTTAATTACATTTTTTATCTCATCGGTACTAAAATTTTCTCAATGTTTAACATTAAATTAAAGACATTTTTAAAATTTTGCCTTTTCTTTTTCGCAAGTTTAATATTTTCTTTCAACATTTTTGCTAAATTCTCCACAAAGTTGTAAATATTTTCTGAAAAAATTTACCGTATTATTATAGAATTTTCTAGAAATGTTTATGTTTTTTAGGACTTTTTTAAACACTCTGTTCTTCAGAAATAATAAAATTTCTGCTCAGCGTTACGAGTGGTTTTTAGGAAGTGTCATTTTCTCTATAATACTTAATAATAATAATTAATAAATTTTCTTAAAAGTTAAAAGAAGTTCTAAATTTCAAACTTCAGAATTGTCATCATCTATAGATTCATCATTCTATAGATTTTTAGATATTTTCACATATTTTTAATAAATTTTCTACAAGGTTCAAAAGTATATTAAAGAATTTCGAAAATTCTCACTTTTCTCACGAGTTTAGAATTTCTTTAAGGTTGTTTTATTATCTAGTAATTTTTTAAAGGTTTTTAGTTTTAATATATCATTGCTACTAAAATTTTCTATCTTTTGTTTCTCTCGAATTTAAGATTGTACATCATTTTTACTAAATTACCTTCAAGGTTGTATAATTTTCTAGAAAATTCTCGTCCGAGATTTTATGATTCAAAATAAATAAAACAATTAACTATAATTATTGTTTGATAATGACAATCTGAAGTTGTCAAAACTATAGTTTCAAGGGTTAATAAAAAAGTAATACCAACAAAGTAAATTGTTTCATTTTGAATTATCAAAATGTATTACGAAGTGAAAACCTCCACAATTATTTGAGATTTTATGATTTATTTAGACACTTTCTAAACATTTCTATTAAAAAAAACTTTTCTTTCAGGATTTTAATATCATTAGAAAAATTTAAATAAATAAAAACTTTTTGTTCAGCTTTACGAGTGATCCAATCATCTAATAAATTTTCTTGAAGTTTTTAACCAACATTTTTACTACATTAATCGAAATTCAAAGTTGTTAGGATTGTTTAGTCACTTCCTTCTGCTGGATTTTAAAAGAAGTTTCTAAAAATATCTTCTTCACTATTAAGGATTTTTTCTAAAAACTTTATTCAGATTTCTAGAAACTTCTTAGAGATTATGAAAATTGAAGTAAACTTTGTTTTTAGAATTGTAGTATTTTTCAGAAAATTGAGAATGCTAGGATTTTTCATTAACATCTATTTTTATTTTATTACATCTTTGCTCTTCTTTCTAATACAATATCGCAAAAAGCGTATAAAAAATACTTAAAATTTATACGTTTTTTATGGGACTTTTTTAGAAACTTCTTCTCGAATTATCCCTCAGGACTTTCGGATTTCCGACGAACTTCTCAGAGGTTTAAATTTTTCTACGAATTTTAAAGAGATTTCTAGAAATTACTTTAAGATTATGATAATTAAAGGAAATTCATTCTCAAAATTCTAGTATCTTTTTAGAAAGTTTAGTATGTTAGATATTTTTAATAATCAATATAAATTTATTAGTTTTATAGGATTTTTCTAGAAACTTCTTCTACAAAATTCTCACAGGTTTAAATTTTTTGAAATTCCTTCTTCACCATTTAAGAATTTTTCTGAAAACTTTATAGAGATTTCAAAAAGTTGAGATTGTTAGAAATGTTTATTTTATTAATCAATATAAATTTATTAGTTTTATCGTATTTTTCTAGAAACTTTTTCTAGAATTTACCATCAGGATTCTTGGATTCCTTACAGAATTCTCACAAGTTTACAATTTCTTAAAATTTATTCTCTACCATTCAAAGAAATTTCTTTTCCACCATTCCAGAATTTTTCTAGAAACTTTTATTGAGATTTCTAAAAAGTTCTGTATGATCATGAGAATTAAAAGAAATTCATTTTCAAAATTCTAGAGTGTTTACAGAAAGTTGAGAATGTTAGAAATTTTTATTAATCAATATAAATTTATTATCATATACTTGTTTTTCATTAATCACTTAATAATAATAATAATAATAATAATAATAAATCACTTGGTGGAACATTGTATTGATGTAGGTTTTAGGTTAAATTAAATTCACTTAATTTGTGAAACAAGCCAAGTGAATTTAATTTAATCTAAAACCTACATAAATTTATTAGTTTAATAGGATTTTATTAGAAACTTCTTCTAGAATTCACCCTCAGGATTCTTGGATGTTCTAAACAATACTCACAGGTTTAAATCTAGAGATTCTTTAAAATTTAAAATTATGAGAGTTAAAGGAAATTTTTGTAATATCTTTTCAGAAGTTCTAAATTTTCTTGAAATTTGTACTCCACCATTCAAGAATTTATCTAGAAATTTTTTATAGAGATTTTGAGAAAGTTAAAAAAAATTCTAGATTATTTTTCAGAAAGTTAAGAATGCCAGGATTTTTTTATTAATCTCTTCTCGGTGAATATTGTATCTTTTACAAAATTCTTCTTATTTGAGTTTGGACAATCATCCAGTAATTTTTTCTAGATGTTTTTAGAAATTTTAAAACATTTCTTTCCTTATGCTTTCTACGTTTCTCTCAAGGTTAAAAAGTGTATTAAAGAATTCAGAAAATAGTTTTGTTTTTCCTATAAGTTTAAAATTTATCTAGAGTTATTTATGTTGTAGTAAAGTTTTCTACTTTTTTTCATCATCTCTACTCTTCTAAAGGTTATAAGGATTTTCTAAAAACTACTATTGCATTTTTATAGTTTTTATTTAACTTTCTTTAATAGAATTATTAGAGGTTTCAAGAAACTTTTCTGATTTTATTGTAGATATTTTAGAAACCGTTAGAAAATTAAAGAAACATCTTATCTAATATTTTAATCTCTTTTTGGATAAAAAAATAATAAATGGAAAGGAGAAGGAAGTTCGTAAATAAACGTAGTGAATAAATTGTTGTGTCTATCCAAAATAGAAGGAGCGTGAAGGTGCGCCCTGTTAGAAAGATATTTCGTTGATGAGCTTTCTGTAAGGTAAACATGACAAGAAAATTAACCAATAATCTTAAAAATTCTGTAGCCAAAAAGGGAAACTTACAGACGAGAAGATATCAACGAATAAAATAATAAAAAATAGAGGTGAAATGAATTTCTAAATGAATGAAAGGAGACATGGTATAAATACGCACTGTTATGCCTTGGCGAAAAAAAAATAGATAAAGAAGAAAAAGAACTTACTAGTACAAGGTAGTAAAAGTATAAAAGTACAATGAGGATTCTGTAAGAGCAGAGAAACCTTACTGAAAGCTACGCTGAACTGCTTTATTAAGGAAAAATCTGTAGTTGGAAATAAACAAGCATAAGGCATAAAGTACTACAAGAAAGTCAGAAATTGTTGATTGTATTAAAATGTGTTCAGGGTGAGTGGTGATGTTTGAAAGCAATATCTGGGGAACAAGTTGTATAAGAGCTGACGAGGTTAGGATAGGAAAAGAAAAGGTAGAAAAGGATTTGCAACACTAGGATTACCAATTTATTATGAGCTAATCTCTAAATTAAATGAATATGTATTAAATAATCGATTTAATTGCATCGTCAACTAACACTCACCACCCAACGTAATGTATTTGTCAAGTTTAGGTGAAAGAGTGTCGCCGTGGTGGGGAAATCCCGCGCGATGCGGTGATTATAGCTGAGGTTCTTTTGATGGAAAGTCCTGTAATGGCTCTATCCATTCAGGATCTCTTTGCGCCATTGAAAAGTAGCTTGTTAATCACTTAAGCTCTTTATACGCGACACAATGCCCCGTGACTGGACGTGATTGATTATATCAAATCCCACTTTCAGAGTCGGTGTCAATCGTCCCCAAAACCGAAATATTTCAAACGTTTCAGCGTTTTTTTTCTTTTTCATCGATCCCCACCACTCGTCACGTTTGCGCGTGCGTTAATTATTAAATTAATTAATTCCCGACCGGTCCGCTAATGCCCTGTGCGTACAATTGCATTATGCAATATTAATTGTGCGTGAATCGACCGTTGATTTAATAATTTTGATTTTTCGCGTCGGAAAAAAATTAATTAATTAAATTGTTTTGATTAAAATTTCACATGAATATTTTATAGTTTATAAAATTCAAAGCGTTTTCAAATCATTTCAAACACGCTGTCTGTGTTTCGGCATTGCTTACCTGAAATCGTTGCATGCAATTTGTGCCTTCGATACCGTTTTGCAGTCCCGTATTGCTCCCGTGGGATAACGTTTCCCCGGGATCAATAGTGTGGATTTCGCGTGTGTGCGGTTTCATCTCAGCCCGTTTAATCCCCGATAGTGTTTAGACGTGCTGCTTTATGTTAGCAATTTCTTTAAAATTATCCGAGGGACGGGGAGGTACTATTCGAATGGGGCGCGTTATATTCCGTTCCGTTTGTGTTTATTGCACGCCACTTTGCGGATCCCGGAAAGCCCAACCCCACTCTCCCCGCTCGCTCACATCTCGTTCGCAAAACTTAAATTAATCCGCATTTAAAGGCAGTTGAAGGAACAATAACGCATTCCCGGCGAGTACTCTTTTAATCCGCAATTTCAGCGATCTTACAAAGAAGATATTCGGGAGATTGTATAATGGAAACCGCAATAACTGAAACAAAGGACCGACATGAAAAAGGAACCTTATAATCCCTTGAAGATGAAAAAAAAAAATATATATATATAGTCACAGAAAGAGATTATTAGGTAAGGCAGCAGAAGAACACAAAAAAATAAATAAATAAATAAACAGGGCGTAGATATAAAAGGAAAATATTATTATATTACGCGTAGAATAGAGTGAATAAAAGGATTAAATAATAAAAAAGTATAATATCGTAAATGCTTTTTATAATAAATGTATCTATATTTATATTTTAAGCGCTAAAAGTATGTTTTATATAGGATAAGCGGGAAATTAGTCTGTACTACCCGGCGCATCCACCATTTTATCCAAATAGACATAACTCAAAAATTAACAATAATTTGTGATTCAATCTTTGTCAATAGTATAGAACTCTTGCTTAATTATCAAAAAAATATTAGTTTATACTTTTTTATTGAAAATAGTAACAAAAATCATACTGATTTAGTTCTAGATTAAATGTGGTGTGGGTAAGGGATCACTATCCTACCCTCGAACAAATAAAGTACGCACGAATATTAACCTTTAAACGAGTTAATTATGAAAGGTATTTTCAAAAAAAAACATCAAAGGCATTCTATTTATTGGAGGTAAAAAATTACACAAAAATTAAATTTCATGAAAAAAGAAAACATTAAAATTGCTTTAAAAAGTGTAAATTTTACAGAATAAAAAAATAAATAAATAACGAAACACCCCTATTCCATATAAAACCATCGTTTAAAATATCAAAAAAGAAATAATTAAAAAATACTCGTAATTAAAAATTTTATAGAGTGAAATTTGCTCGGAAAAACTTTCTATGAAAAGCAGATTATAATTCACTTCAAACTGTGATATTTTGTTTGAAGTAAATATATTATGGATTACCACGTAGTAATGGTCGCAACCATCATCATGATAAAAACAATTGTTTAAAAAACATAAGAAATTTTGTCGTAAAGCAACTAAAATAATTAAAGTAAAATTTAAATTATCTATAGAATGTCATTTATGTTTAAACTTAGATTTTGATTTTGTTTTATTTTTCATTACATAAAGGGTTTGATTGTTTTTAGCAGCGAAATCATCAACGATTAGTAATTAAAGTTATATGTAGGGTGGGTGGGTGGCCTCTATCCACCCTCCAATCAGTAAAATATAAGCGAGGGTTTTAATTATAATTTGTAAAAAATAAATAAACCTAAATAATTGCAATTTTTAGAGATTTATTCATACAAATTTTTCAAATAATTTTGGATGATGTTTTACTGATTGGAGGGTGGGATAGTGGCCACCCACCCGCCCTATATATGCATATAAACTATAATTCTTTAACGTCTCGACGTTTCCAATAAAAATAATTACAAAACTTTTTGAATAAAAAAGAAATTAAAAAGGTAAAATTTTTAAGTGAGTAAAATAATAAAAATTTGATTCATTATGGGTGTGCAGATTTTAAATCTAAATTAGATAAGATTGGCTATAGTAAGTCATTTATATTTAAACTTAGATTGTGATTTTGTTTTATTTTTCATTACATAAAGTGTTTTATTGTTTTTAGCAGCAAAATCATCAACGATTAGTAATTAAAGTTATCATGTATATGTAGGGTGGGTGGGTGGCCTCTATCCACCCTGAAATCAGTAAAACATAAGCGAGGGTTTTAATTAAGAGTTGTGAAATATAAATAAACACTAAATAAATGCAATTTTTAGAAATTTATTCATACTAATTTTTCAAATAATTTTTGATGATGTTTTACTGATTGGAGGGTGGGATAGTGGCCACCCACCCACCCTACATATGCATATAAACTATAATTCTTTAACGTCTCGAGGTTTCCAATAAAAATAATTCCAAAACTTTTTGAATAAAAAAGAAATTAAAAATGTAAAATTTGTGAGTAAATTATTAAAAATTTGATTGATGATGGATGTGCAGACTTTAAATCTAAATTAGATAAGATTGGCTATAGTAAGTGATTTATAATTAAACTTAAATTTCGATTTTGTTTAGTTTTTTATTACATAAAGAGTTTGATTGTTTTTAGTAGGAAAACATCATCAACGATTAGTAATTAATGTTATCTTATATATGTAGGGTGGGTGGGTGGCCTCTATCCTACCCTTCAATCAGTAAAACGTAAGCGAGGGTTTTCATTAAGAGTTGTAAATATAAATAAACACTAAATAATTGCAATTTTTAGAGATTTATTCATACAAATTTTTCAAATAATTTTTGACGATGTTTTACTGATTGGAGGGTGGGATAGTGGCCACCCACCCACCCTACATATGCATAGAAACTATAATTCTTCATAGTCTCGTGGTTTCCAATAAAAATAATTACAAAATTTTTAAATAAAAAAGAAATTAAAAAGGTAAAATTTTTGAGTGAGTAAATTTGTAAAATTTTTACGCAAGTTGGGTGGGCAGACTTTATATCTAAATTAGATAAGATAAGCTATAGAAAGTCATTTAAATTTAAACTTAAATTTTGATTTTGTTTAATTTTTTTATTATATAAATGGTTTGATTATTTTTAGCAGCAAAATCATCAACGATTAGTAATTAAAGTTATCATGTATATGTAGGGTGGGTGGGTGGCCTCTATTCCACCTTTCAATCAGTAAAACATAAGCGATGGTTTTCATTATGTGTTGTGAAATATAAATAAACACTAAATAATTGCTCTTTTTAGAGATTTATTCATACAAATTTTTCAAATAAATTTTGATGATGTTTTACTGATTGGAGGGTGGGATAGTGGCCACCCACCCACCCTACATATGCATAAAAACTATAATTCTTCAGCGTCTCGCGGTTTCCGATAGAAATAATTATAAAACTTTTTGAATAAAAAAGAAAATAAAAGGGTAACATTTTTGAGTGAATAAATTAGTAAAATTTTTACGCAAGTTGGGTGGGCAGACTTTATATCTAAATTAGATAAGATTAGCTATTAGAAAGTAATTTTAATTTAAACTTAGATTTTGATTTTGATTTATTTTTTATTACATAAAGTGTTCGATTGTTTTTAGCAGCAAAATCATCAACGATTATTAATTAATGTTATCTTATATATGTAGGGTGGGTGGGTGGCCTCTATCCTACGTTCCAATCAATAAAACATAAGCGAGGGTTTTAATTATAATTTGTAAAAAATAAATAAATTTAACTGCACGAGTCACCATTTTAAAAATACCATAATCAAATTGTTTTAGTAACCACAAAATTGCTAAAAACTGTAATTATGCTTGTGTACAATTTTATGTTATTATTTAGTCTTTAAAATGTTATTATATATGTCTCTATGTTTGATAACTTTTCCCTGTTATTAGATCTATGTATCTGTTGGGAAATAAATTATTATTATTATTATTATTATTATTATTATTAAATAAACCTAAATTATGCAATTTTTAGAGATTTATTCATACAAACTTTTTAAATAATTTTTGATGATGTTTTACTGATTGGAGGGTGGGATAGTGGCCACCCACTCACCCTACATATGCATATAAACTATAATTCTTTACCGTCTCGAGGTTTCCAATAAAAATAATTACAAAACTTTTTGAATAAAAAAAAAAGAAATTAAAAAGGTAAAGTTTTTGAGTGAGTACATTAGTAACAACTTGATGCATGATGGGTGGGCAGATTTTAAATTTATATTAGATAAAATTAGCTATAGAAAATCATTTAAATTTTGATTTTGTTTAATTTTTTATTACATGAAGCGTTTGATTGTTTTTAGCAGCAAAATCATCAACGATAATTAATTAAAGTTATCGTGTATATGTAGGGTGGGTGGGTGGCCTCTATCCACCCTCCAATCAGTAAAACATAAGCGAGGGTTACCAAGCATTCAATTTTATACTAATAATAAACTCTTTGAAATAAATTTTAAACAATTCGTTACATTTATTTATATTAACAATTTTTTGTGAGTAACTGCGACTACAGCATAATTTTTTGTTATTTTAAAGCTTAAAAAAAATTAAAAGAAAGATTTTAAATACTTGGATTGATTGTATTGTAAATTTTAACCAAATATTTAAATTTTCAGTTTAAATAACTTTCATTGGATACGCTGGAATGCTTATTAGATCACCTTGAATTAAAATTGGATACTAAATAACCTCAAATTGTTCTTGGATAATTTTGTATGATTAACTGAAATCTGTAATTTAAATTTATTTAATCTAATGACCTTGAATGATCATAAAATTATCTCGAATAACTCTAATGTGCTAATGATTGTTGATTAAACACTCCTCACTCTCTTAACTTTGCAACTCATATAACTTTGACTAGATGACCTTAAATGAATGTGAACGACCTTAAATTAACTTGAATTACGTTTTTGAATTTTGTTATTATCAATTTAAATCTTTAATTTCAATAAGTTTGTTTTGATTACTCAATATAATTATTATAAGAACTATTAAATGATCTTTAATAATCTCTAAATACTTTGGAAATTCATTGAATTTTTAACTTATATCCGATATACAGGGTAACTGACGAAAAACCTTTGGTGCTGTATCTCGCTTATTTTTGATCCGATTTGAATAAATAAGACATCTAATTAAATGATTTTTAAAAGACTTTAATATGAACTGTACTGATATTTTTTCTTGCATCCAGTTTTTGACAAAAGACGATCAACTTTTTTTTTCAAATTGCACTGTATATATATTTTGTACTGATCCGCAAGGAGATTTTTTTCTGAATCTAAATTTGTAAACGATTTTATCCATTCATCAAACCAAAATCGAAAAATTGAGGATTAAAAAAAAATTAAAAATCAAATACCCATAGTAAACAATATACAGAGCCTATTCCAAATGTCAAAAGTGACAGTGTCAGTCATTGGTACAATACTGCAATGATTTTTAATAATTTCATAATAAAAATGTTGCAAGATTTCAAAAACTGAAAAACGATTTCTGTAAAAGCACAAAATTCTAGTACAGTGTTTAAAATATTGCAACATTTTAATTATGAAATAATTAAAAATCGTTGCAGTATTGTATCAATGGCTGTCACTGTCACTTTTGACATTTAAAATAGGGTCTGTATATTGTTTGCAATGGATACTTGACTTTTTATTTATTTTTTTAATCCTCAATTTCTCGACTTAAGTGTGATGTATGGATAAATTTGTCTACAATTTTATATTCAGAGAAAAAATCTCCTTGCGAATCAATAAAAATATATATACAGTGCAATTAAAAAAAAAATGTTGATCGTATTTTGTCAAAAACTGGGTGCGAGAAAAAATAACAGTTCAGATCCTCTTAAAGTCTTTTAAAAATGGTTTAATTTGATGTTTTATTTATTAAAATCGGATAAAAAATAAGCGAGATACAGCACCAAAGGTTTTTCGTCAGTCACCCTGTATATTTGATAGATCATTTTTAATAACGTCCAGTGAATTTTGAAGAAACTTTGAATGAATAACTCTTCTGTAATTATAATAAATTTGTTTGGATGGTTATGAAAGACATTTAAATGACCTTGAATAAAAAATAATCCTTTTTAAACCTTGAGTAAATTTGAATCCAAGTCTTAAATCGACAATTTTCATAGCTTTGAATCTTCATTTAAAAAGTTGAGTACCTTTAAATTATTGACATACAACTAAAACGATTTTAATTATATGGCCTTTAAATGATAATATGACGGAATTAAGTGAACTTAAATGTATAACATATGGTCTTAATCTTAAATAAGCTCAAATTTCAATAGTTGACCAAATTCTGGAATTCGAATAATCTTTAAATCTTTAAATCTTTAATATCAATAATTTTGTTTGGATGACCTAAAATAATTATAATTGGAACCTTTGATGGATTTAATAACCTCTAAATGCGTTTGAAATATTTTACTTACATCTGTAATACAAATAACTTTAATTGAATGATCTGAAATGATAATTAGCTAAATTAGTTTATATATTTATAGCTTTTACTTGAGAAACGATTTAAATCTATTAATTTTTTTTATCGCGCTTATAAAATCTGTTTGTGGAAGATTTAAACCTCTGAAGTCTGAATGCCGAAACAAAACGAACAAAAAGAAATATATACATAAAGAAAAACATTTGAGTAGTCGTTTACAGAACGAACGCAAAAAAATAAACTTTGTTTGTTTGATTTCCCCGGTGAAGTTGATACAGGGTGAAAGTTGGCGGGCGCGCAACATTTAAGCGGGATAAGAGATCCGCTTGATAAACTCGGGACGTTGTTCATAAATTTATTTATGTCGGTACGATCAAAACTTTGCACAATCCGTCTCATTAACATGACCCACTTTTCGCCTGTAATTCCCACGGAATTACGTTATAATGATCACGTCGCGATTTACACGATGTACAAAACACTTTTTTTTTTAATGTCGAGACGCCAAGTTTATTAATGGCGGTGCACGTATATAAGTCGTAGCTTGTTTATAAATTAGTTTGTGACTTAACTTAAAGTAATAATAATAATACTAAAACTAAATACATGGTAAAATTGAATAAATTTAATTATTCAGACAAATGACAAATAAAAAATGACAAATGATAAGTGACAAATGAAAAATGACAAATGACAAATGACAAATGACAAATGACAAATGACAAATGACAAATGACAAAAGACAAATTACAAATGACAAATGTCAAATGTCAAATGATAATTAACAATTGACAAATGATAAATGATAAATGACAATTGACACATGTCAATTGACAAATGATACATGCTAAATGACAAATGATACATGCTAAATGACAAATTACAACTGATAAATGATATAAGACAAATAAAACCTTGAAATTGAAATACGATTACTTTGTTTTACCATCATATTGGGTAGTGGTAAACAGAGTAATCGTAATCTTGAATTATAGAGGCGTTCACTTCGTAGTACATTTTTTAATGAATAACAGAAAAAAGTTAAACATTTTTCTGTTATTAAAAGTAATCGTGTTTTAATTACAACTCATTCAAGATGTACCACGAAATAAACGCCAAAACCGTCAAATAAATAAAACTTTCATTTATTATACATAGAAAATATCATGATAAGTGGACTTATATATACTTTAAGTGATAGATAATAGATGACAGATGATACATGACATATGATAGACCAATTGTCTAATAGAGTTTGATTGTATTAGAAATACTATTTGTTTTAAACACAATTGAGGGCATTGGATTAAAAATAAAATTCACAAAATAGATTGCCAAAATAAATTTGTTAAATTAAAACCGAATTAATTACAACGCGTACATGTAAATATCGGTGGGCAGGGCGGATAAATAATTTAATAATTGATATTTTTAGCCGGCGGACGTTATTTATTGTTGAAAGGTGAGCGGCGCGGGTTCACAGGGGTGTTGTTGTTGCGGACGGGGGCGCTTCCATTATATTTATTTGGACGGATTAAAACGTTGCGCAAAATTTTCGGAATTTAATTAAAACCGTTTCGATGGCCCGGCAGAAATTTCGGTTTGTGAATTACATTACTTAAATGTATTATTACTTTATTAAATCCTATTTTTTCTAATTGAATTCCCTGGTTACGTTCACGGATTCTAATCGTAATGAGAAGAGATTGCAGGTGAAGAGGCCACGTTGATTTTTCATTGTGAAATAAATTACTGGAGGGGAAACCTATTATCGGGACAAACGTATCCGGTTCAATTTGGAATCTTGAAAGGTAGAAGAGACGTGAAAGCGGCAAAAGGAATTTCCAATATTGAAGTGGCACCTGAATCACATCTTAGGGACTCGGTGAAATGTGATACACGTTGAATTTGTTGTCGTCGAGTACATCAGAACGGGAGACCTGTAAAAGTTGCACTAATCCTCGTTTTTTTTTCTTTCGCAATTCCTTTGAAACTATCTTCGGATTAAAGTAGTTTTATTAAATTTTTCATTTTAAATAATGAAGGAAATCACCGTACCAATATTCCAAAATTTATCAAGTCTGAAATTAAATAATTAAGATGCGCATTGTTACCTCCGCCACATTCGTCGAATATAGTTAAAGAGATTACCTTCTGTGGGTGTTTCTAGGGATACAGTATAGTGGGCACGTTTAATTAGCAGCTTGAGTGTATCCACTCAGACGCAATTCAGTATCTAATTATAATTCCCTGGCGTACTATTGCCGAATTGAAGATGTATACTACTGTTATGGTTATAATATGATATACTTCAGTGTCCAGTTTATAATAATATTATAATATTAATAATTAAATAAATTTACGTAACAATACGTAAAAAGAAAATTTATTGAATCACTTATTTCTTGATAAAAACTTATAAAATAATATGTTAATAAATGATCAATCAACATTGAAATAAACAAAGTGTTGATCAATTATTTACCAATTGATTAGTTCTGATGCAGCTAATTTAGTTCACGTCGAAATTTGACGTGTGGAAAAAGTGCTGGCGAAAAAAAATTGGCGTGTGGGTGGGTGGTGCTCATTAAAGGGTCTTGCTTAATTGGTGGGAAAACATTCCGTTGGAATTAAAATGTCTCCTGGACGCTGGTGTCAAGTGTGACGAGGAGTAAAACGGAAAGGACAAAGGGCACGAGCGAGAGGGATGTATTAGGTGGCACACACACCCACTCACACATCTATATCTAAACACATACTTACACAACCCCACACACATCCATGCAAACGTCAACTAACAACCAATTATATACGGCTAGACTCGCTACAACCACCATCGTCACCCCCCTGTTCCGCAAACTACCCAACCCCGTATATTGACGTTACGAGGACTAAAAAATATTTGCACAATTAACTTTAAGTGCTGGGACAGTGCGGCCCACGATAAAACTTTTTTTTTCTCTCTCGTGTTACGCCAAGAATTATTACCGCAAACGAACGGCAATGGAAATTGTCGCGGGGGTGGATGTGTTTTGCGAATTTACGAGCGCCAAGAATAAGGACACGAGGTAACGTGGAATGTTTAAGTGCGATGGATGGAAATTATTCTCCCCATCTTTATTAGTATTTCCTTATTTTAAATTCACACATTTTCATTTGCAAGCGGCAAAATTATAAAATTTATTGCTGCAGCGAGATGCTAAGGAATTATAGTTTATATGCATATATAGGGTGGGTGGATGGCCTCTATCCCGACCTCCAATCAGTAAAAATTATTTGAAAAATGTGTATGAATAAATCTCTAAGAATTGCAATATTTTCTGTTTATATATACTTTACAACTTTTAATTAAAACCCTCGCTTATGTTTTACTGACTGGAGAGTGTGATAGAGGCCACCCTTCCACCCTACATATATATGATAACTATAATTACTAATAGTTGTTGATTTTGCTTCTAAAAACAATCAAACCCTTTAAGTAATAAAAAATAAAACAAAATCAAAATTTAACTTTAAATATAAATATCTTTCAATAGCTAATCCTACCTAATTTAAATATAAATGTACCCACCCATCATGCATCAAATTTTTACTAATTTACTCACTCAAAAACTTTACCTTTTGAATTTCTTTTTTATTCAAAAATTTTGTAATTAATTTTATTGGAAACCGCGAGACGATCAGTAATTAAAGTTAATGTGTGTATGTAGGGTGGGTGGGTGGCCTCTATCCCACCTTCCAATCAGTAAAACATAATAAAAAATTAATTTTAAAAATTTGAATAAATAAATCGCTAAAATTGCAATAATTTAGTGTTTTTGAATTTTACAACTTTTAATTTAAACCCTCGCTAATGTTTTAGTGATTGCAAGGTGGGATAGAGGCCACCCACCCACCCTACATATATATGATAACTATAACTGCTAATAGTTGATGATTTTGCTTCTAAAAACAATCAAACTCTTTATGTAATAAAAAAAAAACAAAATCAAAATCTAAGTTTAAATATAGTTGAATTTCTATAGCTAATTTAATTTAACTTAGATTTAGAGTCTGCCCACCCATTATGCATCAAATTTTTACAAATATACCTACTCAAAAATTTTACCTTTTAATTTCGTTTTTATTCAAAAAGTTTTGTAATTAATTTTATTGAAAACCGCAAGATGATTAGTAATTGAAATATATATGTATATGTAAGATGGGCGGGTGGCCTCTATCCCACCCTTCAATCAGTAAAACATCATCAAAAATTATTGAAAAAAATTGTATGAATAAATCTCAAAAAAAAGCAATTATTTTGTGTTTATTTATATTTTACAACTTTTTGTTACAATTCTTGCTTATGTTTTGCTGATTGAAAGGTGAGATAGAGGCCACCTACCCACCCTACATATATATAATAACTTTAATTGCTAACTGTTGATGATTTTGCTGCTACAAACCATCAAACCCTTTATCTAATAAAAAAGGAAACAAAATCAAAATGTAATTTTAAATATAATTAACATTCTATAGGAAATCTTATATAACTTATATTTAAAGTCTCATCATTCATCATATTTTACTAATTTACTCACTCAAAAATGCTTCCATTTCAATTTCATCTTTAATCAAAAAGATTTGTAATTAATTTCATTGGATACAACGAGACGATAAGGAATTAAAGTTTATATGTATATGTAGGGTAGGTGGGTGTTCCTCTTGCCCACCCTCCAGTCAAGAAAATACCATCAAAAATTATTTGAAATTTTTTTTGAATAAAATTATTAAATTTTACAATAATTTTGTAGTTATTTTTATTTACGTTTTACAACATTTAATTAAAACCTTCGCTTATAATAAAATATATAAGTCCTTACCTTGTAGAAAATTCACTAATAATTAGAAAAAACACGAAAATATTTCGTAAAATCTACAACAAATGAGTCTTATTTGTTTCTTGTAGTCTTAATAAGACTCATTGTTGTAGATTTTACGAAATATTTTCGTCTTCTTTCCCTCGCTTATGTTTTGCTAATTGGAGGGTGGATTAAAGGCCACCTACCCACCCTACATATGAATAATAATCCATGACTGCGCAAGCAGTATTTTGTTGATTTGCATGATTTCAATAATCATTAGGGGTTAACTTATTTTATCTCCGCAGGAATTTAAAAATATAGTTTCACTTCTAGTTTTCAAATCACCAAGTATCTAGATAATCTAAGTTCCAACAACCCTCTTTTATACACACTGCAGTTTCTTCTACAGATTCTTCTACAGAGGTCAATGATGGTTATATGTATCTTTAAAAACTTATTTTTCTTAATTTAATATCTCTTTGCATCAAATTTTCCAGTCATTTGTTTTCAAATTGGAGATCCTCATAATTCCATACTGCCTATAGAATCCTTCCAACTGAATAGGTTTTAGAATATTATTTTTACAATCGCATTTATGACAAGCCATCCACAAAATACTGCTTGCGCAGTGATGAATTTCTATTCCACCAGTATCTTATTGATGTAAATAATCTAGAAAATACTGCTCGCGCAGTACTTCTTACATGCAGGCATACATCACTGCGCAAGCAGTATTTTGTAGCTAATTTAAGTCAATATATATTCTTAACCACAAACATCCACAACTGCTCAAGCAGTATTTTGTTGATGTACATGATTTACATAATTATTGGTTAACTTATTTTATCTTCTCAAAACTATAAAAATTTTGTTTTATCTCTAGATTTTAAATCAGCAAATATCTAGGTAATTTTAATTCCAATAACCCTCTTTTATACACACTACAGTTTCTTGTACAGATGTCGGTGATGATTATATGTATTTTTAAAAGCTTATCTTTTTTTAGTTTAAAATTTTATTTCTTTCTTTCTTTCCAAAATTTGACATCCACATAATTCCATACCTATCTTACAATCCTTCTAATGGAATAACTTTATGAATATCATTTTTACAATCGCATTGATGATAAACCATCCATAAAATACTGCTTACGCAGTGATTTATTTCTAGTCTCCAAGTATCATATTGATGTAAATCATCCAGAAATATTAAAACAAAAATTGTAATTAATTTCTTTAGATACAACGAGGCGATAAGGAATTAATGTTTATATGTATATGTAAGGTGGGTGCGTGATCTCTAACCCACCCTTCAGTCAGAAAGACATAATCAAAAATTATTTGAAAAATTTGTGTGAATATATGTATTAAATTTAGCAAAAATTTTATATTTATTTACGTTTTACAACGTTTAATTTTCTGGCTTGTGTCTCACTGATTGGAGGGTGGGTTAAAAGACACCCTATATATACATATAAATTTAGAATTTAGAATTCAAAATTGAGCAAATTATTAAGAATCTCCTTTTTGCGAATCCTTCTAATTTTCGAGAAAAATATAGGGAAAGTATTATATTGGTCACATCACCATTTTTAATTTCATTTTTATTCAAAAAGTTTTGTATACATTTTATTGGAAACTGTTGGACGCTAAGGAATTATAGTTTATATGCATATGTAAGGTGGGTGGGTGGCCACTATTCCACCCTCCAATCAGTAAAACATCATCAAAAATCACTTGTACAATTTGTATGAATAAATCTCTAAAAATTGCAATTATTTGGTGTTTATTTTAATTTTACAACTTTTAATTAAATCCCTCGCTTATGTTATACTGATTGGAGGGTGGGATAGAGGCCACCCACCCACCCTACATATATATGATAACTATCATTGCTAATAGCTGATGATTTTGCTGCTAAAAACCATCAAACTCTAAATGTAATAAAAAATAAAACAAATTCATTATTGAAGTTTAAATATAAATTACATTCTTTAACTAATCTTATCTAATTTAAATTTAAAGTCTGCCCACCCATCATGCATCAAATGTTTACTAATTTACTCACTCAAAAAACTTTACCTAATTAATTTCATTTTATTCAAAAAGTTTTGTAATTAATTTTATTAAAATCCGCAACACGATCAGTAATTAAAATTTATATATATGTAGGGTGGGTGGGTGGCCTCTATCCCACCCTCCAATCAGTAAAACATCATTAAAAATTACTTGAAAAATTTGTTTGAATAAATCTCTAAAAATTGCAATTATTTTCTGTTTATTTATACTTTACAACTTTTAATTAAAACCCTCGCTTATGTTTAACTGATTGGAGAGTGGGATAGAGGCCACCCACCCACCCTACATATTCATGATAACTTTAAACACAAATGGTTGATGATGTTGCTGATAAAAACAATAAAACCCTTTATGTAATAAAAAATAAAACAAAATCAAAATCTAAGTTTAAATGTAATTTAATTTCTATAGCTAATTTAATATAATCTAGATTTAGAGTCTGCCCACCCATCATGCATCAAATTTTTACTAATTTACTCACTCAAAAACTTTACCTTTTTAATTTCTTTTATATTCAAAAATTTTGTAACTAATTTTATTGGAAACCACGAGACGATAAAGAATTATAGTTTGTATGCGTATATAGGGTGGGTGGGTGGCCACTATCCCACCCTCCAATCAGTAAAACATCATCAAAAATTATTTTAAAAATTTGTATGAATAAATCTCTAAAAATTGCAATTATTTTCTGTTTATTTATACTTCACAACTTAAAAAAAAATACTTCTACCATTTCTTGCCTAATCGAAATTATTTCTGAATTTCTCTTTTAGAATTTTCTCCAAAGGTACTGAATTTTTTAACAGTTTCTCATTTGAACTTTTAATAAGATTTTTTTAATAATTTCTGTTCTAAAATGTTAAAATATTCTCGAAAAGCCCAAGAACTTGGACTAGGAATTTCTAAACTTCTAGATTTTTTTCAAATAATTTTAGAATTTCCAGTAGTTTTTCTTTAGCATTTATAATTGATTGATGAGGCTGATAAATGTTGAAAGTTCATTTTCACTTTTATATAAATAAAACTATTTAATCACTTTCAAATATATTGTATTTCTTCGCCTGAAGAAGCCACAGTGTGGCGAAACAATTGTAGCGTTTTACAATATATTTGAAAGTGATTAAATAGTTTTATTTATATAAAAGTTTAGCATTTATAGAATTTTTTAGAATATAAACTTAAATTATTTCAAGTATTTTTATCGGACTCTGTTTTGATTGAGAATTGTATGATTTTGTTTCTAGTTTTTTTCTTCTCATTCTCATTCTTTCATTTAGATTTCTGTTATTACAAATGTAATATTTATATTTGTATATTTGTAAAATGGTATTATTTATTTATTTATTGGTGTTATGAGACATACATCCTTACACAAGTCAATAGAAGTACATACAAATACATTGGTTTACATTGTATCACTAGTAATATTAAAAATATACAATTTACATGCATAATATGTGGAACATTAAATTAATATAAAATATTTAAGTTAGTATATAATAATGGATTAAAAATTAACAGAATATATTTGAACATATGAACTTAAATTATACTAATACTAACAAAAACCAAGGAATACTTATATCTATTTTACTATTTTAAACGTATTTTAAGAGCTTCCCATATACTCATCTAATGAGTAAATTAGGGTAAATAAATAAATAAATAGAGAATATTCTAACATTTTTCGTTCTCTAAATTTATTTATTATAATTTTGCAGGAACTTTGATTCAATTTTATAATGTTCTTTAAAAGTTTTATAATTTTCCAATTATTCCGAAAGTTTTAGAATTTTTCAAAAGTCGCTCTTTTATAAATATATATATGAAATTTATCATAATTTTTACTTTATTCTAAAGGTTTTCTAATTTTTTTTAACAGTTTCACTTAGATTTCTAGAATGTTTTAGTATTTTACTTGAGTTATAAATTTTATCAGCATTCAAAAAAATATTTCTCTGCCATAATGGATTTAACCACGAATTTCTCATCTAGAATTTTATATATTTTTTTTTTAAAATTATACATTTTTAATAAATTCTTATTTAGATCATTTTTAATCATTTTTTTTTTAGTAATTTCTCTTCCTAATATTTAGAATTAACTCCAAACATTTTCTTCTAGGTTTCCAGAATTGTCTAATATTTTTACTTTTTCTTAGAACTTTCTAGCAGTTTTTCTTTAGAATATGTTTAATTTTTCAGCAATTTAAGTTTCTAGCAGTTTTTCCTTTTTGTCGAAATTTCACACTTTTTCAAATTTTTTTTACTATAATATTGCAGGAATTTCTCTTCTTCGGCAGTTCTGAAATTTTCCAATTTTTATAATTTTTTCCAGAAGTTCATGAACTTCTCCTTCTTGGTTTCCAGGATTTTCACTTTAGTTTTTCAAAAATTGTTAATAAAATTTTTCTGAAATTTCCAAATGTTTACAATTTTACCTTTTTCAATTTTGCAGCATTTTAGCTTTATTTTTCATCAGATTTTTTTTCAAAGAATTCCCCTTATGATTTATTATTACAATTTATCTAGGGTTCTATAATTTTTCAGCAGTTGATTTGCTGGATTTCTTGAATTTTCTAGATGTTTTCAATTTCCTTAGATTTTTAGAAATATTTAGCATTTTTACATCAATTTCTTTATTTGTTTTATTTAAATTTTTCATTGATTTCTTTTTCAAAATATTTATAAATAGAAAATGGAACAGTTTTAGAATTTTTCAGCAATTTGTCTTCTTATTTTCCAGGAGTTTTCAGAATGTTTGGTCCTATATTTAAATTTTTTACCTTTAAATTACTAAAATATAGGAACAATTTTTTTATTCAATAAGAGGAATCTTAAATTTTTTTAGAAAAATGTTAGAATTTTTTCCAAATGTTCTAATCTAACACTTCCTTGTCTTTTATAATTGAAGAATTTTGAAAGTTTTAAAGAATTATATTCAAAATTTTTAGAAGAGAGAATTACTCCAGGTGTTTCTATGAGATCACTTTATACTTTTATGTGAAGTAGAAACAGTTTTAAGTAAATGTGCTAAGTTTTAATTTAATTTCATTTGATTTTTATACTTTTTCAGCACTCAAAAAGAGTTAATATAACTTTGGAAATTACATCAAAAGTTTTTCAGTCCGATAACTTAAAATCTATATATTGTTGATTAAGATTTTTTTGCTTCTTATAAAGTAGAATCAGTTTTGAAATAATTTGCTGAGTTTGAAATTATTAGAATATGACATTTTATAGTTTTTTTTTAAATCCTAAATGAATTAATTGCGTAGGAAAATTATCCACGTTCTTTTACATGGGATAACTCAAGAATACTAAAGATTTATCCTGAAGTTTTTGTTTTATGTAAAGTAGAATCAATTTTGAATGCATTTGTTAAGTTTGAAATAAATTGAATTTTTTCTCTATACCTCCTTTAACTTCCCAAAAAATTAAAAGGTTAGGGAATTATATGAGCTGTTTATAAGGTGAATAAATCAAAATCTACATAAATTTGGTACTAAAATTTTTTACATTTCTGACTTATTTTTGACTTTAAACTTTATTAATTTCAAATTGATAGCATTTTCAAATGTAGGATAAAATAAAACACGATTTTCTATGTTTTTCACCACGGTATATTAATGATTTTAAATTAATCAATTATGTTCGACTATAGTTTCGACTCTTTCAAGTCATTATCAAGTGGTAAAAAACATAGAAAATCGTGTTTTATTTTATCCTACATTTGAAAATGAAATACCACATAGTAGCGGTCACCACCATCCTGTTTCTTGATACTTTTTTAGGTCTCAAAAGTATTAATTGTTTAGGAATATACACCAGGTGTTTCTAATTTGACTAACTCAGACTCTACAGAAATTTGATACTGATTTTTTGCTTTTGCATAATGTCAAATCAGTTTTGGGTAAATTTGGTTAATTTTAAATTGGCTCTTTATACTTTTTTATAGCTCCCAAAAGAATTCATTATTTAAGAAATTACACCAGAAGTTACTAAATTGACTAACTCAAACTCTACAGAATTTTTATTAATTTTAATTCTAACATAACAATAAAACCGTGTATGTAATAAAAATAAACCATAATTTAATTTCAAGTTTAAATATAAATGACCTTTTGTAGCTAATCTTATTTTAAGACGATTTAAATTTAATACAGATTAAATGTTTGTTTATTGTGAGTTTTATTTTTATACATGTATGAATTAATCCGTGCATACGATAAACAAATATTACGATATAAGCTTATTTATAAAAGCAAACATAACATCTTGTTCGTGAACATGGGAATATTCAGTTCCTATTTAAACATTCCACGTTATTGCAGCAAATAGCGCCGGCCAAGAGTAATATTAGTGCAGTGCTCGGAATGAAATAGTGGGCCCCGGACCGGACTACCTCCTTCCAACGGAATTGTTTGCATAGTTCTGGCCTTTTGTGCGGAAATACACACACATACATATACATGCACATACAATTTTCGACTTTTCTGTACGAAACTCAATCGTCCTCTATCCCGCCCGGGACGAGGAAGAGGGCACACAATGACCATTCGCGATTAAACGCGACCACCGGTTACGTAGTTTTAGACGTTTCCAGTCGGTTTCAACAATATGCGGGTTTCGTTAAGCCCCAGCGGGGGTTAACCGCCTATACTAACGCCAAATCGCGACAAAAACAACATGTAAGCTTTTATTATTTCACCACACAGTGGATTTATTAGTTTTAACACACCGAAATAAAATATACCAACGCTGTAGTTACATTTTGTGCATTGTGTATATCGATTGTTATGATAATGGCTGAAGTAATTAAAGAAGTACAAGTGGGGAGCGCCCGAAAGGATTGAAAAGATTATAACGGTCCCGCACTCCTCGGGGCTGTTTAAAATTCCGCTGATATTAATAAACTTCCCTTTAAGGACGAAAAGATACAAATTACCGACTGAAGCAAAGAAATTAGTGATGCTGAAGTTCATTCGGTGTCCCGGCGGGGGCCCGAGGAAAATGACTAATTACTCTCGAAAGTTTATAAATCGTTGAGAGAGAGAGATATGCAAAATAAGGGAAGCCTCTCCGATTCTCTTCCTCACGAATTGTACGGATTTTTCCCTTCAAACTGAATCAAAGTTTGAAATTGATGGCCGTAATAATACCATTTAATTTATTACCCGTTAACATCTCAATAGAAAATTCTTCATGTAATAAAATACATATTTAAGTTCAAAGGTGCACGATGGAAAATCAAACGTTTCGTTTTTATTATTATAGCCGGTATCGGCGGCGAACTTCTCGTGGCCCGGATTTCCTTTGTCAACATTTTTTCCTAAACGTATTTACAATTCACGGAGCGCGGCCTTCCCCATTGTAAATTGGTCGAGAAGTTTCCCATACTGTATTTCACTTTCGGGCACACCGTTATACCGCTCCGAGGGGAAAATCTGATATTATTCCGGGGATCAAATGTTTGAGGAACCGCTGCTCCAAGCACGGCCCAATTACCCAACACGGGCTGAGAGACTTATTTATGTAATGCCATTCATTACTGAAATTTAAAACCTCATCATAAAAAAAGGGATGCAAACGTAAGATGTTAAGAATTGGATAAAATATTTCATAATGATGATACAACATAAAAAAATATATATATATTTATACTACATATTATATCACTCACAATTAAATAACGTCTTATCTGTTTCAGTAATCATTATTAACAGTTGAGGCTTCTATTTCGCTATACATCATTGTTCACAAATTAAAAACGTTTTAACTGTGTTTGTATAGTTGTGATTTTATTATGACTATAGTTTTGACAATTATTAAGTAATTATTTCTCCTTTATAACAATTATATTTTAAAATCGATTACGATCATCATCTCTGTCTTTATACGACCCTAATGACTGTATATATTTTTTTAACGCATCCAATCAGCATAAATCAGCTGGGTGTAATCAAATTTCAATTAATCAATTTGCTGATACTCGAATGAATTGCGGCGATCGCAATCGACAATATATTAGCGTTGTGTATCAGCAGGCGGCTGTGGATTATGGTCTATCGGTCTAATTCTGGTTTCCCTTAGTTATTATGAATCATAAATATACACCCTCACGACCATAAACGCACTAATGGACACCCTGTAATCCATTAATCCATACCTATTTATATATCCAATCGAAGCTAAATCGTTTGTATTTTTACTTTTGAGCTCACTGAACGACAATTGTTAATTTTTGAGAGAAAATGTTTTAATTAAACAAAATCGTTTACTTTGTTGATACCACACTTTATGTTTTAGATACGAATTAAAGTTTACTTTATAAATATTACAATGTAGTTAAGAACATAGAGAAATAAAATTAATGACAGATGAAAGATGATATATGACAGATAATAGATAACAGAGAACAGTTGATAGATGACAGATGACAGATGATACTTAGACAGTTGACAATTGACAGTTGACATTTAACAGATGACAGTTAACTGATAACAGTTGACAGATGACAGTTGACAAATGACAGATGACAAGTGACAGGTGACAGAAGACAAAAAACAAATGACAATTAACAGACGATAGAGAATAAATATTTCGGGCTAAAAATGACACATGAGAGATATTAAATAATAAAATAACAGATGACACCTGAAAAAAAATAGGTACAGGATTTTATTTTTTTAACATAAGGACAAAAACATATGACAATTTTTAAGTTAATTAAAAGACATTTGGAAAATGAAAAGCAAATGACAAATCACAGATAACAGTTCATAAATTAAAAATGACAAATGACAACTATCAAATAAGGAACTATAAATGTCAAATAACAGGTGAAACATAACAAGCATTTGCCTACTAACAACTGTCATTGTAACAGTGTGATTAATCGTTGAATTTCAAACGACAATTTAGAAACGACAAAATAAAATTAACGACAAATAACATGTATTTATTTATTTATTTATTACATCTTTGTACTCCGTTCTAACAAAATATATCAAAAAATATGTTACAGACGACAAATCACTGTTGACACGTGACAGATAACAGATGATAGAGAATAAATATCTTAGACATATGACTATTGAGAAATAGATATTTGTTTCAATTTTTTTAACACAAGAACAAAATAACATATGACAATTTTTAAGCATCTTAAATATTTGGAAAATGAAAGGTAAATGACAAATAACAGTTGGCAGTTGTTACGTTAAAAATGACAAATGACAAATGTCATATAAAGTAACTATAAATGTCAATTAACAGATAAAACATTGCAATCTTCTGCCATATGTCAACTGTCATTGTAACAGAAGATTAATCGTTAAATTTCAAATAACAATTAGGAGATGAGGAATAAAGTTAATGATAGATGACAGATTACAGATGACAGTTGACAGATGACAAAAAACAGAAGACAAATAACTGATGACCGATAAAAAGAACATATGACAAATATTGAGTCGGAAAAGACATTTAGAAAATAATGAAGAAAATGAAAAGTAAACGACAAATGACAGATGTAAGATGATAGCTTAAAAATGACAATTGCAAATATTATTTTTAACAAATCGTAAGAGAGAAATGAGAAATAAAATGAATAACAAATGACAGATGTCAGAGGACATAGGACAAAGGGCAGTTGTCAGGACAGAAGAAGAGAAGAGGACAGAGGACAGAAGTCAGAAGAGGACATGGGATAGAAGAGGACAGATGACAGAAGTCAGAAGAGGACAGAAAAGACATAGGACAGAATACAAAATAGAAAATGCAAAATCCGAAATACAGAATGGAGAACATAGAATACCGAATATAGACTACAAAATACAGAATGGAGAATCGAGAATACAGAATTCAGAATATAGACTGTAGAATACAAAATTCAAAATCAAAATCCAGAATACATAATACTGAAGAAAGAATACAAAATACAAAATACAGAAAAGAGAATTTAGAATAGAAAATATACAACACAGAAGACAGAATCAAGAATCCAAACTGCAGAGGTAGAACACAGAATAGAAATTCTAAAATCACAGTTTACACAAGGGAAAATCCAAAATACAGAATGCAGAACAGAGAAAACAGAATCCAGAATACAGGCTACGACATACAGAATAGAGAATCCAGAATACAAAATCCAAAACCACAATCCAGAATCTAGAATTCAGAATACAGAAAACAGATTACAAAATACAGAATAGAGTATCCAAAATCCGAAATATAGAATGCGGAACTGAGAATACGGATTCCAGAATACAGACTACAAAATACAGAATAGAGAATCCAGAATACGAAATCCAAAACCATAATTCTAAATCGGGAATACAGAATGCAAAATAGAAAATATATAATCCAAAATACAAAATATAGAAGAGCGAATTCAGAATACAGGATACAAAAAAATACAGAATTCAGAATAATGCCGAACAGAGGAATACAGAAGAGAGACTACAAAATACAGAAGACAAAATAGAAAATAAAGAATATCAAATACGGAATACAGATTTCAGAATTTAGAAATCAGAATACAGAATACAGAATTCACACAGCAGAGATCCGAATACACAATAGATAATAAAGAATTCAAAATCAAAAATACAAAATAGAAAATCCAAAACCAAAATTCAGAATACAAAATAGAGAATCCACAATCTGAAACACAGAATAGAGAACGGAGAATCCAGAATTAAGATTACAAAATCTAAAATAAAAATCCGTAATACAGAATACATACAACAGAATATACAACGCAGAATACAGAATATGAAAGATAGAATATAAAATAGAGAATAAAAAATAGAGAACACAGAATTCAGAATACAGAATCTCAAATAGTGAAGGTGTAACACAGAATACAGTGTGCAGAATTCAGAATCTAGAATAGAGAACACACAATCCAGAATACAAAATACAGAATAGAAAATCCAAAATCCGAAATGTATAATGCAGAACAGATAATACAGAATCCATAACAAAGACTATACAAAATGCAGAATAGAGAATCCAGAATATAGAATTCAGAATACAAAATCGAAATCCAGAATACAGCATACTGAAGACAGAATACAAAATAAAAAAACAAAAACAAATTACAGAATAGAGAATTCAGAACTAGAAATTAAATTACAGAATACAAAATCTAGAATAGAAAATATACAACACAAAAGACATTATACAGAATACAGAATCCAGAAACCAAAAGGCAGAGACCCGAATACAAAATTGAGAACACAGAATACATAATAGAAAATCTAAATTCAAAAATATAGAATAAAAATCCAAAATCAAAATCCGGAATACAGAATAGAGCATCTAAAATCCGAAATACAGAACGCAGAACTGAGAATATGTAATCCAGAATACAGTCTACAATACAGGATGAGAATCCAGAATAGAGAATCCAAAATCCAGAATACGAAATTCAAAACTAAAATCCAGAATACAGAAGACACAATACGAAATATAGAATTCGGAATATGGAATACAAAATTTAGAATCCGAAATCGGGAATACAGAATGCAAAGCAGAGAATTAATAATTCAAAATACAAAATAGAGAATCCAGAATTCAGAATAGAGGATACAAAAGAGAGACTACAAAATACAGAAGATAGAATATAAAATAGAGAGTATAAAGTACAGAATACAGAAATCAGGATATAGAAATCAGAATATAGAATAAAGAATCTTGAATAGAGAATATACAGAAGACAGCACACAGAAGACAGTACACAGAATACAAAATCCAAAATCCAAAACCGCAAAGATCCGAATACGCAATAGAGAATACACAATACAGAAGAGAATTCAGAATTAAAAATAGAGAATAGAAAATTCAAAACCAAAATTCAGAATACGAAATACGGATTACACAATCTGAAATACAGAATAGAGAACGGAGAATCCAGAAATCAGATTACAAAATCTAAAATAAAAATCCGTAATACAGAATACATACGACAGAATACAAAATAGAGAATACAGATTACAGATTAACCAATATGAAAGACAGAATACAAAATAAAGAATACTGCATAGAGAATACAGAATTCAGAATTTACAATACATAATACAGAATAACAGTGTACGTAATCCAGAATATTCAACGCAGAATACAGAATATGAAAGATAGAATAAAAAATAGAGAACACAGAATTCAGAATACAGAATCTCAAATAGTGAAGGTGCAACACAGAATAGAGTGTGCAGAATTCAGAATATATAATAGAAAACACTCAATCCAGAATACAAAATACAGAATAGAAAATCCAAATTCCAAAATGTATAAAGCAGAACAGATAATACAGAATCCAGAACAAAGACTACAAAATACAGAATAGAGAATCCAGAATATAGAATTCAGAATACAAAATCGAAATCCAAAATACAGCATACTGAAGACAGAATACAAAATAAAAAAACAAAAACAAATTACAGAATAGAGAATTCAGAACTAGAAATTAAATTACAGAATAGAAAATATACAACACAAAAGACAGTATACAGAATACATAATCCAGAAACCAAAAGGCAGAGACCCGAATACAAAATTGAGAACACAGAATACATAATAGAAAATCTAAATTCAAAAATATAGAATATCCAAAATCAAAATCCGGAATACAGAATAGAGCATCTAAAATTCGAAATACAGAACGCAGAACTGAGAATATGTAATCCAGAATACAGTCTACAATACAGGATGAGAATCCAGAATAGAGAATCCAAAATCCAGAATACGAAATTCAAAACTAAAATCCAGAATACAGAAGACAGAATACGAAATACAGAATTCAGAATATGAAATACAAAATTTAGAATCCGAAATCAGGAATACAGAATGCAAAGCAGAGAATTAATAATTCAAAATACAGAATAGAGAATCCAGAATTCAGAATAGAGGATACAAAAGAGAGACTACAAAATACAGAAGGTAGAATATAAAATAGAGAGTATAAAGTACAGAATACAGAAATTAGGATTTAGAAATCAGAATATAGGATAAAGAATCTCGAATAGAGAATATACAGAAGACAGTACACAAAATACAAAATCCAAAATCCAAAACCGCAAAGATCTGAATACACAATAGAGAATACACAATACTGAAGAGAATTCAGAATTAAAAATAGAGAATAGAAAATTCAAAACCAAAATTCAGAATACGAAATACGGATTACACAATCTGAAATACAGAATAGAGAACGGAGAATCCAGAAATCAGATTACAAAATCTAAAATAAAAAACCGTAATACAGAATACATACGACAGAACACAATATAGAAAACACAGATTAAAGAATATGGAAGGCAGAATACAAAATAACAGCTTAGAGAATAGAGAATTCAGAATTTAGAATATAGAATACGGAAAACAAAATAAAGAGTCCGAAATCCAGAATACCCAATGCAGAATACAGAATACGGAACATTAAATACAAAATAGAGAATATAGAATACAGAAAGCAGAATTCATAATTCAAAATACAGAATCTCGAATAAAGAATATACAACACAAAATACAGTATAAATAATTCAGAATCTAGAACAGAGAACGGACAATCCAGAATACAAAATGCAGAATAGAAAATCCAAAGTCCGAAATGCAGAATGCAGAAGCGAGAATTTAGACTACAAAATACAGAATAGAGATTCCAGAATCTGAAATGCAAAATCAAACACCAGAGTTTAGAATACAGAATACAGAGATGACATGCAACAAAGAGGAGAGGAGGAGAAGACAGAGAGGACAAATGACATAGAGGATTGAAAGGACAGAGAGGACAGAGAGGACAGAGCAGACAGAGGAAAGAGATAGCATAAGACAGAATGGGCAGAGGGCAGAGAGGACAGAGAAAATAGAGGGCATAGAGGATAGAGTACAGAGAGGATAAAGGGCAGAGAGGATAAAGGGCAGAGAGAATAGAGGGCAGATAGGACAGATGACAGATGACAGATGACAGACAACAGAAAACAGATGATGAATAACACAAGACAAAAACAAGATGACAGTGGATAGGTAGGACAGAGAACATAAAGGATGTAGGGCAGTGAGGGCAGAGGGCGGAGAGGACAGAAAGAGCAGAGGACAGAGAGAGCAGAGGATAGAGGATAGAGGACAGAAAACAGAGGACAGAGAACAGATAACAAATAACACATGACAGATAACAGAAGAGAGAGGACAGATGATACATAGGGCAGAGGACAGAGAGGACATAGGATAGAGATGACAGAGGATAAAGAGGACAGAGGACATAGAGGACAAAAGACAGATGACAAATAACAATTGACAGATAACAGATGATACATAGTAAATGACTCAGACTAAAAATAACATATGAAAGATATTTGATAAAGAATTAATAGATGACAATTGAAAAATGCGGTATTATAGGTTATTAATTTATGTTTAAAATATCAACAAATAACATACGACAAATATTAAGTTTCAAGAGTAGTGTGGTAATTGATGATGAAAATAAAAGTTAAATGATAAACGACATATAGATAGATAATACATTAAAAATAACAAATGATAAATATTAAATAAGAAATTATAAATGCTAAAGACCAGACGAAACAAAGATATGATTTCGCAAATGTTTACTGTAATGGTTATAGAAGACAAGTTATACATTTTAAAAGACAATTGAGAAATGAAATATAAAATTAATGATAAAGAAGAAATGATAGATCGCAGATGATAGATAACAGATGACAGATGACATATGACAGCTGACAGACAAGATAACAAATGATAGATGGTAGATGACGGATAATAAATGTTAGAATGACAGATGACGCATGACAGATAACAAATGACGGATAATAGATGTTAGAAAGACATATGGTAGTTAACAGACAAAATGAAAAATGACAGATGACAGATGACAGATGACGGATGACATATGACTTTTGACATTAAACTGTTGACAGATGACAGATATTTAATGATTGTTGATGCAATAAATTTTTAATAAATTATCAATGCAATAATTTTATGTGATAGGAATAGAGTAGTTAATATAAACAAAGACAGAAAACAAATGACAAATCACATATAAAACAATGGCAGTAGGAAGGATTCAGGAATAAACCATATGTGATGTAGGCACATATCAATTGATGGATGACATTTGTTATAAATGACAGGTCGCAAATATGAAAAATCAAAATTCTGCCTCCAAAAAAATTTAACTGCAACAATTATTAATATATTACATAAATGTGAGAGAAATTTTGATATAAATAAACAATAATAAAGCTGATAAATGAAATACGACAGTTGTTAAGTGACAAGTGACACAAATCACTAATGATAAATGACACAACAGATAATATACGTTGCATGAGAAATGACTTATGACACATGTTAGATGACAGATGAGAGATTATAGATGATATATGATGAAAACTAATAAATGACTTAAAAAATAAACAATTTAAATTTTACCAAACCGAAAGCATTAAATATAATGTATAATAATGATTTTTTTAATAAAATGCATCAAAATGAATCAAAAACTGCGATTGTAAATTCAGTTTTTCGTTATTGTTTTGGGGAAACAAGTTTAAGTTCAGGTTAGTTTTACGGATAACGTCCACACCTATCCTAAAGGGTCTTTATGTCAATAAAATCATGACATTATATTTTTAATAGTTTTATTAGTTAAAAATGCAAAACTATAATGCGTGTTTGGATAATTACTACTGTAAAATAATTTTGATAACCAATCATATAAGTAATTCGTACAGTGTTTAATAACAGAAATTCTACTACATAAAACCAAACGATAAACCGTAACATTGGCTAAAATTAATATGTCAACTATCGTCCCGTGATAAATCGTGAAATACGCACCGACACACCATAAAACTCCCCTTTAATTAAAAGGTCAGATTGTGGCGCGGCGACCCTTTTATTCGACCCCTTTCGGGTGAATACATGTAGAATAACAACATATTATAAATAGATAATGAGTTTCGGAGCCTCTGACCCGCCCGCGCCGCCCCTCGTCGTACACCCGGCGCTAAATCATACTTATTGGTAACGAGATTACATCTAATTACCCTCCGTTTCGGAATTGTTGTGCGTTTGTGCGTTTGTGTGTGTGTATGTGTGCGTAGGCTCGAAATCTTCACCAGCCCTCCCAAGCACTCGAGTGATTTATGCTTCGGGATTTTGTTTCTAGTATTGTTGATGTTTACACGAGTGTTAATTAGTGAGAATCACAGTTGAATTTACTCTAAAGTTAATTATGTAAATTACGCTATAACAAAATATTGTTATAAGAATGTTCCAATAATAAGTAATTTAAACATAGGAAAATATTTTGTAAATCTATATTAATAAATAATCTTACAAAGATTTCAAAAGAAATGTTATATATGGTAATTTAATAGTTACAATACATATCATTAAACTAAGTATAACTAAAGACTAAAATATGCTTTATTCAAACATTACAAATATAAAAAGATGCTACAGAAGGTTTTCTGGAGCAGTATTGATGGTACATAATCATAAGTTAGTGTGGAAGATCCTTCGTTGGAGAGAACTCCACCCGTTCTATTTGCAACTAAAATTATGAGTATGTTTACATATTCTATATTATAAATGTTATGTTATTTTGTTAGAGAGGAGTACAAAGATGTTAATAAATAAATAAATCGCTAATTAACACCACTACCTTGATAGAAATTAAATATATGAGGGATGGTAGGAAAGTAGTGACGGTTTGCACCGTGCGGAGCGCTGGCGAATGTTAGATGTGTGCTAACATTGACTGTGCTGTTTATGTGAGTGTTTATCAAATCCAAACAAATGAAGAACGTTGCCAGTTGTAAATTTAGGGGTGTGGTTAAATATCTCAATGCAACAAGTTTTTAAAAACAAATAGAAACTGAATTCTAAGAGTATTTTATGAACTGTAATTGATGAAATATTTTAATGTAACTAAAAGTTAATTACGTAAAATAAGTTACGTAATCGGAGAGAAAATAATAAATATTTCTGAAAGAAATAAAATGATTATCAGTTATATATAAACTTGTCAGTTTGTTACTCACTCTTGCAAATGCTTTAAATAACAAAACTCAACGAGAAAATAGAAAAAAAAATGTTGTGTCCATTTTTATAAAGAGTGGATATATTAAATAAAAAGTCATGTGTTTGTTTTGTACTTCGCGTTATTATAAATAGAAACGAATTGTGAAATTGTGGTAATTTAAATCTTCATCAGTTACAAAATCCAATTGATTAATTAATACTTACCAATCAGGACAAAAACCATCATATAATTACAATTGCACTCTAATTAGATACAACAAATATTAATTCTATTAAATATAACAAATATATGTATATAACACCAATAATCAATTTAATATAATAATTTTTGATACGTTAAATAACACCGATATTAATAATTACATGTAATCCCCGTGAAATTAATTGCATTATATCACCGAGGATTATATACGTTAATCGGAATATAATTGACGTGATATCGGACCGAATTTCATTGACGATATCAATCACGGACCCGGGCCCATAAAAAGAGGGCAAAAAAGAAACATAATGTTTACGTTGTTTATGTTCTGGTGGGCGTTCCGCGGACGGACATAAAGATTTTAATCTGGGGTGTTGCGGCGGCGATGTAACACGCATAAATTCGGTTTTTATTGCTTGTAATTCGCGGTTTTCCTTATAATTTTTTCATTATTTAGTATTCATTTATTTGGCGGTGTAAAATAAAAATAAAAAAAAATAACGGGGCCTAATACATCGTAATGTGCGGTTGATAAATTTTAAATTGTAATCATTTTATTATTAATGGTTGTAATAAAAATTTAATATTAATATTAAATTATATGATTTTATGTGATCAAGTTTACTCTTAGTTGTTACTGTTCGATTGTTTTTGTTTTAATAAAAAGCCTCTTTTAATTTTCATAATGCTCATAAAATTACCTGTTGAGAATTGCAATTATAATGTGAGTCTCTAAATAACTTAATTTTAACTTATTTTTTTTTTATGTTACGTATGTTTATTTATAATAATGTGCATAGAGTAAAAGTTTTAACGAAAACAAAATGCATACACTATTCTAACGTAAGTGAAATATTCCTTATTAGACTCTCACTATTGTTTTAAAAATTGGAAGGTAGGTTAGAGGCCACCCACCCACCCTACATATACACTTATTCTTTAATCGCTGATACTATGTTAGTATCCGGATTTTTTACCACTTACTCACTCTTTATTATTTAAAAATTTACGCTAGAATTTGACTAAATTTATTTCGCTTGGATAGAATTTTTTAGTCGTTAAATATGTTGCTTTTAATAAAATAGTTAAAGGGTTGGTTATAGATAAAATAATATTGATATAATAAATGATAAAAAACTATTAAAAGATAGAAAAACTGTTGGAAACTTTAGAAAATAGAATAAATTTTTTTGGAAAATTCACGTCACATAAAATAAGAAATTTTAGAAAATTCTAAACCATTTGAAAAATGCTTATAAATTGTGGGAGGAAATGCTGGAAATTTTTAAACATTGAATGAGAAATTATTGTAAATTTTATAAATCCAAGAATATTAAGCAAGAGTGTTCTGAAAATCAAGTTATTTGTTAAGTTTTGCATCAGTAGTTCAATTTGCTCTCTAACTCAATCAAGAATTTATTATGTTCCCACTGGAAATAAACACATAATTATTAATAAAAATATATAAGTAATTTACGTTGTAGAAAATTCACTAATAATTAGAAAAAAAAACACGAGAATATTTTCGTAAAATCTACAGATTGTTGTAGATTTTACGAAAATATTTTCGTGTTTTTTCTAACATTATTATTATTTATGTACTTTTTACATTATCCTGTTATTGGATGAATTCTGTTGGGTAATAATACTTTAATATTATTATTAGATATTTTTAAAAACTGAAAAAAATGCTAATATTTTTGAAAGTCTGGAAAAGAAATTATTGAAATACTTTAGAAATCTTTAAAAATAAGTTTAAAATTCAAGTTAAAAAATTCATATAAAATAAAGCAATTTTTTCTTAGTTTGGGAGAGAGAATGTTAAAAAATTTAAAAATAATGGAAAGAAAGTATTTGAAAATTTCAAAAATCTAAACTCTATAGGCTCTGAAAAATTTCGATTATATTTAGTCAAAAATTCTGAGGATTTTTTCTTGAGATTCAGAAAGAAATTCTAGAAAATTTATATCTTTTTAGAAAACAAAATTCTCGCAATTTTTAGCATTGTCCCATACTAAAATTTTAAAAACCTTAATTTATTAAAAAAATTTAGATATCTGAAAATATTCTGAAAAAGCTAAAATTTTTCCAATTTTAGCTTTGAAATAAAACAAGTGATTTGAAAAATTCTAGCACCTCTGATTAAAACACTTGAAGTTTAGAAAAGAAAACGGTTGAAAATTCTATAAATTTGGAATAAAAATGAAGATTTTGAGAAATTCCAAGGTGACTGGGCAAAAAATAATAAACAAATTTGGAAAACATGCTTACAAAATATCAAAAGAAAATGATCTATATTTATCTCTATTTAAACCTTTAAAAAAAATTAATAATCTAAATTAATATTTTTTAGAAAATTGACATTAGGGAAAACATGAAATTTTAGAAACTTTTTGACCCTTCAGAGAAAGTTCTTACAATTTTAAAGAAAATACGTGGTTGGAAATATAAGAAAGAAGGAATCATTTTCAAAAAAATTCAAATGAGATTAAACAAGAAATTCTAGAAAATTTTAGATCCTCTGATAAAAATGAACGCAGTTTATAAAAGAAAGAGTTAAGAGTAAAACACAGTTTTGTATTGGATGTACATTTCGGTAACCGAAATGTACATCCAGCATTTAATAAAACAAGTGAAAAAAGTGCCAAACTGTGTTTTACTCTTATCAACATTTTCACGTAATCAAACAACCAAATTAAAGAAAGAGTTGGCAAATCCTAGAAATCTGGAAGAAAATGAAGATTCTGAAAAATTCCAGAAAGATTTAGCAAAAAATAATGAAAAATTCTGGAAAAAAATGTCTTATAATATATTAAAAGAAAATGATCGAATAGTCTTCTAAGATAGAAGAAATTGAAGTACTCTAAAGAAATATATTTTTTTTTAATCTGGGAAAATTTTTACCCTTCAGAGAAAGTTCGGCAATTAGAAAAATAAATGCTAGAAAAATCTAACCATGTAAAAGAGAAATTATTGGAAAACTTTAGAAACCCGAAAAGAAAATTCAGGAAAAATCCGATAAGATTAAACAAGACGAAAAGTTTAAATAAAAGATGTATTTATTTATTTAATCTTTATCTATCATGCATTACATACAAAATATATATAATTATAATAACAATTTAAGCAAGTATTATTTAAAGAAATCACCTCATAGAAAACAAAAATGCTTAGACATGAAAAATCAGGAAGAACAATTATTGTAAAAATTAAAAAAAATCTGAAGAACAAAACTGAAAAAAGATTAAGTGAAAAACGCTTCAAAAATAAAACAAATATTGGTAATAAGATATTGAGAGAAAACACTTTAAAAACATTTTAAAATAAGCTTTTTTTTGAAAATTGACATAAATTTAAAAAAATAATAATAAATGAGATGAAGTAAGAAATTCTAGAAAACTTCTAACCTTTCAAAGAAAATTCTAGCAATTTCGAAACAAAAGATGCCAGAAAGTTTTAGAAAAGTACTGAACAAATTTTTAAATGTTTTAGAAATCTTATGATAACATTTTGATAAACTTTAATATAAAATTATTTTGTCGAAAAATTAAAAATAAAATTGTGTGAAAATTTTTAAAGAAAATAATCTAAAATTCTTATAAACATGAAATAAATAGTTGAATATTTTAGAAACAGAATCTTCATATTAGATAAAGCAAAAAAATTAGACTTTTTGTTTAACTTGAAAATTAGAAAAGACATTATTGGAGAAGTAGAAATCTGAAAGATAAAGTTTCTGATTGAACTAATGGAAAATTAAAATTAAATGGAAATGATGGATATAAAATATTAAAACTGAAAAATAAAATCAAAGTAATATTTAGAATTAATTATTCTGAGCGCTTCTGTACCATAATTTTACATTATTGTAATGTAAATAAATATTTAAAATTATGGAAAATTTATTTCTGGCAAATCGATTTTCACCCACTCACCCTACAAATATATTGTTTACTTTAGTCGCTATTTGTCTATTGGTTTCTAAAAACATACACCAAATCCTAGTTTTAATGTATTCGAAGAAATAAAATCACGTGTTTTATTTTAGATTTCAATGCATACGTAGGGTAGGTGGATTTACACTATCCCACCCTTAAATTATGTATATACTAGCGACTGTTTCAATGAAAATAAATTGATTAGAGGAAAATATTTACGTAATTAATAAATTAAAAATTTTCTTATGAATGAATATTCTAACAGTAAAACTCTGGCTTATGTTTTGCTAATTGTAAGGTGGATTGGAGGACACCCACCCACCATACATATACATACTTTACTTTAGTCGCTATTTGTCTGTAGGTTTCTGAATACACACATCAAATCTTAGTTTAGTTAAAAAACAAAACTATGATTTTACATTAAAATAATTTAAAAAATCTGGAAGAGAAATTGTTGGAACGTTTCAAAAATCCGATAACAAAATATTCCGAAAGATAAGATTAAATGAAAAATTCTTGAAAAATGGAAACAAATTCTGATGATTTATTAAGAGAATTGATTGAGAGGAGAACTTTTTTCATAGTGACATTATTTTCTAATGTTTCCCTTTAGTAGAAGAAATAAGCATTTATTGTCTTAATAGATGAATCTGAAGCTGAGTTCATCTATGATAACAGTAAAGGAGAGGACAGGTTAGAGTGGCAGAACATTATTTAAGAGAGAACTCCGCCTTTATTTGTATGGTTTTGTTTTCTGTTTCATGGATTTTGAATTCTGAAGTGCCAATAAAAAAAAATTGAAAAATAAGTTGTTGGAAATTTGAGAAATCTGAGGAAATTACTTTAGAAATTTTAATGCAAGAAATTCTAAAAAAATAACTCTTCAAAGAGAAGAGAATGCCGAAAATTTCTAGAAATATTGAAGTGACATTATTGAACATTTTTCAGCAATCTGAAAACAACATTCTTGAAAAGAAAAATGTTCTAGGAATATTTAAGAGAAAGAAAAATTCCTATAAACATATAAAATAGTTGTTTAAAATTTTAGAAAACAGAAATTTTTATTGTGAAACAAAAAATTCCATCAATTCTCTAAGCATTGCAGTAGATCCCAGATTTATCGGTGGTTATCCACACAAACAAGGATTTACTGTAACCTTTGTGATAATATTTTATTCAGATATTTCATCCTATTTTTATTCTCTACGATGTTTAATTATATATGTTTAGACTAATTCTTTGGCTTAAAATATCTTAAATAGTTACATAGTTAAAAAACGAATACGAATAAATTAACTGAATACTATTTTATTCCGACAAAGTGAAACAAACACAATCGTCCATGCTTTAAAACTTAACAATTAATCCATAATCGAATTAAATCGCGAAACGGTTTACGCACACAAATCTCTCTCGCGCAGAGCCGAGCCATGTATTAATACCCTTTTGAAATATATTAATTAAACCGAAAACAAAACTCCGAAAATGCCGATACATCGTTTCATAATTAAATTGTACGATCCGTCGCATTAACGTACGAATTAAATTTGGCTGCTTTGTCATTGTATATATATATATATAAATTAATATATACATACATCGGCAGTGCATTCAATTTGTTTTATAAATTATATATGTGTATATATATATATATATATATATATATATATATATATATATATATACACATATATAATTTATAAAACAAATTGAATGCACTGCCGATGTATGTATATATTAATTTGCCTATAAAGCGTTGCCTTTATTATTTAATTATAAAATAATATACGCATACATCTATATATTTATTTATATATATACAGAGTATTTCAAAATATTTGCGCGTATCCAGTGGATAAATTAATTGTTTGATTTTCTTTCAATGGGATTTAAAGCCCCTATTGTTGCGTAAATCATTTTCAATTGTTGCAATGATTGTTGTTTGTAGAGGATATATTGATGCTATAAAAAGTTAATTATTATATCAGTTTGCCCAATAGAAAATAAAATATTAAATTGCACACAATAGCACGTAAATAATTATTAATTGTCCCAATTATTTCTTATATTGCCAAAATTAATTAATTAATGTTTACCATTAAGTGATTTTTGTGAGACTTTGATCTTCCTACCTTTTGTATGCAGTTATATTTATCGTGTGATAGTTTCTGTTTCAAGATGTATCACAAAGTTATGGCTTCAAGCATTCAACATATTACGAATTAGTTTTGTGTTTAATTTAAAAATAGTATTATTTATTGGTATTATTATTTATTTAGTAGTGTAGGTTTTATGATATTTACGCTGTACATTTGTGCATACACAAAACAGAAATAGAGGCAAGAGTATGGCAGTGTACAAGGGGGCTAATCCATCCTGGGCTCCGTAATCTCCCTCCTGCTGACTTCTAAGTGCGGAGCCTTACTCGAAAATTATATACCAGTCACTCACTCTCCCGCTTCATCCCGGTTAATCCCTGATAAAACGGACAAAGACGGCGGCATATAATTTATATCCGGGAATATGTGCCGGCTTGTCTCTACCAGTTTCGGGCTCTAAGATCTAAGCCTGTCAACCGAAAGGAAGGAGATATCGGCACACGCTCTCTACCACTCTCTCACTCTAAATCTCTCCGTCTCCCTTTCCACACCCAATATCCATCACGGAATGCTGCAGCAGAGGACCGCCATTACGTCTAATTGCAATACTGCCGCTGCATTTCCTATGGCCGAATCGATTGATTATATCCTCTACACGTAAATCGGTAATGCCCCTGTTAATTATGCTAATTGGTAATAAATATGCCCGCGGAAATTGTAATTACGTGGGGGGCGGCTAATATCGCTAATTGAACGCATATTTCTAAAGTTGGTAAATTTGTTTGGATTAATAGTTTAAATTTTTTATTTTTCTGTTTCAGGTAGGTGTAGATTTTTTTTGGTAAATGATAAACGGGTTGGATAAATGTTTATTTGAAAAAAATAACAATTTCATGATTTCATAAATGTAAAAAAAAGTTCACACTTTCTCTGTTATACACTTGATGGAAAAGTATAATAGATACATTTGGATTAAACCAACGTGGAAAACAACAAGTGTTTTAATTCATATGTTTCTATTTTTTTACATTTATATTAACTTTTTACGTACACAAACAATCTTAAAATTATCACGATTTCATGATGGATTTCTTCGTGTCGTGTCGCGTTTCGCTTTAACAATCGACCGTGCGAGGGGATTAGGGTAATCCGATGAATTACAAATCTAATCCGTCCGCGGATTAATTATTCCGTTCACGGGAACAAATATTTAAAAACGGTCGGGGCTGTAGTGCGGGTGGAAACGCGCCGCGATTGTTCAGGTGATTTATTTTCCGGTTTGTGTGCACAAAGGTCGTTCCGGTTTTACGTTTCGTTGTCCGAGGGTTTGTTTGCTTTTTTCTGCACCACTATACGAAACCGGTTCGCGTTTTAGCGGGCCGTTTGTGCAGTTGCGGTCGGTTCTTGTATACTCTAGTAATTGTCAATTGTAGTTGAATAATGTGCCGAGTGTATGTGTATATCTATTAACAGGGTGGTGATAAATTTTTAAGCGACTTAAACGGTGGTGTACGAGCGCAAATTGGTCGTTTAAAATAAATTAATAGAAAATAAGTTAATTTTATTCAGATGTTTTTGTGAAATAATAAATAACTAGATAATATATATAGAAATATAAACGTCAAAAACTTTGTGGAATATGATATTCATACAGAATCATTTAATTTTAAGAGGTTTAATTATTAGAGATTACGAGGTGTGTCTAGAAAGTTCGCGGAATTCCCTCCCCACGGTTTGTTGTGGAGTAATGGGGCCAAACTAGTGACCTCGCCCCACTCTTTGTACTCTAACTGAACCTCAGTCCAAGTTTCATCAGCTTCTGAATCTGTTGTGCGGTTATGTGAATTTTTTTCTTAACATAAATATCGAGTCGCCATCATGGAGATTTCTTCTAATAAGGAACAGCAAATCATCATTCAATTTCTCACAAAACTTGGTAAAACTTCTACTCAAATTTTGACGGACTTGAATACAGTTTACTCGTATTTATTTCTGCAGATTCTGAAGGAGGACTCTTTAGTTACTTTCTCTATATTGAATATAGAGGGAAAGTATTATTTTCGTGCATGAGAATCCCTGTGGGCGAACTTATGATCTGATTGAGATGAAACTCAAAAAAATCTTCATTTCTTACATGATACCGCAATGATACCTCCAGCATGAACCTTTCCATCCTGCACCATATTACCATAAGTTTCTTAGCACTTGCTGCGGTTGGTGTTAAGGTTTTAGCTCCATATGTTATAACCGGCAGCACGCATTGATCAAACAACTTCATCTTCAAACATTGTGGCGTGTCGCTTTTAAAGACTTCCGCAAGCTTTCCATAGGCCACCCAAGACAGTGTAACTCTTCTTTACATTTCGCACGTTTGGTTATCTCTTGAGATTTCATGACCAAAATAATTATACTTTTTCCTCATCACCAATGACAATTTGCTCACTGGGAACTAAATTTGTCATATATTTTGTTTTTAAGATATTTATTTTTAGACCTACGTCAGCATATGCTTTTTGTAGTTCTTGTAACATATCTTTAACGTCCTTAAGGTTATCTGATAGCAAAACTATATCAACCGCAAAATGTAGATTTGTCAAGTTAGGACCATATTTAGGCCTTTGTTTTCCGAATTGAGTTTTTTAAAAACATACTCCAAGACTGTTATAAACAGTTTGGGCGATATTGTGTCTCCCTTCCTGACACCTCTGCTGATTTGAATGCATTTACTATTTTCATGGAGTTTTATCGTTATTGTAGCATTTTTGTAGATATTGTAAATCAGCTTTGGGTATCTGTAATAAACGCGATATTCCTGTAATGCAATGAGAACCGCATTGATACAGAAGAGATCAAAGGCCTTTTGAAAGTCTGCAAGAGCAAAGACTAGTAGCCTGTTGTATTCGATCCTATTTTCAATCATCGTTTTTATTCTTTGCAGATGTTCATTTGTTTCAAATTTAGCACGGAATCCCAGCTGCTTTAGTGGTTGATAGAAATCCAGTTTTTTTTCAAGTCTTGTTATTATTTTTGTGAAGAGTTTATGAGAGCTTTCGGTCTGTAATTTTTAAGATTCGCTATACCACCTTTCTAATGGAGTATTATTACAATAGCATTGTGCCATTTGTCTGGTATTGTACTACTGTATAAGCACAAGTTAAATAGCACTGTGATCTTTCCTAGTAAACGCGGACCACCAATTTATATTGTATCTATAACTACATTGTCTTCTCCTGGAGCTTTGTTATTCTTTGTTCTCCTTAGCGCAAGCTTTACTTCATCTATTGTGATGCATGGTAATTCTTCTAAACCTTGATTTACAATACCTTCTTTGGCAGTCACTATATCCGGTACTGGGCTAGTGTTTAGTGTTTAGTGGCTTGTATACAACGACTGGTAAAAGTTTTCTACTATTTTTAGGATTTTTTCTCTATTTATTGTTGTTATACCTTGATTGGTCTTCAGTTTTATTATATATTTTTTTCCCGCTTTCAAGTTTTCTTCTCATAAGCTTCATACTATGATTATCTTCGATCGTTGGATGTGTTTTGTATTGAGTGCTCTAATGTCACGTCTTTTGACTTTCACCACTGTTTTATTTGCTTTTTTTTGCTCGTTATTAGTAGCAATTTCGTTACTCCTGAAACTTCTTTCTTGTAACATTTGTCTTGTATTTTGGCTCAATTTTTCTTCCTTTTGTGTTTTTGGACAGTATTTATTTTGGCATTCTAGCATGGCATTGGTTAATATGTGATTGAGAGTGTTGATATCTTCGTCTGATTTTGCGTCGCAACTTGGAATCCCTCTATATCTGCTTTATTTGTTTTCTTCTTGATCATTCTGTGGCGTTCCTTATCGATATCAATAACTACTCTAACCCGTACGAGTCTGTGTTTGCTTCCAGTGAAGAACTTATTCAAAACTGTCACATCCTTGACGATGCGTTTTCGCCCGTTGTAATATAGTCTATTTCGTTTCTTGTGTGACCATCTGGGCTTTCCCATGTCCATCTTTTATTTAATTTTTTTGTAGAAGCTATTCACCAGAAATAGGTTATTCTACAACAGATATAGCACAATTTTATTTGATTAACCAAATAAAATTGTGAAGAAAGGTTATTAGTAATTTTTTTTTTTTTTTTTTTAGAGTAGATCAAGTCGATCTGTGTGTTGTTTTCCAAGAGTTTATCCTCTATAAAGGCGTATAACTCCTTAACGTCGCTATAAAGCACCGTGTCGTTTCCCGTAGGCTTTGGGCTGGCCTGAAAATGTTTGAGAAAATCTTGTAGTTGGGTAGTACTGGTGAAAATTCTTGTTTAATCATCTTGTTGCATTTTCTTTCTGCCATATGCTAGTGGGGCCTTTCAAGGTCATTTTTAATCCATATGAAATTCCTTCGGTTTCTTTTCTTTTAATGAAATCGTTCACTTTGTCCCACCTTGTAAGATCCATGAACTCGAAGCTGGAAATCAGTTAGGTGCTTGTTTTTTTTTTAATGATTGGAAGAAGATTGGATGTATTTATTTTTCGCTTTCTTTTCTTCCCCGTGAACGTTTTTATACTGAGAAACTGTGTAAGTAACTGTACCTTTTCTCCTAATTGTTTTAGATCTGATTCAAACCACTGAACATTGTATTTTTTTGAGAACGCTTGATTGCTCGTTCTGGGTACGTTGACAATTAGGCATAATTTAGCCTTTGTTAACCTACATTTACGTCGTTTGAAAATTGACATAGATCAGTCCAATCAAAACTATCCAAGTTATTGTAGAATATAAATCTACCATTTTGTGTAATTGGCCTTACAATTTGTTTCTTTGTAGTATTGTTTATGCTAATTTTGATACATATTCCTTGATGGTCTGATACTCTTAAATCCACCAGTTCCATATCCTGAATACTGATATTACCAACGTCCAAATCAAAACAACATTAAAACAAGTACCTTGTCTTGTAGGACATACCGTTAAGATTCAACTCCTCTTAATCACAACTTAGGTTTTTCTATTATTTTCTGTAATGGATCAATTGTACTATAGATATTTTGAAAAATTCTTCTGGCTATATGAATTTTAACATTTCATATCTAAATACTTGTTTTTTTTTTTAAATCTGTATTGATATCTTCCATTGTCATCTCCGGATGGACTTTATATACTTTTAGTTGAGCTCAGTTTTCAACTCCTTTCAAATTGCCGAGTTTGTCCTGCCCTATACTTTTCTTTCTAGCAATCCTTTGTTTGTTGTTGCCTGTTTTCCATGCATTATTATTATTTTCAGCATTTTCCTTATTTACTAAATCTATAGGAATCGATTTATACTCGTCGTGTGAGTGTGACGATTTGTTTGCATCGATGGCCAAAGTTTTATTTATCTTCAGTGTATACTGGGTTGCATATGTTTGTATTCAAAACTGGGCTAAGGAAATTTACGACATTGGCACACGTATGTTTTCGCCGCAATGGCGAGAATTTGAGTGTTGTTTGCATTTAACAGTTGCAATTTGTTTAGTTTACTCTGAAATATCTCCACTTCTTTCGTCGAATGTTTGTTTGTGCTACTGAGAACAGATACAGGTTGTTTTAGGTACATATATGCGTTCATTTGAAAGTCGATATCTGTCACAAATGTCTTATCGTTTTTGACTTTGGAACGATATTCTGTGAATCTCTTGAGGGTAATATTTTGCAGCACTGGATTTTTCCATCAGTGGTAAGACATATCTCACAGATTTTAATCATACGGTTTTCGCGGTAGTTGCTTCCAGAAGTACTGCATGATACATTTTTATTACTTCTACTGAACAGATTAAGGGTTGTTAAACGAGAACCAAATTCAACAACTACTGAACAGAGTTTACACACAATATTTTTATCGTCCGGTGTAGCTTTAGGCACCATATTGACAATATGTGATTAGCTGGCTACAGCTACAACGTCTTTAAAGCTTCCTGCTGAATTGGTTTCTATATCTAAGCGACATTTTTCTAGTTCTTAGAAATTCGTTCGGAATGAATGCTACAACCTTGGACAAATCCTAGGAATTGTTTGTTAGTTTTCGGAGGTAAACGTTGGACTAACTGTTTGACTTTATCTAGATTGGGCAAAGGTCCATCTGAGCCGAGAGTATGGCCAAGAAATTTAACCTTAGTGTAATCAAAATCTACATTTTTTCCGATTAATTCTGATCACGAACATTTTTAGGTTTCGAAATAGATTTTCCAGGTCTTGGAAGTGTTCTTCTACTGAGCTGGAGAGCACTATCAAATCATTCAAGTATACGAGTAGTCTGGTTGGCTCGGTTTCGGTATTCACTCTGGAATATTGTAGGCGTATTCCGGAAGCCAAAAGGCATTCGTTTATACCGGTATAATCCGAAGAGGTTGTCGAAGGCGGTCTTATCTCGGTCCTTTTCATTAACGCTTATCTGGTAATAATATTAGAAAAGACTGAAGTATCAAAGTGGATATGATGGTTACTTCTCGTGTCGAAGGTGAGTGAAGAAGGTCATCGACACATGGGAGCTGATAGGTATATAGCTTGGTTAAAGCATTGATTCAGTGGTAATCAACGCATTACTAGATTTTTCCGTCTGGTTTCGAAGCCATAACTACAAGAGCTGGGTTTTCGCATTTTCGCACTTTTAATTGACTTTATCTTCTAGTAGCTGGTAAACTTCAGCTTGTAGTTCGGTGGTAATTAATGCATAACCGGATTTATCCTTCTGATTTCGTTAACATAAGCTGAGCATGCGTTTTTGCTCTCTTAATTGATTCCATCTTCTAGTAGCTAGTGAAATTCAGCTTGTAGTTCGATGGTAATCAATGCATAACCGGATTTTTACTTCTGATTTCGTTACAATGAACTGAGCATGCGTTTTTGCACTCTTAATTGATTTCATCTTCTATTAGCTAGTAAACTTTAGCTCGTAGTTCCTCTGTTCTTCATGGAAATAGTAGATAAGGGTCTTGGAGATCGGGAGATGATCTTTTGTGTTAATATAATATTCTTACGGTTGCTGTACGTGGTCCTCTCTTTGTAAACAAGTGCTGATGTTCCCGTAAAACTTGATTAAGGGCGACTTTTTCTGAAAGTCGCAGGTTACCGACTTTATTTTCTTCTGTGAGGATGATTTCTTCTCTATT
>OZ018391.1:3565893-3813893 GCA_963969525.1 Ontholestes murinus
TAAAGGAAATGAACCCTTTATCTCCAGTCCTCTATGGGTTACCAAAAATTCATAAACAAAACATGCCCATTCGTCCAGTAGTGTCATATTGTCAAGCCCCATCCTACAAGTTATGCTCATATATTAATGATTTATTACCCGAACTGATTCCGTGCAGATCTGAATATTCCATTAGAAACACAAACGAATTCGTGAATAAAACACAACATATCAACATTTCCAAAAAAGTGATACTAGTATCGTTTGATGTGAAAAGCCTGTTTACATCCATACCGTTAACAGAATTAAAAAGCATTATAAGAGAAGAATTACAGCAATATTCACCACATCAATTAGAAATCCATAAAATCATAGATATGTGCCTATCACAAAACTATTTCAAATTCAACAGTAAATTTTACTCTCAGGAAGATGGATTACCTATGGGAGCCCCTACATCACCCATACTTGCAGAGATATATATGAAATCATTCGAGAATAAAATTTTTAAAATGGACAACACAATTAAAAATAATATCTATTTTTGGTGCCGTTATGTCGACGATGTATTTTGCATCTGGGAAGGATCACATCGACAACTAGATTCCTTCTTATCACAATTGAATAAAATAAATAGTAACATACAGTTCACAATGGAAAAAGAAGAAAATGGAAAATTAAATTTTCTGGATCTAACGGTAGCAGTATCTAACAAGAAGCTTCAATATGCAATATTTAGGAAACCCACAACTACTGATACAATTATTCCAAATGACTCCTACCAATCTCAGCAGATAAAATTATCAGCACTTAGTTCGTATGTACATCGATTAATTTCAATACCGTTGGATACATATAATTATAATGCAGAACTAAATATAATTCACGAAATTGCTAATAAGAATGGCTACAATAAACGAACGGTTGATAAATTAATTAAGAAAAAGAAACGTATAATCAAAACGAAATTGCTGTACAGTGCGAAAGGGATAAATGACAAAAATATTTATGCAGCAATTCCGTACATAAAAAACACAAGCGAAAAAATTAAACGTAATTTAAAATCTCACAACATTCAAACAATTGCAATTAACAGGTCTAATTTAGGAAGAAAAATAGTCAATAACAAGATTGATAAAAGGGATAAGGAAAAACGTTCAGGGGTATATAAGATTCACTGTCAAAATTGTAGCGGAATTTATATCGGCCAAACAGGAAGAAATTTTCAAATAAGATATAAAGAACACCAAAAGGCAATTAGAGATGGAAAAACAAATACTGGATTAGCAGAACACTGTATCAACACCGGCCACCACATGGGGGAGATGTTCGCGATTAAAATTTGCCGAAAAGGGAAGAAGCTTAACCTCCTGGAAGGGTTGGAGATTAAGAAAGCCATCGACAAGGGGATTACCATTTTGAACAACCAGCAGGAGCTAATCCAGTCCGACCAGATTTTAATTGCGGGACTACCCTCCCAGTAAATTATCTGCCTTCGTATATATATTTGTAAATGACCTCATTATAAATTAGTTTAACTTTGATAATGGTCTGCGAAGACCGAAACACGTGTCAGATAAATGAAAATAAATACAATATGGAACAAAACAAGAGTTACTATTTACCCAATATTAATTTTTATTGTGTCTAGATTTAATTAATATATATCTTTACTCGACTTATTTTCTAATTTGATCACGTACCTTGGTGGTAGATACTTCTTTAAAATAACAAATTTTGTTATAAGATGAACGAAATTCTCATTTAACTCGCTTAATGAAACAATTCTATGTTAATTAAAATTTTGTTGTATAAGCTTAATTAATGCTAGATCTTACATGAAATTTAGTGGATGGTTATTTTGTTTTCACATTGATTCTAATACTGATTCAGCAACGTTTGCGAAAAAAAAAACATTAAACTCACTTACGGTTATATTTACAATTTTGTTTACTCTTTATTTATTGTCGACTTTTAATTGTATGAGATTTCTGATGGCTTTTGAATGATTGGAAGATAATTGTATGTATTTATCGTAAACTTTCTTTTGTTCCTTTTTTATGTGAATGTTCTAAATGATGTTGAGTTTTTTTATACTGAGAAACAGTGTAATCATTTTTATTTTGTTTGCTAAGTAACTGTAACTTTTCTCTGAATTGTTTTAAATCTGGTTAAACCAGTAAACATTATAGTTGAGTTTGAAAACGATTAATTTCTCGTTCTGGGGAAGCTGATAAGTAAAAATTTAGCTTCTGCATTAAAGTATTCCAACTTACATTTACGTCGCTTGAAAATTGACATATGGTAGATCAGTTCAATCAAAACTGTCTAAGATATTGTAGCATATGAATCTACAATATTGTGTGATTGGCCTTGCAATTTGTTTATTTGTAGTACTGTTTGTGATAGTTTTGATGCATATTCCTTGATGGTCTGACACTCTCAAATCTACAAGTTCTGTATTCTCCATACTCGTATTACTAACCTCCAAATCAAGAACATTTAAAAAGATGTAAACAATACAAGCACCTTATCTTGTTAATTGTTGCAAGCCATAACTTGAGAACAGATTACATAAATTGCTCTATTATCATTTTTATTGAAATATACTTTGAAATCACCACAAATGTAAAGCTTTGATTTTACATTTATCTTATTTATTTAACTCCTCTTGATTACGAAATAGGTTTAACGAATTTTTACACTTTTTATTGTGACTAGTTTCGTCCTATTCGGGCATTATCAAACGAATACAACCTATTTCGTAATCAAGATGTATCACAAAGTCATGGCTTCAACAATCAATCATATTAACTCCTCTTGGCCATAACTAAAGTTTTCTTGCAATTTCTTGCAATTGATTAAGGGATATGGATATTTTGAAAGATGTATATTCTTCTGACCTTCTGGATTTCAACATTTAGCAATTTTTTCAATCCCATATTCTTTTCAACTTTCAAATCTTGAGTTTTCCTTGCCCTATAATTTTGTTTGTTGTTGTCTGTTTTCCATGCATTATTATTATTTTCAGCATTTTCGATATTTACTAAGTCCATAGGGATAGATTTATAATCGTGTGTAAGTGAGACGATTTGTTTGCATCGATGGCCAAAGTTTTATTTATCTTCAGTGTATACTGGGTTGCATATATTTGTATTCAAAACTGGGCTAAGGAAATTTACATCATTGGCACACAATTGGCAAAACAGCACCGCAATGGCGATAATTTGAGTGTTGTTTGCATTTAACAGTTGCAATTTATTTAGTTTACCCTGCAATATCTCCACTTCTTTCGTCGAATTTTTGTTTGTGCTACTGAGAACAGTTACAAGTTGTTTTAGGTACAAATATGCGTTCATTTGGAAGTCGATATCTGTCACAAATACCTCGTCGTTTTTAACTTTAAGACGATATTCTCTGAATCTCTTGAGGTTAATATTTTGCAGCACTGGATTTTTCCATCAGTGGTAAGACAAATCTCACAGATTTTAATCATACGGTTTTCGCGGTAGTTGCTTCCAGAAATACTACATGATACATTTTTTTAACTCCTACTGAACAGAGTTTACACACAATATTTTTATCGTCCGATGTAGATTTAGACACCATATTGACAATATGTGAATATCAGGCTACAGCTACAACGTTTTAAAAGCTTCCTGCTGAGTTGATCTCCAGATCCAAGCGATAATTTTCTTCTTGTTGGAAATTCGTTCGGAATAAATTTTCGGAACCAGTTACAAGCTTTGACAAATCCTAGGAATTGTTTGTTAGTTTTCAGAGTTGAACGTTAGACTATCTGTTTTACTTTATGTAGATTGGGCAAAAGTTTATCTGGGCTGATAATGTGGCCAAGAAATTTAACCTTACTGCAACCAAAATCTACATTTTTAGATTTGTTGATTGTTGAGGCACTTATATTTTGAAAATCCATTATCACTTAATATAATAATAATAGTAAACTATTGATGATTTTCAACTTTTTATTTTACTTACTACAATTGTTTCGCTACAATGTAGCTTCTTGAGGTGAAGAAATATATTTCTGAATCATAAATAGTTTACTATTATTATTATATTAAGTGATTTTAAAATAATTCAAGTATACGAGTAGTCTGGTTACCTCGGTTTCGGTCTTCATTCTAGAATATTGCTGCCGTACTCCGAAGTCCGAAAAGAATTCGTTTAAGCCGGTATAATCCGAAGGGGGTGACGAATGCGGTCTTATCTCGGCCCTTAACATGAAAGCTTATCTGATGATAAGATAAGATAAGATTGAAGTGCCATGGTGGATGTGATGGCTGTTTCTCATGTCGAGTGAAGAAGATCATCGACACATGGAAGCTGATAGGTATCTGGTTTGGTTATTGCATTGATTCAGTGGCAATCAACGCATAACTGGATTTTTCCTTCTGGTTTCGAAACCATAACTACAGGAGCTGAGTTTTCGCATTTTCGCACTTTTAATTGACTTTATCTTCTAGTAGCTGGTGAACTTCAGCTTGTAGTTCGGTGGTAATCAATGCATAACCGGAGTTTTACTTCTGATTTTGTTACAATAAACTGATAATGCGTTTTTGCACTCTTAATTGATTTCTTCTTCTATTATCTAGTAAACTTCAGCTTGTAGTTCCTCTGTTCTTCATGGAAATAGGAGTTAGAGGGGCTTGGAGATCAGGAGATGATCTTTTGCGTTACTTTAATATTCTTACGGCCGTTGTGAAGGTCCTGTCTTTTCAAATAAGTGCTGATGTTCCCGTAAAATTTTATTAAAAGATGAATTGGCTGCTTTATTTAAATGCGAGCTGCAAAACATTATTCGGGAATTAAAGGATGAAATTAAAATATTAAGGAAGCGGGTCCAAATACTAGAATCTATTCCTAATAATATAGGATCGGCCACAGCAGGATCCAATGTAAGCGAATGTATTATGCAGGAAATGGAAGATAGAAAATCGAGAAGCACCAACGTGATGGTTTATAATGTTCCCGAAAATTCTGGTACATTTCAAGAAAAAATTAATTGGGAAAATAGGTAACCAACCGCGTCCTATTAAATTAATATTTGCAGAACAAAAGTCCGCGGTAGAATTATTAAGACTCTGTCGGGCTGTGGATACAGGTACTATTAAATTTAATAATGACCTAACAAAAATGCAGCTGGATCACTTGAAAAATCTTCGGGAAGATCTGAATCGTCGAAAGGACAAAGGAGAGTCTAACTTGACTATAAAGTATGTTAATGGGAATCCCCAGATTATGTCAGTGCCCGAGAGGCAAACAAACTGAAGATATATTTTCAAAACTTAGGCGGCTTGAGATCAAAACTCCATGAATTTATTTTAAAAGTTAATTGTTCAGTTTATGATGTAATTGTATTAGTGGAAACTTGGCTTGATAAATCCGTTTCTGATTCTGAACTTGGCCTCAGTGATTTCATAGTATATAGAGTTGATAGATCTCAGGTAAATAGTAATAAATTTAAAGGCGGCGGTGTACTTATTGCTGTCCGACGTAGAATTTCAAGTAAACGAGTCACAAGTTCAGAAATAGTAGAGCAGTTATTTGTTAGTGTGGCAAATAAGTTTTTAATTGGATCTACATATATTCCACCGGGAGCTAATATTTGTTACTATACTAATCGTGCATCGACTCTGGTTGAAATTTGTAATAATTTTAGTAATCATAGTTTTATATTTTGGGGTGATTTCTATCTACAAAACGCAATTTGGAGTGATAAGGGCAAAGCTGTTTTGGCAGATAATAATCAAATAAAATAAACTTTGTTTATATCACACACTTTATTATTCTTAGTGACTATAGTTTCGACACAATTTAGCTGGTCATTATCAAACTAATCAAATATAGTTTGATAATGTGTGTGATATAAACAAAGTTTATTTTATTTTATTTAAAGTTATAAAATATGTATCACAAAGTTAAAGCCTCTACAATCAGGATAATAATCAATCTTATCCAGCTCATATATTAGCAAATGTATTAGAATATTATGGAATAAATCAAATTAACAAAATTGCTAATGACAGAGGTCGGTATTTGGACTTATGTTTTTCAAATATCCTAAATATAAATATTAGTATAGCTCTCGATAAATTATGTCGATCTGATTGTCACCACTGTCCATATATAACCAAAACCAACACTTAGAATTTGGATTATATTGCTTTACCTGAGGTCTGGGTTCATGATTTTCAATCTGCAGATTATTCTGCTATTAATAATTATTTTTGTTCTGTTGACTGGGACCAAGTATTCAGTGAAAACAATGTCGATAGAGTCGTAAGTAACTTAAACAAATTATATTGCTTTTAATATGTTTGTGCCGTTAAAATTGTTAAAAGATTCTACGTATCCCAAATGGTTCAATTCTGAGTTAATTAAACTAACAAAACAAAAGAAAAATGCTCATGCTGCATATAAAAGATCGAGGTCACTTTTGGATTATGATAAATTTAGCAAACTACGATCTACATGCGAACGACTCAATAATGATCTCTATATATCCTACATTCAGAAAATTGAATCCAATATACAGGGCAATGCAAATTATTTCTGGAAATATGTTAACCATTGTCGAAAATAAAATGGTTTTCCTAAACATTTACGTTTGAGCGATAAGTCGGCTGATTCAATGCCCGAAGTTGCAGAATTATTTGCTGAGCATTTTTCAAATTGTTACTCAGGAGGAAATTTTAATAACGTGCCTCAATTTAAATTTCAGCGGTCAGTTGAGTTAAGTAAAGTAAATGTTACTCTTACTGATGTTTTTAATGCGCTATCAAACTTGCAAGAGACCGCTAGTGTGGGTTCTGATGGTATTTCAGTTTATTTTTTGAAAAAATGTAAATTTTCACTCGCTAAACCGATAAATGATTTATTTAATTTGTCACTGACGTCAGGAATATTCCCGATTTGCTGGAAGAGTAGCTTCATAACACCAATTTTTAAAAGTGGCCAAAGGGAGAATATTGAAAATTATAGAGGTGTGTCATTACAATCTACATTACCAAAACTTTTAGATTTATTGGTTTCAGAACAACTTATGTGGAATTGTAAAAACTTTATTGCCAACGAACAACATGGATTTCTAAAAGGTAGGTCTACTACCAGCAATCTTCTCTCATACCATACATATTTATCTGAGGCCTTGGAAAATGGATACCAAGTTGATGCTATATATACTGATTTTTCCAAGGCCTTTGACCGAGTTGATCACCGAATTTTATTGGCAAAATTAAAATCCATTGGATTTAATGGTAGATTAATTGATTGGTTAGGTAGTTACTTAACTGGTAGATCCCAAAGGGTTAAAATTGGTAATGTTTGTTCTTCAGACATCGAAGTTATATCGGGTGTCCCTCAGGGCTCACACTGCAGACCAATTTTATTTTTATTGTTTATTAATGATATTGGACAACGTTTGAAACATAGTAGATTTCTTCTATTCGCTGAGGACTTAAAGATATTTGCACGAATAAAAACTATTACTGACCAAGAAAGACTGCAAAGCGATCTGAATAGGTTAACTGAATGGTGTGCAAATAATAATCTATTTTTTAATCGAAAGAAATGTTGTTTTATATCATTTCATCGCGGCCAGAAGATTGAATATAATTATAGTATATGCAATTACTCACTTAACTGCGTGAATGATATTAAAGATTTGGGTGTAACCTTTAATTCTAAATTAAATTTTAATGGATATACTAAGGTTATATGCAACAAAGCATTGCAGATTCTTGGATTTGTAGGTCGATTCTCTAAAGACTTCAGTGTGAGTACTCTGCGTTTGTTGTGTGTCTTCTTGGTTAGGCCTCATTTAGAATACGCATCTAGTGTTTGGTCACCTTATGCACGTACACTTGAAAATGAGCTGGAAAGGGTACAGTGAAGATTTTTGCTCTTGGCCTCTAGAAGACTTGGGTTTAGTAGATACCATTTCAGCCACAGTTCAATGTTGATTTCTTTGGGTCTAGAGTCGTTGGAGAACAGAAGAATCTTTAGCGACTTATGTTTCATTTACAAAGTGATTAATAATCTAATTGATTGCATAAACTTAGTTAATGCATTAGATTTTTATATACCGCGCAGAGGTCCATCTTGAGCTAAACTTCTCGTTCGGACACGTTTACACACCCCTAACTATGGTGCGTTTAACCCACTTTGCAGAATGATGCGTTTGTGTAATCAATTAAATAATAATATTAATTTTAAGCTATTTCAGCCATCATTCTCTCAGTATAAATTATATTTGAAGCGCATTGACTTGTCCACAATCATTAATATACAATAATCTTTTTATTCCATAATTATTATTTAATTCATTTTACATATTGGTTTTATTAAATTATATCTATTTATTATTATAATCAATTTTACCTATTTATTTATAGTTTCAATTAGTTTTATTAATTTGTATTTATTGTTTAATCAGTTTTATATATTTGTGATTTATTGTTTAAATAAGTTTTAACTATTCGTTATTTATTGTTTTAATTTTAATTATATATTTATTTTTATTATTTTATTATTTGTTTGTCCATACACATGTGAACATCGTTATATACAATTTTAGTTATATTTTCTGTGATACTATATTGTGATATTATACACCATTTCAAGTGATAATAGGCTGTGTACATATAACATTTTAGTTATTTTGTATTATTTTAATTTTATCAATATTATTTTATTAATTCTTGTACTATTAATACAACGTAGGAGTAACATGCTATTAATGGCTCAACTAATGAACCTGTCAACATTATTTAGAACTGAATTTCGAGTTTTATATTTTCATGTTCTTTTTATGTATTACTTTCTGTTAAATGTTTTTTCTTATTTTAAGTTTATGTTGCCCAACATATTATGGAATATTATTATTTTTCTATTATATTTTTATGTAAAAGGTGTATCCGTATAAATAAATCAAATCAAATCAAATCAATTAAGGGCGGCTATTTCTGAAAGTCGCAGGTTTCCGACTTCATTTTCTTCTGAGAGGATGATTTCTTCCATGTTGAGGGTTGATCGTAGACGAGATGCCCTCCTGCATCATGTAAACAAGTTGAAGGGTTGATCGTAGATGTGATTTATCTTCTAGATGGCATCCTGCATCATGTAAGCATATGAGAGTGAATGGTACTTTCATTATCGGGAAGTAAGGTTATAGTAGGTTTATATATTTAGGCTGGTGCTGATATGTAATCACATGCCAATGGTATTTAGAGATCTTCTGCTTCCTTCTTGGTTCGATCGTATCCTTCTGGACAAATTCTCTCTCTCTCTCATGTTTCGACCCAAAATAACCATCTCTTCTTTTTAAGGACCTTGATGAAGTCAACATCTAGTAACGTTTTTGCAAGTGGTGAGTCGGGGACGTACACAAAAGTTACGGCTATTTGCCTTCAATAGAGTTTGATATGGTGAATATTATCATTCGAACCTTGTTTGATCCCAAGATGAGTGTGAATCTCAACAACGTGTTGCCTTGTTTCCTCAGCTCTTTGAAAAGATCTGGACTACCTAGATACGACCAGGCTATTGTGTCTAAGTAGGCGACTCCTACTCTGTTTACAATGGATATTCTTAGAGCAGGTTTGTCCCGTATACATAGTCCTTATACGGTGGAGCAAAACCCTATGGAAGAGTATCTCTTCCTAAGGTCATGTATTGTATCTTTTAAATATTGGATTGATAAGGCTGTTACTTGGCGAAACTCTATTACGAACTTATAATGAAGAAACACACACTTAGTGTTGTAGTTGCATCACTTCGGACTTCTGGCTTTTGTAGCATTTAAGTTCTTGCGATTTATTATGGCCAATTTACTTTTTTTCTGCAGTCCTTTTCGGCGTGTCCGTAGTACTTGTTACATAGGATTCGTGAGGATTGTGTCAGTGCTCTGCTGTATCTTAAGGCCTTTTCCTGTAGGTGAACTTCTGGTGGCTTGGCTTGTTCCAGCAGCTCCTTAAATACTCACACCGATGTCCATAGGGTCGTTACGAGTCTTGTAGCCCAGTAAGTTGTAAATCATGTAGATCTGTGTTCTCATCCTCTAAGAGGGCGTATAATTCTCTTTTCGTCGCTATGAAGCACCGTATCGTTTCCAGTAGGCTTTGGGCTGCTTCGAAAATGTTTGAGAAAATCTTGTAAGCGGGCAGGCCTGGTGAAAATTATTCTTTAAACATCTGGTTTGCCTCTTCCCAACTTCTTGCATTATCTTTCAAGCAGATGCTAGCGTAATCTTTAAAGATCATTTTTAATCAATTGATATTAACATCATATGGAATTCCTTCCTTTTCGGTTTATCAATGAAATCGTTCATTTCATCCTTTAGATATTTGCTTTTGTTTCAGTCGGGAAGATGACCTTGATCAGTTTTTTTTAGCTGGTCGTTTGTACTTTAAGACTTATTGTGATTGGAATTTTGCAGATTTTTTCAATCCTTGTACGTTTGTATTTCTCTTAGTTGTATCAGTTCTTTCAGCGCCATCTCTGGTGCTATTTGACTTCTTGTGATTAGAATTTTGCTGGTTTTTTCAATCATTGTACGTTTGTATTTCTCGTAGTGAATTTTGTTTATTGATTCCTTCATCACAATTCAATAAAATTCGACATACAAATATTATTTGGTATTCAGATATAAATTACGTAAAATCTGTACATTCGAAACAAATTTTATTTATAAACAATTCCTACAATTTTTAGTAAAAAAATCACATAAAATTTCCAGCATGCCGTCATTTAAATTCAATTCATATGTTCGTGGATAAATTCAGCTGAACGCACGGGACAATATTTACTGGGAATTGCATCGTGCCAACAAGTCGGCGCGGCGCTGCACGCGGGGGGGGCGGCTGCTATAGGATGATGTACGATGTTTGTGCAAAATTTCTCGTTCACATTCGCTTATATTTATTCTGACTGTACGGACAAACATTACGGCAATTTCTGCGATCCCTCCTTTGTCGCACGACAAATACGGAAATTGCATAAATATTTGTTTACTGAGATCCTGCCCTCTCATATGTGTTGTGTGTGTGTGTGTGTATAAATATGTTTGCATGTGTGTTATGTTTGCGGACGCCGCCGTGGAATTGTTTAAGGAAAGTACCCGGAGAGAGGAGAGGCGGTGCCGTGGCGATAAATTTGATTCCGGCTCATAATTAAATTCCTGCATTACGTGATAATTAACGGGTGGCGTCTTGTTTCCTCACTAGAACAATAACACGCTTCGTGTTGCTCGCGGAGAGCGCTTAAGTATTAAGCTGAGGCTGTTTAAGGAACAATAGACTTTAAACTATTTTATAAAAATTAAATTATTAGCTCACACGTTTAATTACATCTATTACTAAAAAATGCATATTTGGCGCCCAATAAAGGGCCTTATAAAAATTATTTAGTATACTTATATTTAAGAGTAAAGAAAACACGTAATATTGTAACAGGGGACTTAAATCATAGTTACGGTGATTTCGCTCAAGCGCTGGTAACATTATTTGGCGCCCAATACAGGGCTTATTGAGAAATATACAAATATTACTTTATAATATACGTACATTTATTTATTAATTAGAAGCTAAAAATAATATTTTTCTTGCACGTAGTGTAATAAATTAACGTCTGCTATGATTTATAACTTTACAAGAAGACAATAAATTACAAAATAAAGGAAACAACTTTCTTGGAAGAACGTGAATTTGTGTGTATATTTATATAAAAAAGAGTAAATTTCCCTTTGCATTAATTTTAAACGGCACGGTCACGTATTACTCGCATCAATCATTAAAGTCAGTGCGACCGTCCTGCGGGAATTACGGGATTAGCAGGTGTTTGCTTTAGCAACGGTGAGAACGATAATTGGGGGGCCGCGCATTGTTCCATTGTTTGGGTGGGGGATAGGGATTTGTAGAGGAGTGTCTATACCCTCCGCATAAAAGCTTTTGTACACCGATTTTACAGCGCCGTATTTACACTTCATAATTACGCACCTTGTACACGTAATAAATAGTTATACGACGTGCTGTATTAGATCGGTATCTTTTCGGCTAACAGCGCGAGATGAAAGATTTCCGCTTCCTCCCTATTTCCAGAAAGCGTAGCGCTAGTGAATATCCGCATCTCCCGACATATTGCCCCGGAAATGCAAACAATATTTCACATTTGCTTAGCGCACTTCGTTTGTGCGATGCACCGTCTGCTTTATTAAGGAGGATATGCATAATCCTAGGGGTTTGGTCCTTTTTTATCGCTCTGCACACTGCCCGCATAAATCTCTTCCGTATTTATACCTATCTGTTAAATGTGCCGTCGCCGTTATGAGCAACTTCCCTAATGAACGTTACGACGTGAATTATAAGGCTAATCGTTGCGTAAAACATCTAGCTCCATCTTGTTGATTATTCCACATATAAATCGAAAAGAAATATTTTAATTAAAGTTTATACACTATTAACTAAAGGCATTTTACTATCATATTTTAACAATAAGTAATTTATCTTACTGTTTACTTATTACAATAGTTATGCATTTTGAAACAGTAATACATTACTCAACATTAATGCAAGAGTAAATGAACTACCACTTATTAACGGTCGCTATCATCATATTTATTAACATTAATGATTGATGGTTGTAGCTATTACATTATGATACATCTTGTTAATTTCAAACTTTTGTTAATCAAAATGGGTCGAGTAAAACACTTGTTTTGTTCCATGATTTTATTATCAGTTTCCTGACACGTGTTTCGATCCGTTATGATCATTTTCAAAGTTAAACTCTTTTTTTAATCATCTAATTATTTGTTAACCTATGAAAGGACTTAATATTTACCAATATTTTTGGCTTGTATAACAAATAAACAATCATAAACATTTTGTCAGTTGGGAATATAGAAAACAAATTGAATTCGAAAATATTCGCAACGTTCGACACGTACCCCCCTTTCTGAAACAACGTGCGCGCATCGGGTGTATTTGAAATGCAAAAAAAAACATAAATTAAATCTTGCACACAGCGGCCCCCTTCACTCGCACGGCGCTACACGTCCCATTAAAAAGTTATTTAAATTTCGATTTTGCCCCGTAAAACGCTGCGCTTACAAAAAAAAAAACATACATATACAAACCCAATTCCGATCGGGACGGCCGCCTCCGCTGCTGCTACCGCCGCCGCCGCCGACCTCGTATTAATTGCGAACTTTGAAAATTCCTAGATTAAACCGGACGATGTTTAATTTTCCAAATTGCGAATCAAGTTTCCCCGGATATTCGGATCAACGGCGAAGTGCAAAAGTAATTACCATTAGGAAAATTGGTGATAATATATACGACAGATGTAATTTAAAAAAAAAACATTCTAAAAATTGGCGCCCAACATGGGGCTATACTCTTAAAAACGCAAACATATATAAAATTATTATTAAAGTTTATTCAATATAATAAATTATTATTATTCTACTTGATTGAGTTATCAAATATACAAACACAGTTTGTAAATATTCGCCTCTCAATTTAATTTTTTTTTATTTGCGATTGTAAACAAATAGAACAGTATATATTACATATTTCATTTTTTTCAAAAACGCCCCAAAACAACATAAAAATGATTATAATAACGACGCACACACGAAAAAAAAAAACAACGAGATAGTGTAAACACGAAACGCTTTTTTTTTAAACACAATCACCCACACACACACACACAGATTCAACTGTAAAATGTTCCATTCCGTGTGTCCGCCCAATATTATCAAAAGCATCGAGCGAAATTTGCATACGCAATAACTAACATAATATTTATTTAACATCAAAGCCACCCGGAGGTGGACACAAAAAAAGACATTCCAGCGCACAGAGAAATACAGACACACACACGTTTACAATCACGCCGGTGCAAAAAATAAATACGGTTTTAATGAATGGAAATTAAAAGTGTATTACCCACGGGGATTCGGTGCGATAATTGCGGGGCGGCGCACAAATAACGTGTAATTTGTCGCTGGGGACAATCGACCGACCTACAACAACCGCCCCCCGCTTTCACCTATTAAGACGTTTATTTCCGAATGGTAAAGCTATCGTCAACATGATCGTAGTCACCGTGACGGATTATTTAGTGGCAGTGTGTTGATAAAAAGGAAAACGTTACACATTCGCGTTTTATTGTGGAGATAAAAGTTTCGTTTTACGAATGGAATTTTATAAGACCACTACAGGGCTTTAAAGGTTTTTATATTTGTTTTGCTTTTTCTTTAATGTAACCCCGTACGGTACGAAATGCTTAAGTAAGATTTGAAACTATAATGTTAGTTCGTACAGTTAATATTTTTTTTAATGAAAATGAGAAAGGAAACACTTAATTATTTTTAACCCTATATTTTATTCTAATCACAGTATAAAGTAAATATTTAATAATAGCATTTAAGGATAGATCTTCTAAGTTTTACTCAATGTAGTCAGGATTAATAAAACAAAAGTATACATTTATTGTAACCTCTTCAATAAAAAAATATCGTTAATGACTTACTTTATTAGATATTTAAGTTTAATGGTTAATTGAAACACAGTTATATTACAATCTGTACAAAAAATTATTTTGTACAGATTTTATTACATTTTTTCTGCAATGCATTAACCTTAACCATTGAACTTAATGTATTTACTTTAGTTACGTGAAGGTTTATATCAAAATGTATATTTAGCAGTAAACAAATTTAAAAAATAAGAAGTGAAGAAGGTACTTTTAAATTTTGTTTCCTGATTTATCATATGTTATTTTCAATCTATCATCTGTCATCTATTGTCTCATTTTTTTTTTTAATTTAAAACTCCTGATACTTTATATATCAGCAAATATATCTTACAGCCTTTCTTTATCTGTATCTCTTATATTATAGTTAATAACTGTCAAATATGACATAACTAATATAATTTAAGTCGTATCTTCAGAGGAATATAAGCCGAACTTGGCAAGAAAATGTTGGAATAACCTTCATCAAAAAGACCGTATGTGTGGAAAATCATATTTTTATGAACTCGAGCGTTTCCATGTACAATCAAAATTTTTGTGGGAAGTAGTGTTATATATGTATTTTGAACTTTATTTTGTAAGTACAATTGATAAATAAATACTATTTATTTATCTACCTAATTCATTTGTTTGCATAATTTTTGTTTGTTTTATGGTTGAGGTCATTTTTTTTTTACAAATATTAAATTTTCAAACAACTATTGTGAGGAAACAAGCAATAAACATCTCTTGTTTCCTGTCAATTCGTATCTGATACTGATTTTATCATTTACTTCTTTTATGTTGATATTTTCTATCATTTATAATCTGGTATTTTTAAGCTGTCAACTGTAATTTATCACTTATGATGTTCCATATACCATATACAATCTGTAATATGTCATTTGTCATCTAAAATCTTTAATCTGTCATCAGTCATTTGCCATCTGTTATCTGTCATCAATCATGTAATCTATTTACAAATTTCCCATTTTTATTTTGAAAAATAAGATGCAAAAGTGTAAGTGGGATTGTGGGGTGATTTTTTTGGTAAAAGATGTATAGTTGAGGTTTTGAGAGATTCATTTTGGTTTGCTACTTGGAGCACCAGGTTTGCATGGTGTCTAAGGAGGAATGAAGGGATTATTGAGCGATTTGAAGAGAGGATGAGCGGGCAAAAAGTACGATGTCATCGGCAAACACGATATGAATATTGCGAAGGGATAAAATATGTAAGATCAGGATTACTTATATCGTGGCAAAATATGTGGTATAGAAGCGGGGATAAAAAAACACTTGTCAACTGTCATCTGTTATGTGTCATCTGTCATCTGTCATATGTCATCTGTCATCTGACATATGTCATATATCCTATGTCATCTCTCATTTGTCATCTGTCATGAGTCATCTATCATTTAACATATGTCAACTATCACCTGTCACCTGTCATCTATCAATTGTCATTTCTCATCTGTCAAATGTCATGAGTCATTTGTCAGCTATCATCTATTAGTTTTCGCACACTAACTCCTAGATCCAAAAACATTTTTCCTATTGTCTTCCAACTAGATATTTGATTACAACCAGAGTAGTTTCTTCGTTGTATAAGCAACACACGGATCAATCAATGGAGAGCCCTTGCTATAAAGTAACCACTCCATTCCTGCTCATGTCCACCATTTTTTTACCAGTTGTTCAAGACTCATTATTCTCAAATGACATCGTCTAGGCTTTAACTTAATGGGAATAATACCTAAATCCTTATCAAAATTATCTTGCTCTTTATCACTGAGATACCACCTTGTATTTACAAGTATTAAAATATTTTTTAAATAAATTATTACGAAAACTCCATTTAAAACATTTAATTTTTATTTTTTATATATATTTTCATTGTTTATTTAATAAAAGTGTTTACCGTAAAAGTTTTTTGTGTTTTTGTTGTGTTTCGATTTTCATCCATCATCTGTTATTTGTCTGTAGTCTTCTGCTTTTTAAGCTTGAGATTTTTTATATATTTATTGGCCTTCGTTTTTCATTTGTCTAATGTTAAAAATTAAGTTCGATTTAATCATTTCCTCACCTATTTCTTAACTGATCTATAATCTTTTTTAACATCTCCTATCTACTATATCATCCAAGTTTTTATATAATTTCATATTTGAGTAATTTTCTTTTATCTGTTTTAGTGTTTAACCTATTTTTCCTGTCGATGAACTGTTAACTATTAATTTAAATGTCATACTGACTAATGTCAAGTAGACCTCCCAAAAAGGGACAAAAACAGCGTATTTGCTTAATTACATTAAAAATAAAGAATTCAGAAGCTGTCAGCATATTTTACTCGGCAGTGGATGGATATGGGTTTGAGTTGAAGATCATTGGATACCAGTGAACTTCGCCCGTAATTCTTGTCTAAATTTGTTTTATGTGTATTATTATTTTATGTATTCTTTTGAAATTAGGTTATAAGCAAGAAAAACAAAGTATTATAGAATATAGAATATCAACTTTCAAATTACAAGTGTTGCATTTTAACTGTCAATTGCCAATAATAAAATGTCATCTGTCATCTGTCATCTGTCATCTGTCATCTGTCATCTGTCATCTGTCATCTGTCATCTGTCATCTGTCATCTGTCATCTGTCATCTGTCATCTGTCATCTGTCATCTGATATCTGTTACCTGTCATCTGTCATCTGTCACCTGTCACCTGTCACCTGTCACCTGTCATCTGTCATCTGTCATCTGTCATCTGTCATCTGTCATATGACATTTGTCACGTGTCATCTGTCATTTCTCATAAGTCATATGTTATTGATTATCTATTAGTTTCCTTCCTTTTTTCGTCTGTCAATTTCCATCCGATATGACCTTTTCTATAATCTCTAATTTGTCATTTTACCTGTTTTCGTTTCTTTATATATACAATTGAACTTTTAAGAATTTTCTTTTTTGGTTTAAAATTTTCTGTCTGCCGTTTGTTACCTATTAATTATCATCTGGTATGTCATGTCTCATTTTCCTTTATTAATGTTTAATCTGTTACATTTAACATCTGTTATTTGTTATATGTCAACTGTGATACTTCAGCTGTCATCTGTTATAAAATTAATTTTTTGCGTCTTGTGTCTGTCGTTCGTATTTTGTGCAAAAATTATCTATTTTTGTGTGTCTTGTTTTGGTACCTGTCTAATCTCTCATTTTTTCAGTTTTTCTCTGGATTAAGTATTCAGTTTTTGTTTTTATTGTCGTCTGTTATTTGTCTATTATCCTCTGCTTTTTAAACTTGAGATTTTCATATTTTAATTGGCTTTCGTTTTTAATTTGTCTAATGTTGTTGAATATCTGCCGATCATCAATATTCATGTAATTACCTTTAATTATGTCCATTGTGATCTTTTAAGTTATTTCTCGATAATCTTCTATGCGTGTTATTATAGACTTTATCATTTTCTCTTATTTTTTTTGTAGTTATTTGAAACTTATTTCTTATCGGATCTATCGTTTTTTCATATAATCTATATCATATAATTAAGTCTTTATAACATTTCATATTGGATTAATTTTCTGTCATTTGTTTTAGAGTTTAATCTTTTCTCTCGAATCTATCAACTATCAACTATCAAATATTAAATTTCAATAATTAATTGTATTCTTTTATCTGTTATATGGCACCATCTGTCATATGTCATCATATGACATCTGTTATCTGTTACCTGTCATCTGTCATCTATCAATTGTCATCTGTCATCTGTCGTTTGTCATCTGTCATCTGTTATTTGTCATTTGTCATTTGTCATCTGTCATTTGTCATTTGTCATTTTCGTCTGTTCATTGATATTTTTTCTTTACAAATAATTCTATAAATTTGCAATTTTTCATAAAATTTAAACTCCTAAGATTTTTTCTTTTTAGTTGTAAATTTTCTGTTTACGGTTTGTTGGATTAATTATTCAGTTTTCGTTTTTGTTGTGTCTTGATTTTCATCCACCATCTGTCATTTATCTATAATCCTCTGTTTTTTAAACTTGAGATTTGTGCATTTTAATTGACTTTCTCCTTCTATATGTCCGTTGTGATCTGTGTTGTTATTTCTCTATAATCTAATCTACTGTACGTTATATTATAGATTTTTTTAACATTTATTACAGATTTTATCATTACTTGAATTTTATTTATTATCTATCAGCTCTTATCTCCCGTATCATTCAAGGTTTTTTACTAGTTAAAATTTTGTTTTAGATTTTAACCTATTATTTGTTGTAAATTGTCTATCATTTGTTTTCTACCAATTGATATTTGTTATACCACCTGCTATTTATTGTTAACTTTTTATAATTTTTTTTTTAATGTAAACTATCAACCTTCAACTATCAAATATTGAATTTCAACTATAAATTGTCAATTGTCAAATGTTATCTGTCAACTGTCATCTATCGGCTGACATCTGTCATCTGTCACCTGTCATCTGTCATTTGTCATTTGTCATCTGTCATCTATAATTAGTCATCTGTCGTCTATCATCTGTTATCCGTCTTCTGTTATCAATAATTCTTTAAATTTCTATACCCTACTATATTTCTATATCCTTTTCGTTTGTTTTAGTGTTTTAATTGTAAGTGCTGTAACATTATGGTTTAAACTTAATCATCCAATAATTACCATTCTATACTCTGTCATCTTTCACGTCATTTCTTAAAAATTTATAGTAAGCAAAATCTATCATTAGTAATCTGCTATCAATTAGTTTTTATTTGTCATCTATCATCTTTCATCTGTCATCTGTCATCTGTTATCTTTCATCTGTTGTCTGTCATCTGTCGTCTGTAGTCCGTCGCCTGTCATCATCTATCATCTGTCGTTATTCTTAAAATAACTACCTATTTACCTTAATTTGTGACTTTAATTGTTTTTTGTCAATTATCATATCATACGTTATCTGTTAATAATGTCTATCATCTGTATTTTGTTTTAATTTTCTATATTTCTTTATAACTTGAAATGTACAGACGTTTTTGGTTTTAGGTTTTAATTTAATGGAAAACTATCTATCTATCTTTGATCTTCAGTTATTAGCCTTCTGACATCAGTCATTCTATTTCTATACCTTTTGAGATTTCAACAAACAATTTATCTACTTTTGATCATCGGTTATTTACAATCTGTTATATTATCTGCCATTTGTCTTTGTGAAATTTATGTCTAAATATGTTTATATAGAGATATAGTCCATATCATCAAAATATTTTATGCGAATTTATTAAATTTAAATTGAAATAAACATATTACTTAGAGGCCCCGCATTGGGCGCCAATTTTAGAATTTTTTCTACCATTAGATGTTTGTAAGATTAAATCTGTAATTTTATTTTATAATTTTATTAAATACAGCGTGGTTATTTTTCAACTAAGAAAATATGAATAAATTTATACATACAAAATGTAAGTTATAAATTTACTTAATCAAATGCATTATTTATTAAGTAATTGAATTGGAACTATTGTAATTATTTTTAGTTGCTGATAAAATATTATTAATTGCAACAATTTTGTTAATAATTTCAAGGCAATATTTTAAAAAGGTTTTTGTAATTATTTGATTACATTCTCTTTTCTTTTTCAATTACACAGTGAATATTTTTAAGGGAAACGAGATGGGGAAAGCTGATTATAAATTGGGCCGTTAAATTAGCTCAAGTGCCCATTAATCAAAACACATTTTTTTAATGCACTTAGTTGTTTATTAACAAAATTATATTTACATAATTTCCCTCATTTCCGAGTATAATTACATTCAATTTTACAATAGATTAATGAAGAATATTTACGAGAGTAATTATTTAATAGCATTACCTGATCATTTTTCTAGTAAGACTATAAGATTCCAAATTTAAAAGTAGATTTATCAAGAAATAATAAAAAGTAAAAGAGAGAATAACATCTTTATTCGAACTTAGATATTTACAAAATTAAAACATTTACAAATGGTATATAATGTGTTAGTCTGCCCGATTGGGCTATCGACCATCGGTCTTTTTACCTAAGAAACAGTAATTTTACTGGAAATTTTTTAAATAGCATCCATAGTAGATTTAAAAGTGTCAACATATACAAAGTCTTATCTTTAAATGTTGCATCAATAAATTACAATTGTGGATTTGAGTGAAAGGTCAATACAAAGTAAACGTTGCTAATTTAAATATACATATTTTGTTTCGTATATAATTAAATTTTATGTAAGCAGGATATCAACAAAAACTAAACAATAATAAATTCCATTGTATAATATTGAGATTAATAAAAATATTCATGTAAGTCAGGTCGTTACAATGTAAAAGCCATTCAGTGTGTATACAAGACTGCGGAATTCCCCACGGGACGTCTGCTGATAGTGGACTTAATATTCTATTAACAATTAAAACCTTTAAAGCCAACCTGTAAACCCTCTACCCCACTGCACCGGCAGCTATAATGTAGAGTCACCCCCGTCTCTCTCTCTCTCTTTCTCTCTCTCTGCAGCCCTCTAGATCCGCGCCGCGAGATTTGGCGAGCTTTTGAATATTAAGCACGCAATTATGGAGAGGCCATTTTGATGCCGTTTTAACGATACACCCTCTCCACCGTATACCTGTGTTTACAGCTGCATTATTATGCGCCTCTTCGCTCCTGCCCCCTTCGGGTAGGTGGTACTCGGTACGACCGGAGTGGGCCTACGAGGATTTCATGAAAATCCGCGCATTAAGGCGACGTGGAATCGACGACGACATGACCGCCTGCTAGAGATTTTATCTTTTGACAGGAGGGTTGACGGAGGGCGAGGGGTTCGCCGGGATTAGTGTTTTTAATAAAAAAAAAATCCGATGCATTATCCCCATTCATGCGGCTCCCATTCAATTATATTTATCTCGGATGGCAAAGGGAAATTTGAAGAACACTTTAACATCAAAGGGAGGCTCTTTTGCGTGCCTCGACTTCGCAAATTAAGTTATAAAATTGTGCAAAAAGTTAATTCCGCCTGCATGTTATGTACTATGTAAATATTACTAATTATTTCAAAAAATTCTATAACTATTAATAACATCGGCAATCCTTTAATATTTTTTAATATATAAATACTACATTCAAAAAGTATTCGTTTAATATAATATTTATTAAAACAGTGCGTGTATTAGTAGATAACAATCGAGCGATTAGATTTTAGTGTGTACTTTTAGTAATAAAAAATAAATATTTGCCGACCGAATGGGCTAAATGTTATACATATATATTAGTTAATTAAACGATTGCAAAACATTTCTCATTTCAGCGTTAATATAAATTCGGTTCATTAACTTACTAATTATAATATTTAACGAGGCGTTGTATAATGCGGGCGAAATGGTGGATGCGCCGGGTCGCCATGCATGATTGATGTCGGGTTAATTGAATTACCTTTTAATATTGCACGCGGCGATTTTAAATATACCATTCCTGCGTATACGTCATTTATAAAGGGGCACTTATAACGGAACGCCCGTCGGTGAACTTCCATTATAAACGCGTATAACCTAATAACATATGATAATTGCAAAGAGGAGACTTAACGACGTCACTTGTCTGTTTGTTTCCTGCTACAATTATTAACACTGTTATGTATTTTGGTAATTGGTTTAGATCATTAGTATTAATACTATTATAATGTGGTATTCAAATGTAGTAATGTGTGTTTCAGCGCCATCTTTAGGATTTTAAAATATAGCTGACAGTTTTCTAAAAGAACAATAAATTTGAAATCTATTTAAAAAACATTTTAAATATTCTTGAAATGTTTTAATGAAGAGAAACTGATAGAACTAGAATGAAGCATTTCAAAAATAAACTATTTTAAATGAAAAAAAAAGTAAATTTAAAAATGAAATTTAAAAATGAAATAAGAATTACAAGGAAGTTTTCTTAAAATTTATAAAATCTGATATATGATAATAAAGAAACAATATTAGATAAATTGCAATGGATAGTTGACTTTTAAATAAATTTCCTACATCATTTTTTCTACGTTTATAAGAATTTTCCAACTTCCTTTTAATATTGAATAAGATATTTTTTTTATTTATTAAAATTCTCCACTTTTTTCTGCCTATGCTTAACAATTTTTTTCTGTCACGTTTCTAAAAGTTAGAACCTTAAATCCTTGTAGAAATTCTGAAAATGAAACTTCCTTTTGAAATTTTATAAAGCTTTAAGGAAACAAATAATGAAAGAAATATGTAAAAGAAAATTTTAAAAATCTAGAAAAATTAGTGGAGAAATTTGAAACAAAAATTGCGGAAATTCATTTTAAATTAATGAAACTATTTAAAACTTTTTGGGCTTCCGAAATATATTATAATCATATGATGCAAATTTAGAAGGGACTTTTATTGAAAAATTCTTTTAATCTGCATTAAAAAGACTGATAGAGATTTCTCAAATCTTTGAAGTAAACTAATGATACTTGGAAAATAATTTTCTGAAAATTCTTAGACACCTCTTAAAGAAAGATAAGCAAATTTTTGCAAATTTTGAGAACAAAAAATTAATCACAATGTTTAAGTAAAACTCCAGAAAATTCTGGATAATGCAATAAATTGTAGAAATCTGGCATAAATAAACTGGAATAAAAGTAAGAGTAAAGTAAACTTAAATTGTAGAAAGTTGTAGAAAATTAACTGGATTATTGTAAAACCTTCGAAATTTGAAACAAAAAATACACAAAACTCTTAAAAGCAGATAGAAATAATCTAGAATCAATTTGAGAAAAGAAGAACTTTAATAAGTTTATTAAATAATATTTTTTTTAGTAGAAAAGAAAAACTGATAGAGCAAACATTAGAAAAAAATTCAAGAAATTGAGAGGAAAACTGGAGATATTAAGAACATTTAAAAAAAGTTCTCTTCTAGTAGAAATTTCTGAAAATGAAAAAAAGGAAATTCTAGAAATTCTGGACGAAAATAAAGATTTGAACCCTCAAAAAGTACTCTGAATTTAATAGAAAAATTCATAAATAATTTTTATACGATAAAGCAAGAAATTCTGAAAATATTTGAAGATACGGAATAAATTAACCAAGATAATCCAAAACCCTACAAGATATTTTGGAACAGAAATGCTTTGAAGTTTCTACAAATTTTTAAGGAAGAAAACAACAAAAAATTTCAAAATCAAGAATTGATGGAAAATTTGAGAAAAATTATTACAGAAATATTGAAAGCCTTAAAAATTTGATATAAAAGTTACGAAAAGCTAAACATTTTATAGGCAAATGTCATATGACATTAACAGTTGACAAACAATTAATAATTGGCCAGAGGTGATAATACAAGTTTACATTTGACAGCTTTAATATTAGAGAAATCGCAATGCAGAGTCGACTTTTAAATAATAAACATTTTTATAGACAAATGTCAGATGACATTAACAGTTGACAAATAATTAAAAGTTGGCAAGAGTTGATAGAAAAATTTGACATTTGACAGCTCTAATATTAGGTATATATGGCAATGGAGAGTTGACTTTTAAATAATAAACATTTCATAGACAAATGTCACATAACATTAACAGTTGACAAACAATTAAAAGTTGGCAAGAGTTGATAGTAAAAGTTGACATTAAACAGATTTAATATTAGATGTGTAGTAATGGATAGTTGACTTAAACTATAAATATAAACACATTATAGACAATTGTCACATGACATTAACATTTGGTATGTGTCAACTGAGACTTGTGATAAAAAATAGAAATTTTAAAGAGATATAACATGTGACATAAAATATTTGACAAATAATTTACAGTTGACAATTATTAATTGGAAATTCACACTTGACATTTGTCAGTTGGCGTTTGACATATAAGGGTTGAGAATTTAAACAAAATTTAAAATTGATAAAAACAGGTAATATTTGATATATTGACAGCTGATATTTGGTATATCATATTTAATAATTGGCGTATTAATAATAAAAATGTTAGAGACAGGTAAACTGACAGTAACAGTTGTCAATAATTGACAGTTGTTAATTAACATATGACAATTCAATTTGACATTTACCAGTTGGCGTTTGACATATGAAAGTTGAATTGACAATTGACATTTGACAGTTGACATTTGACAGTTGACATATGGTGGATAAAAATTAACAGTTGACTTATAAATAACAAAATTCTTAAAGACAAATGCCAGCTGTCAGACAATAGTTGAAAACCAATTGACACTTCACAATTAATAATTAACAATTCACACAATTTAAGTTGTTTAGTTCATTTTTCAGTTTGCGTTTAACATATAAATTTTTAGTGTTAATACATTATTGGCAATTGATCGCAGACAATTGACATTTGTTATATAACAATTGAAAGTTGACTTATAAATAATAGAAAATTTTAGAGACGATATAAAACAGTTGACATCAAATTCACAATTTACTTTTGACATGTGTCATTTGACGATTGACATGTTTGTAGTGGATAATGGACATTTGATGTACAAAAAATAACAGTTAATTTATAAACAAATTTTAGACAAATCGCGTTTGACGTAAAACAATTGACAAATAATTGACAGCTGGTACTTAATAATTGACAATTAACAATTAACGTTGAATTGAGAGTTGATACTGGACAGTTGACATTTAACAGCTTAACAGTTATTTTATAATTAAAAGAAATTTTAGAGACCAATGTCATATGGTATTATTAGTTGACAAACAACTGACAGCTGGCAAATAATAACTCACACTTGATATTACTCAGTTGGCGTTTGATATATAACAGTTTAGAGTTGAAACAGAATTAGCAGTTGGTAGTGGAAAATTGACATTTGGCAGATGACAATTAAGACTTGACTTTTAGATATTAGAAATTATAGAGACAAATGACATGTCACATAACACAGTTGATAAACAATTGGCAGTTGGTAGGTAATAATTGACATTTGTCATTTGACGATTGGCATATAACAGTTGAAAATTGACAAAGAAAAGTTAATAGTGGATAATATAATGGTCATTATATAGTTGACATTTGGTGTACAACAATTAACAGTTGTCTTATAAATAATATTAATTAATTAATTAATCAAATTACACATTTGATATTTGACACTTGAAAAAATAATTTACAGTTGGTAGTTAACAATTAACAATCAACAATTGACTTTTGTCAGATCGTGTGTTACACATGACAGTTGAGAATAGAAAGATAATTAACAGTTGATATTAGACAGTTGACATTTGATACCTTAACAGCTGTGGTATATCACACTAGGGTGTTAATTTATAATTCAGAAAAGTTTTAGAGATCATTTTCATCTGACGGTAATAGTTGACAAACATTTAACAGTTAGCAATTAATAACTGTCAATACATACTTTATCATTTGACCATAGATATAAAACAGTTGAAAATTGACAAAAAAAATAGCAAAGTTGTTAGTAAATAATTGACACCAAATACTTGCCAATTGATGTGCAAAAATTAACAGTTGTCTTATGAATAATATATATTTTAAAGATAAATCACATTTGACATTTGGCAGTTCACAAACAATTGCCAATTGGTGGTTAAAAATTAACAATTAAGAAGTGACGTTTGTCATTTGGCGTTTTACACATGACAATTGATGATAGAAAAAGAATTGACAATTGACACTTGACAGTTTACCAGCTGATATTTGGCATAACACACTCGAGAGTTAATTAATAATTTATAGAAATTTTAGTGACCAATTTAATATGACATTAATAGTTGACAAACAAATGACAATTGACAAGTAATAATTATTAATTAATACTTGAAATTTATAATTTGATAATTGATATATAACAGTTGAGAATTGAGAAAGAATTAAAAAGCTGATAATAGATAACTGACATCTATATAATAATATATTTGACATTTGACACTTCTCAGACAATTGGCAGTTAGTTAACAATTGACAATTAACGTTTGTCAGTTGGTGTTTGATACAAGACAGCTAATAATTGACAATTAACAGTTGACGTTTGAGAGTTGATGCGGGACGGTTGACATTTGACAGCTTGACAGTTCAAATTTGTTATATCACATTTGAGACCGATGTCTTATGATATTAATGATTGACAAATAATTGACAGTTGATAGTGGACAATTGACTTTTGGTAACTTGTATTTGACAGGTGACAATTGAAAGTTGACTTATAAGTAATAGAAATTTTAGAGATGAATGGCATATGACATAAAACAGTTGAGAAGCAATCGACAGTTGGCAGTTAATAATTGACATTTGTCATTTGACGATTGACATATAACACTTGAAAATTGACATAGAATTAGAAAGTTTAATAGTATATAATTGACATCTGATTGTTGACATTTGGTGTACAAGAATTAACGTTTTTTTTATAAATAATATAAATATTTTTGACGTGTTTAATTAAAGAGTTGACAAACAGTTGACAATTTGTAGTTAACAATTGACAATTAACAATTGAAGTTTGTCAGTTGGCGTTTGGCACGCGATAGTTGAGAATAGTAATAGAATTGCAAGTTGATACTGTACAGTTGACATTTGATAACTTGACAGCTGAGATTTGGTATATTACAATTAATTTAGTTAATTTAATAATTAATAACAAATTTACTGACCAATGTCATATGATATTAATAGTTGGCAAACAATTGACTGTTTGCAATTAATAATACTTTTCAGTTAGCGTTTGATACATAATAGTTTAGAGTTGAACCAGAATTGACAGTTGATAGTGAACAATTGACATTTGACAACTGGAATTTGGTAAATGATAAAAACTTGATTAAAACACGAACACTTTCTTCACAATTAATGACAATTAAGACTTTAATTATAAATAATAGAACAACAATTAACAGTTGACAAACAATTGTCAGTTGGTAGTTAATATTTGACAATTACCAATTGACGTTAATCAGTTGGGGTTTGACACACCACAGTTAAGAATAGAAACAGAATTAAGAGTTGATAGTGGACAGTAAACATTCGACAGCTTGACAGCTGATGTTTTATCACATTTTATAAATAATAAAAATGACAAATGTCATTTAGAGAAAACGTCATGAAAATTGTCAGTTGACAATCAATTGATACTTGACAATTAATAATTAACAATTCATACTTGACATTTATCAATTTTTCGTTTGACATATAAAAGTTTACACTTGAAACAGAATTGACAGTTGATAGTGGAAAATTGACATTTGGCAACTAGCATTTTGTAGATGACAATTGAGACTTGACTTATAAACATTAAAAATTATAGAGACAAATGGCATATGACATTAAGTAGTTGACAAACAATTCACAGTTAATAATTTGATAATTCACACTTGACATTTCTCATTTTACGATTGACATATAACAGTTGAAAATTTACAAAGAATTAACAAAGCTGATAGAGGATAATTGACATATAATAGTTGATATTTAATGTACACCAATTAACAACTGAATTATAAACAATATAACTGACAACTGACAGTTGGGAGTTAATAATTAACAATTATTAATTGACGTTAGTCAGTTGGTGTTTGACACATAACAATTGATAATAGAGACATAATTGAGAGTTGATATTTGACAGCTTGGCAGTTGCTGTTTATTATATGACATTTGAGAGCTACTTTATAATTAATACAAATTTTTGCGACCAATGTCATATGATATTTAGAGTTGGCAAACAATTGGCAGTTATTATAATTCATAAAAATTTAAGTGACCAATGATATGTGACATTAAAAGTTGACAATTAACAATTGTCAATCCACACTTGACATTTTTCATTTGACGACTGACATATAAGAGTTATAAATAATATATATTTAAAAAAATCGCATTTAAGATTTTACAGTTGAAAATCAATTGACAGTTGGTCGGCGTTTGACACTTGACAGTTAAGAATAGAAACACAATTGAGACTTGATATTGGATAGTCAACAATTGACACATTGACAACTGATATTTGGTATATCACATTTGAGAGTTAATTTATAATTAATAGAAATTTTACAGATATGATTTTAATAGTTGACAAACAAATAACAGTTGGCAATTAATAATTGACAATTTACACTTGATATTTTTCAATTGGTGTTGACATATAAAAGTTTATACTTGAAACATAATTGACAGTTGATAGTGGACATTTGGCATTTGGCAAATGACATTTGGTAGATGTCAATGAGAAATTGCCTTATATTGGAAACAAATGACATGCCATAAAATTGTTTAGAAGAAATCGACAGTTAGCAGTTAATAATTGACAATTTACACTTGTCATTTGTCAATTTGACAATTAACATATAACAGTTGAAAATTGATAAAGAATTAGAAAAGTTGATAGTAGTTGAGAGTTAGTAGTTAACAACCGATATTTGCCAGTGGGCGTTTGTCACATGACAGTTAAGATTAGAAACAGAATTGACATTGTTGGTATTGTACAGTGGACATTTGACAGTTTGACAGCTGCTATTTTGTATGTCACACTTGAGAGTTAATTTATAATTAATAAAAATTAAAGGCAAATGCTATTTGTCATATAATAGTTGATAACTAACATTTGACAATAAAATGTCAGAAAAGAGTCCCACCTAAATTGGGAATAAATGAGCCAAACATGGCTAAAATATTGTCTAAATGGCAAAAAATACACATTCGATGAATTTCCGTCATCTAAAGTTAAGAGGCACATACAGAAGAGAAAACATATTGGGTCTGAGTGGAAGAACACATAGCTGTGAAATGTGAACTCCGCCTGCAAGTCCTGTGAGCAAAATTGTTGTGATTTAGTTTTAATATAGTTCATAGTTTTATATGTATAGTAACAGGCTATTGTAAAGTTTCAATAAATCAATAAATCAATAAACTAATTGACAGTTGAACGTTATTAACTAATTGCTTGACTTTGGGAAAATAAATGCCATTTGGTAGATGACACTTGACAAACAATTGTTATATGACAATTAATAATTGATAATTCACATTTTAAATTTTTGAAGTTCGGAAGAATTGACAGTTTATATTCGACAATTGGCATTTGACAACTTATATTTCGTATAAAATAATTGAATATTATTAAAAATTTTAGTGACAACATTTGGCAACTAATAAATGACAATACACAGTTAATATTTTTCAGTTAGTGATAAATGACATGTGACATTAACAGTTGACAAAATATTGACAATTGACGATACATGCTCGAAATTTGTGATGCTTGACGTATAAAAGTAGAGAGTTGACATACAGATAATGTAAATTTTAAAGGAAACTGACGTGTGACAAAACAGTTGACAAACAATTGACATAATAAGCAAAGAATTTAATTCAATTTATTACGTATTATTCCATAATGTTAACCAGGAGATAAGGGAGAAGATTATTCAAAAATATAATAAACAATTGACATTTGGAAGTTTTTAATTGAAAATTGACAGTTTATGTTAGATATATGACAGTTAAAAATTGATTGATCGTGGATAATTGATTTTATATGTACAACAATTAACATTTAACTAAGAATTATTATAAATTTTGAAGTCAAATACCAATTAACATATAATAGTTAACAATCAATTGACAGTTGGGCTTTAATATATGACAGTTGGATATTATCAAAGAATTGGTAAATTTAACAGTGGATAGTTGACATTTAGTGTGTTTTACAACAATTAAGATTTGACATAAAATTAGGAATTTTAAAGTCAAATGACATTTGACATATGACAGTTGACAAACAATTGATTTGTTGGAGTTATTAATTGACAATTAAAATGTCACATTTGTCAGCTGGTGATTGATATATGAAGTTTGAATGTTATTATAAAATTTACATCTACTAGTTAATATTTGACAGCTGACACATAAAAAAAAACAATTGAAAATTTGAATTTAAGACTTTTCTCTTGCAACTTTTTTTAAAATAATTAAAATTAAATAGAAATATGTTCAGAAAGAGTTGATTGATAATTTGAGAAAAGGCTTTTCGGTTTTTGTGTGAAAAGAAGAACTTTTCGAATTAGTTTCAAATTCTCTAGCTGAGAATGTTCATACGAAAAAAAATTATTAGTAAAATATATTAAATGATATTAAAAATCAAAACATTTATGACTGATATCATTGCTAAGAAAACTAATCAAAATATTTTAAGGATTATAATATTTCATACAGGAAAAGTCAAGAATTTAGATAAGGTTATATTTATTTTTAGATTAGATTGTTTCTTAAAACTAATAAACAATGTTTATTAAAACAATACTGTAACTACTAAACGCTATATATATTTTTAAACTAAGCAATAATCTACTATTGGTTTAGTGCAAAACCAATAATAAAGGGAATTCAACATTCAAAGTCTTAACCACGAATAATTATTGTAAATATATTTTAAATCATATCAAAACAGTTATAATAATCTAAGTAAGACAACATGGCAGTTTTAATATTTATTATCAAGTGATATGACTTAAATGAAATTTTTTATAATATTTTATAATTAATGGTTTTAAAACAGTGTTTTTTCTATTCAGTGTAAAATTAATCACTTAATTTTTAAGATCATTAAAAGGACTGATGGACTGTAGTAAATTTTTATGTTTTTATAATTTTGTACTGTATTTATTATATCTAATTAAAATCGTATTAACCATCACATGATAAGATAGATGATTTCGTCGGCTAATTGATATGTAGTTTAGATGTCGTTACGGAATTTTAATTGCCGTTGCACATGCAGACGGAAATTAGCTTACTCCAGTACTCCAGCCGTACCATTTGATATTTAGTCTCGGCGTATCTATAAATCAGGCCCATCTCGTAATTGGGACCATAGCTCCGGTCCCAGACCGACGAGAATTCGCAGCAGACACGGCTTTATTATGCACCTTGTTACTGCAATCACCAGATGTACTAGCAACTACAAGGGCGTCGGCTCATTCCACTGTAATTAATTTTGTTTTCAACTGAATACATCATCTATCACAGGAATAAAAATTTAATCAGGAGAATTTTAGTGCATTGATTAAAAAAAATAAAAACGGCAACGATAAAATATTTCCACTTTGATCGATAGTCCACATGAAATTGAATGTTTAAAAGCTATTAAGAAATCAGATTAGTACAATATGTACGTGTGTATATTACATGTACAATTACTATAAACGTAAAATATAAATAAACATGGAACGTGTTGACTTAATCTTAGTAAATTTAATTTATTAGAGTAAATAAAGATTTAATTTTTATTAATATTTTAAGCTAATTATTACGGAATATGGTAACTAGTTATCTTTCATTATTGTCAAATTTTATGAATTAAAGGCCGGCTTTAATTTGACCCAGCAGGTAATAATTCAAGCGCGATAAAATAAAACAAACAACAAAAAATACAAATAAACAGACAACGTTCCCTTTTTATCGTCTCGTTCCGGGCTTATCCCGATGCAATTGGAATCCTCCGGGAGCGATTCCATAAAAATCATTTGCCTGATAATGGCGTCCGGCAGGTGCAGTTAGTATGGAATAAAAATGACACCGAACGGAGAGAGAGAGAGAGAGAGGGAGAAAAGGAGCGAAAAGAACGGTGATTTGTTTTCCGGGCACCGTTTCCGGCGACGATGGGCACAAATCCGCGCCCCTTCAATTACCGGAAACGGAAAAGTGTTAACTTTTACGAGGGACTGTCGGGGGGGCGGAGGTAAAGGCATTAAAATTTAAAACAGAAGTGGGTAAGGGAAAAGTTCGCAGTTAAAGTAAGTTAAAATTGACCCAGAGAACGCAATTAGTTATTTATAGAGTAATTCATTAGAGCACTCCAGACATGGCGTTTTCAATTTTGCGAAAAGGTGAACTTTGCCCGAACTAAATTCCCGATTCCGTTTCATAGTTGGGCGACACGTCTTTCGCATTATCCATTTACGGCAAACACCTAAAATATTCAATCCTCGAGCTCCTCTTATTAATCCGCGGGAAATGAAAGACCCCGCCGCGCCCTCCCCCCGTCTATCTATATTTGCATCTTCACTACTATTTTTTTTTTATTTTTCGAGTTTTTTTCTTCTCCTCTGCACAGCGTATTTACTGCAGATCTCGAGGGTTATTCATGTAAATGTTATGGGGAAAAGATGCATTCACAGTTTTCATATTACCCCCGCTTTCAAAGGGCCGCGATATTAGACTACTTTATAAGGATTTTCCAAGTTGTCTCTTTTTCGCTGAAGGACTCCGCTAAGTGCGTATTTTATGTAGACTGGATTTTTATTATGCCTTTAAAGACCGCCCCTCACAAAAGGAAATTATTTTTTTCACCACATTCAACTATTAAACTTATTTTGCGAGAAGCAAGAAACATACATTAAACTTTATTGAACATTCGTTATCCATTACACTAAGTTGAAAAAATCACTATGTTTGAGCCACAATTTGTGATATAGATTACCACATAATAACAGTTGCAACAATTATATTCATTCGTTTACATTAGTCATTAATCATTTCTAAAAATTTAGATCTATTTTTCTTTTTTAATATAATTCTTTAATTTTTTAACGTTAATACATTGACCCTGCAAAGTTATTAAAACACTCTGAATAACAGGGCGTATCATTTAGCGGCCGCAGTATATTAGATCCCATTAAAATCTACCCGTTCAACATTAAATCCGTACACAGAAGAGCACTCATTGTAAAATTTGCGTTTCTGGTGGAGGCGCCGGGTTACGTAATTTCATTTCCGCGAATGCACCCGTCTACATAAAAGTGTATGGGTGTATACATGCAATACGGGCCGCATGAATAAATCAACGCATCAGCATCACCGGCACGAATATAAGTGTTAATTAATTATGCATAAATTACCGTCACTAACGTGTAACGCGCTGTTTATTATTAAATAAATTTTAATGCGTCCGCCATTAGTTTTTAATCGTATCGATTCGACGTGGCCCTATGATTATTTCTATGAATAATTTTCAAGTAAATGACAGGCGAATTGACGCGGTGCCTATAAATGAACGAGAATCGATCGATTTTTCAACTGAATATTTCATTCGTTATTAATATTTTATATGCACAATTATAGTTTTAATGTTTGATATTTCTATTTGCAGTAGATTGCTCTAGGTCTATATATACAAATAATTAATATACTATTTATATATTTCTTATAAAACAGTTAGAAATTAATATTTGAAAATAAATAATAATATTTGATCTATAAGGAAATATTTAATAAAAGCAAACAATTGTAAGTAATTACAAAAGGAATATTTTATAAGTTTAATCTATAATAAGTTGAAGTTATTGAAAGTATAGACACTAGAAACTATTGCCAGTAACTTAATTATGTTTAATTGATTAAATAGAACAAGAATTTATCCTGTTACGAACAGGAGCACGTACAAATTACCACAGGGATTTTTTTAAAAGACACGCTTTGAAGTTTTTATTTATTTATTAATAACCAGATATTAACATGCCCCAATCCCAAACTATTTTAAACCTATAAACTTTATAAACCCCATAATTATATTTATCAGCTTCCCCTTACTTCGGTACACCTATAAGTGTAGCTTTTTACAAGATTCAAACTAAGTTTTGGAGATTAGGGTGTACTTAGTGATTCGGAAGTCGCCGCTCTTTTTTTTCACTTCTGCTGCCCTCGCTCCTTGCTTGCTTTTGATTTTCCTGAGTAAGTAGATGATTCCGACGGACGTAGCAATTTTCCATTAGCATAATACCCTTGACGGGATTAAGGGGGGGGGGCGGCTCACGAAAAATATTAAAGACGCCGCCGTCGTATCGACGTGCAGGGTGGGGCAAATGTAGCATTAATAATTCGAATTCCTAGCTCGGTTTTTTTAATGACCGCAAACAAATCGAAGTTTTTTTATTATTATCATCATCAAATTTTCGCTACGGGAAATTCGAAAATGCGACCGCATGAATATTACATTTTAAAGATTCCCGCACGTCGTGAAAGTTGAAATGATCGGGTCAACGCGATTGTACCACTTATGCTGCTGATAAAATTTCCCCTCGTTTCCCCGGTCAGCGTTTCCGGGATTATTTCATTTTCGGGAGGAAAATCCCCGGATATAAATCCGATTGATCTTAATCGATTTTTTTTATTCTTTTCGCCTTTGACGAAATGTATTTTTCCCATTTCGCCACAATTCTATAACACGATGTCGAGTAACGTATTTTATAGTATTAAAATAATATTTTTCCCATTTCGTCATAATTTTATCATAAAATAATTGGTATAGTTTTTGAATAAAATGTATTAAAAAAAATTATTATAATCATTAATTCATCAGTTAGTGAACGTTCCTTTTACAATAGCACCTCGCATTACAGAACACCATTGTTTTCCTTTTGTTGGTGGTCTTTTGAATAGAGAAATTAGTCGGCACGAGGCTAATGAAACTCTATCGAATCTACGGACCTAATTTCCCGAAATCAAACCATTATTATAATACCATTATTACCGGGCGCGAAAAGTGAATTACGCCGCTCATGCGAGGCGTCTATTAAATTTAAGGCGGGCGTCGCGACGCTAGCCATCGCTTGATTACGGGTATCATGCGGTCTAAGTAATCGCAGGTATTTATCTTACATGCACCGGCGTTCGTTAAGATAATTTATGCAAGTGTACGCCATTGTTCAAAACCCTTAGTATTATCCTCCGTATGTTATCATTTGAGTTTATAACAGTATACACTTCTTGTGTCCGTCTACATTTGCAAATATTATTATAAATTAATATCTCACTGAAATTATAACGCTTATAATCACAATGTACAATTTACTGCATGTTTCAATTAAAGACTTCCTTATGCTTTTACCTAAAAGTGTTAAGACACTTTTGACTTTTTCAAACTGAAGAAAACAATAAAAATGTTATTTAGTGGGCTGAAAGAAAGGTCTATAGCCCTCACGGACTAACACCATTTATTTATTTGTATGTGAAATGTTATTATGTATTGCAAATGTGTCCAAATAAAGTTTATTGTATATTGTTATTTAGTTTTAAAGATACAGTGTCTTAAAACATTCATAATTATAAATATATACAAAGACGATACAGATATTAAAATTAAGTTTTCCTGTAATACTTCTTGTTCAAAACAGCTCAAATATTTTCTACAAAAAAGAGACAAAATTACTGAACAAATGTTCGTAGAAGCAGCATTGATAAAGTCTATTCATGAGTTTGATTGGAAAATCATTTGTAGAAGTTCTCCCTTCTAAGTATTTTTTCAAATTTTGTATATACTTTTGTCATATTGTATTAGAAAGTAGAGAAAATATGTAATAAAATAAAATAAATAAAATTAAAGAAAAACCTATTTATAATACTAATCTAAATAAAAAAATAAAACTATTAGTCAATGAGGTTTTTAAAAATTACTCTTTTAGATTATAAGTTGAGTTCTCAAATCTCCAGCAGTTTTACCTTAGAAAATTTGTCCTCAATTCTTGTTATAATTATATAATAATATAAAAGATTTAAAATTTTTAATTAACTTTTTTTATAAATTACTCTTTTAGTTTATTAGTTGAATTCTCTAATATCCAGCAGTTTTCCCTTAGAAAATTTGTCATTATTTCTGGTTATAATTAATTCTAAATTGTTTTTAAAGATAAAAATGTATTAAAGTCCTTAACGATGTAGAAAATTAACTAATAATTAGAAAAAAACTTCAAAGATTTGATTTTTTTTCTATTAATTTGAATTATCTATTCCCTTTCTTCTCTACATAAGAAAATTCCAGAATTAATCAGTTTTTATTCATATTAGCAGCGTTTAAAGTTATAGTATTTTTTAGTAATCTTTTTTCCCGTCTTTTTCCTTTTTCCATTTTTTAATTGACACAAATTTTTTCAAAGATTTTAATTATCCTAATTTTTAGATTTCTGCAGAAATTTTTAGCTTAGATACTTCAAAGTTCTTTAGTTTTCTGGATGATACAACAAATTATTATTTATGTAAAAATTAAAAACATTTTATCAATTAAGTAAATTTACCTTTTTTAGAAATTACTATTCGAAATTTTTTGTCTTCAGCAGTTTTTATCCATCTATAATATCATATTTTACATCATTTCTTTTTATGTTTTATTCTCAACTGAGATAATTTTCTTGTGAAAGATTTTAAATATTCCCATTTCTTTAGAATTATTTAGCAATTTCTCCTGCAGATAAAAAAAAGTTCAGAGAAACGAATTTCAGTAATCAGATGATTTTATTGTTTTAATGTTAATTTTTGCACTACAATTGAAAACAATTCCATTTTTAAATAGTGAATGAAGATATATTACAAGCCAATACTTCCCATTTAAAAAAATTGAGGGTTGTAACTGCCAGACGAGAAGGGTTGAAGGCAGAGAACATATTTCCACGTTCAGGAACGATAATTTATACATTAAATTTGGCATGTTTTAGGAATTTTCTATAAATATGTACAATAACCGAAATGTTGAATTTATTCCATTTGGCTTTTCACAAGGTCGGAATAATATATCCTATTCATAAGGACAGTGGCTCAGAGAGGAGGTGAAGTATTCTAGGAGAAAAACTATGATTAATACAAGCTGTAAAATTGCAATGCTAACGGTGAAGAGGAGGCTCGAGGAGCCGGAGGTAGAGGAGACGAATTTAATGGCTGAGACACAAGGAGGGGGCGAAGAATCAGATATTTACCCTAGCTAGTGAAACAAGGGTTAGAAGAGAGAGAAAAGAATTACGCTTGGACGTTAAGAAAATGAAATAAATGAGATTTAGGAATAAGAGAAGAGAGGGAAAAATAAAAGAATAGAGTAGAATGGGAAGGTGATAGAAAGAGTGAAACTGTTTAAGTATCTGGGGTTTATATTTAAGTGGACGGAATAATTCTGGAAGAGGGAAGACTAGTGAGGGAGGTATAGTAGGAAAGTGGGGGCGCAGAGGGCAGATGAAGAATACTGAGAAATGGGATATATGAGAGAGCGGCTTTGTTGGAGCTGGTGGCAAGAGTGCCGTTGAAGAACAGGGTAAATGTTGTATGGTGGGTGCACAGGAAAGTGAAAGAGGTGGAAAGATAGGAGAGGCAGGAACAGATAAGAACGAATGAATACAAAGAAGGCAGGTACATGGGAGTAGGCAAAACATATCTAGAGGGGGACAAACTGGCGAGAGAAAAGAAGAGAGTAATGGCGAGGGCGACTGAAGAGGAAAGTGATGGGTGATTGAAAGACACAGGGAATACGTATTGTGCAAGGAAAGGGAGGATACGTGGATACACTTGGTAAAGAAATGTAAAGAATTGGAATGGGTGGAAGGGTGTAGAAGGGTAGTCAAATTGATGATTGCAGATAGAGCCAGGGTTACGATCCTGAGAAGGTTACGATGAGAAAAAGGAGAAGAAGGGAAGAGAAAAGAGATGAAAGAGGACGGAAGGAAAAAAAAGTGAAATGTGCGTTCTCATGAAAATAATTACACCTGTACCTAATAATGTAAACTACAACATTACTTTTTATTTCCATGAAAACATTAATTGTATTAATGTACATAATGACAAGCGTAGTTGTCGAAACCATAGTTACAAGCATAACTTAAAAAGTGATATCAACAATGCTAAAAGTTTTATATATTTTGATTTATCGAAATGTATCACAAAGTAAAAGCCCCCACAATTGCTTATTTAATTGAAGCCAGTGTAGCAACTAAGGTTAAAACGTATTTTAATTTATGTTTGAAACACAAAACATGCTATTTAATCAAGATTGTTTTGAAACTAAACATATACCAACACCCTCGCCGAAATGAAAACCAAAACAGCAGCCCAAATCTTAAGGATTAATGAAGAAAGAAGATTTTGGTTCCGAAAATGCGACGTGATTCCCATCTCATCTGCGTCCAGTGGAATTCGATCTTTTTGGTGATTTGTGAAAAACAAAGTGAGTGACATCATCTACAAAAAGTGTCAGGTGCAAAAGAAGAAAATCGCCAGCTAACGTCAAAAAACAAGCAGAAATGTTTCACATACTCCTAATGGTATTACTAAATTTCACCCAACAGTCATTAATTTATCAAATACCCAATTTTCAAATCAAGAGCAGTCACTTTTAGAATTGGGCCTCACCTCACAATAATTAAATTTTTTTAAAGAAACGTTAATTGTTAAAACAGAATAACTCAAAAATATCAAAGATTGCGAATTCAGTAAATCCGAAATTAGTAGTTGCATTAAACAAGCAGAATTAGACAGTGTAACAGATTCAAAAATTGTTAAACATTTTAAACATACGGTCAAAACTAATGAACTGATACCAAAGCTGACAAAGAAAATTCAAATTTTATCATTTAAGTATTAATTAAAAATTTTAGCCATGAACCCAATGGGTCCAAGATTGTACGGATAAATAAGCCAATAAGACCCGTCGTCACATACACAAACACACCGCCACGGGATTTGTGTATAAAACTAAATTCAATTTATAAGGAGTTAACTAACTTTAAAGATCAAAATTACATTAAAAATCCTGTAGAGCTTACCAAACAATTAAATAACCATAAACTACATCCAAATCCAAAATCAGTATCCTTTAATTTAAGTAATGTGTTCTCCAACATACCACTACAGGACTGTATCAGGCTATTGCAAAAAACCTTAGAGGAATGTATCGTTACTTCAGATATAATTCATGAATTCTTGATATTTATTTAAATCATTTTAGAAAATAAATATTTTTCATTTATAAAGAAAATAGAGGTTTAGCTATGGGTTCTCCATTAAACCGTTTATTAGCGGAAATTTTCATGAATAATATAACGAATGCAATACTAAAACTAAATTTAGCTAAAACACATATTCAGTTCTGGTATAGATGTGTCGATGACTTACATGGCTTCAGGGGAACAGATAAACGATTGCAACAGTTTCTGAATGAAATAAATAATATACATCCTAATATTAAATTCACTCTGCAAAAAGAAGGCAATCAAAACATTAAAGTTTTAGATCTCTCCATAAGCAGAACCTCAAAGAAGACATTCAGATTTAACAGAAAATCGACATTCACAGATACAATAATAATCTGGAAAACAGTCATAAACCGGAAGTGGTGAATTATGTAATATTTTTCAAACATAGAACCAAAAACATAAACGTTAGAACGAATGAAAAACTTCATAAGATTTACTTGAACATTTTTCTCAGAAAGTTCTTAGATTGCGAGAAAAATTTAATAATTCGAAATTTTCATATTTTTGCATACTTCTAATAAACTATAGGAGTTACATGAAATTTATTTAACAAATAGTTATAAAGAATCTAAAATTGAGCAAATTATTTAGAACAGTTTTGCGCAAACCTCATAGTTTTTGAAAAAAAATGTAAGGAAAGTAGAAACCATTTTTTATGTTTTTATTACATTTTATCAAATCAAATCGAATCAAAATCTCTTTTATTTTCATAGAATATGTACATACAAAATAACATCGAAGCCTAAAGTAAAATTATATATATTAGTAAAAATATGTCGAAAATTCAATTCAATATTAATTAAACGTAACAAAACACTAAACAACAAAGTATATAAATATAATGGGATGACATAATAATTAAGAGAATTTACATTGTGTTATAGTTCTGTAAGTGTGTATAATTTTTTTTTTCACAGGGATATTCAAAGAGTATTTTTTTTAAATAATTTGGGGTCGTTCTTCAGTGATTTAATTCTAGCAGATAATATTTTAAAATATTTCATTGCAGTATATTGTGGTGCCCTTTCATACATCAATAATCGGTGTATCTGTAGTGCGAAATTTTTATAAAATCTAGTATTATTTAATTTAATTAATATTACTATTTTTCAGTAGTTACTTCCTAGATGTATAAACTGTGTGAAGTTAATAAATTGCTTGCTTTAAAATGACCTCTACATGATTCTGAACATTTTAGCCCTAACATAGTTCTGTTTAATTCTTGAATCTTCTCGGCGTCAACTGCGTGGTACATTTTAAATTTTTTAAAAATAAAGAAAACTTGTAACTTTTTTATAGTGGTAAAGTGGTATAAAAAATTATAAGTTTTCTTTATTTTTTAAAAATATTTCTGATTGCCCTTTCTTGTATTTGAAATAGTTTTTGAATGTGACAACTTGAACCGTAGCTTAGCAAGTAATTCCGAAACGTAGACATGAGCAGAAAAGTTAGTAATAGATTAATTTTAAAACATCTAAAGGTGCCCCTGCTTGTTTTAGTGTTAACAAGATACTATGTAAATATTGATGCAATGCTGTTATTACCGATTTATTTTTCCCCTGAACTGGTGTTGTGATGTAAAAATGTTGAACTGAAAATTTGAGACCCTAACTTTTATTACAGTTTCAAATATTTTTGAAAAGCAATAAATAACACCGATAGGTCTATTATTATCTAAATTTTTAGGGTCGCCTTTCTTAAGAATCGGCGTCACCAAAGATTGTTTTAAAATATCAGGAAATATACCTACTTCTAAAGCTATATTTATTATGTACGTTAAAAGGTCAACAATTTTATTCAATCCGTATTTAATTACTTTAAAAGGTACTTCGTCATAATTATTGTTTTTTACATTAAATACTATATTAAAAATTTCAGTATTGCTAACCGGCTAAAAGAAAGAATTTGGATTAACTAAAATCGCATCTGTGTATGGAATAGAATGTACGTTTAATGAAAAATTTTGTATTATATTTAAAAAGTGGTCATTACAATCATTTGCCATTTTTTTCCAGATTTTCATTGTGAATTTTTACAGTTTTATTTTGAGATTTACCGGTAATATTGTTGAGATCAAAGAAATATTTTAAATGGACATGCACAGCTTGCTGTACGTCTGATATTACATAGCATAGTGGTATGTTAAAAGATCTTATAATCTCTCTTCAAAACAAAATTGCATCTATTAAAATTTCTACCAAGGCCAATGTGAATAAAGATAATTTAATTGAAGAAATAATTCATGAAATTAAAGATAATGAAAACCGTCAATCAAATTTAATAGTTAGAAATCTCCCGAAATCTACTGATGTAGATGATATGTATAATGTTACAAAAATAATAAAATCAGCTGATCATATAATTGAAGTGATGCCGGAAAATATTAAAATAGTACGGAACGAAAAGACGTATAAGATCCCAACAGTTTACTCCGCCTTTAAATATATACTATAATAATGTGCGAGGACTTAATACCAAAAGGACTACTTTTTTATAACAACTTGCTTTCTTAAGATAGTCTTGTCATTATAGTGTTAACCGAAACATGGGCTACCGACTCTTTACAAAATTCAGAGCTATTTTCTAATGAGTATAAGATTTTTCGATGTGATCGTCAGCATAAATGTGGTGGTGGTGGGCTTGTTGCTACTCAAGTATCTCTCTTAGCTGAACAACAACATATTTGCAGGCAACAAAATTTATTCATTGACTATGGAGGCTTCTACTTCGTTATACATTTTAATCACAAATTAAACACAATAATTACTTTGTTTTGTATAACAGTTATTTATTTAAACGGTGACCAATGGTTTCAATACATTCACGTATCATTTTCAAACCGACTTTCTTTCGGTTTGAAAATGATACGTGAATGTATTGAAACCATTGGTCACCGTTTAAATAAATAACTGTTATACAAAACAAAGTAATTATTGTGTTTAATTTGCAACAAGATTTATATTTTATGTGTGTAAAAATTAGAATAAGTAATGCTAAGTATATGTCAATTATAGCGTTGTACATTCCACCTAGCACCTCATTGGATATTTATAAACTAATCATTGACGAGATTGAACAATGCCACATAGATCAATTCTATGAGCTATGATTCCTGTCTCCATATCGAATGGAACTGCAAGCCATTTTTCTAGTGTGTTCTCTTATGTCGAAAGCAAGCATGAATCGTATCATTTAGATAAAAATAATTTTCCTGCGTTAATTATCGACTATTTCAATGAGAACGATATCTATGATGCAGTTAAGTTATTACAACCTAATTTTTCTGCTGGCCCAGACCTTATCCCTGCAATTCTTATTAAAGATTGTAAACCGCTATTATAAACACCATTGCTTCATATATTCAATTTAATAATCAAATAATCAAACAATTCGTATTTCCTAAAACGAAATCTAATGAGTTGGAGATCAATTTTCTTCATGTTTACCTATTAACTGAGTCGTACCACAGGGATCTATTCTTGGTCCTTTATTCTTTTTAATATATGCCAATGACCTCCTCAATATTTACAGAAATTAGTTGGCTATCCTATATGCAGATGATACTACCTTTCTATCTTCGCCTCTAAATTTTCAATCTGCTATGAACCAAAATGAATCTTCACTTATTTTAACTCGAGAATGGTTAACATTCAATAGTTTAACAATAAACTATTAATGTAATCTTTTCTTTGAAAACGTCCCATCCGTTTCCAATCTATTTCGTCGAGTTCTTAGGTCTTCTTGTTGATTCAAAATTTACCTGGAACAAACATAGTGACGACCTCATAGCCAAATTATCAAAAATTGTTTGATAATGACAAATTAAATTGTCGAAACTATAGTCAGCAAATATTTATGCACTGAGGAGACTTAATACTTCTTTGCTGCAAATAACTCTTCGATCAGAATACTTGGCACTAGTACAGCCACATGTTTTGTACTGCATCGTATATTCAAATTGCAAAGAAGAGCAATTCGAGTTATTTGCAATTTTTCATACAGGAGTGATTGCAAATCTTGGTATATATCACTAAAACTTCTTACAGTAGCATGTATCTTTGAACTCAAATGCTTAGTGTATGTCAAATCTAATTTATATAGTTATGAAACCCATGTTCAAATTCACGAGCACAGTGCAAGGCAAGCTATGAAAATTTATTCAGGCTGTTCAAGATTAAGTAAAGCCCAAAATGGCGTAAATTTTTATGGACCAAAATTATTCAACATGCTGTCGGAAAATATTAAGAGCCTACCCCCTAAGAAATTTAAAGTCATCTTAAAACGTTAATTTATAGAATACAAGATATATTATCAAGTAGGAGACTGTAAAAAATTTTAATCTGTTTGCTTTTTTATACATGTATTTAATGCCTCTTCACACTATCATAGAGTTATGTAAACTTCTTGTTTAATGTTTCATTTTACTTATTTATATATTGTTATTTATTTCATAATATATTTTTAAAAATAAATTGTGAGGATTACCTAAACAGCCATTTTACGTAAGACTCACCAATTATTTTTCTAGAAATTATTCATTATTAAAAAATGTGTATGTAGATTTCAAAATTTGCTCAATTTTGGATTCTTTTCAATTACTTGTTATATAAATGCGTGTCTGTGTGTATCTCGATGGGCGCTATATCTCAAAAACAAATGATCCTTTTGAGATGAAACTTAAAACTAAAGGTTTTATCGTTAGAAACTGGTACAGAAAAACTTTCGGTGAACATTCATAAAAGTAGATGTTTATTTATTATTTTTCTCGATATTTTTCAAAATTTGAAATATATTACATAAAATTTTAAACGAAATTTAAAGAGAATGCGAAACGAACAAGTTTTATTAAAACATCTTTTTAATAAAGTTCTTAATTTGCGAGAAATAAATTAAAAATTTGTACAATTTCTACCTATTACTAATAAACTATAGAATCTTAATGATATTTATATAAAGAATTAAAAATTGAGCAAATTATTAAGGATAGCCTTTTTGTGTAAACCTCATAGTTTTCGAGAAAATTATAGCGAAATTATTATGATGGTCACAGCACTATTATTTTATTATCAATAGTGGCACTTTTATTATTTTGTAGAAATATTCAACTACTTTAGCGTGTTAAACATTTTTACAATAACTCGATGAAAGTACTTGTATATTACTTACTAATTGCTAACAATTGTAACTCTGCACCTAATTGATAATTAGTATTTTTCATAATTATAAACTTAAAATAAACTTGATCTAGCGTACTCTTGACCTATCACAATAAATAACTCAATGACCTCTCGTACTCATGACCTACCTCAATAAAATATACATTGACCTAGGTCAGGAATACGCTAGTACAGGCGATAAATAAATGCAATAGTGTATTGAGCTAGGTTAGATTAATAAGATATTTTCTGAAAACGGTTAATTAATGTTCTGTTGGGAAATTAATTATTGTTATTATTATTTTGAAAAATTTGCTAAGAATCGATTCATTTTCATTGTGTGTCTCCATAATTGCCTCATATAAAAAAGTCAAAAACTCTGAAAGTTAATTATCCGAAAAAAAACGAAACGATCGAAAGAGAGAGGAAAAAAATCTGTCCATCTTGATACACTCTTTTTACAATTTGCATCAATCACCGAATCCAACTGTTGGGGTCACGGAAAATCCGCTAGGAAAAAAAAAACGTCGCATCTAATTGCCCGCAGTATCTTTTTTCTCTTTTGGCCATTTAACTGTAGGGCCATCAATCTGCACTCAAAAGTGCGCGCTGTTCCGGATTATCGGCGTGAGATTAATACTTCCAGAAGTTGTTCCCCATCATCGATCCCCGGGAGGCGGTAATGACGTAATAATTTACTTTATTACGAGTTGATGTGACCATTATTACGCTATCAGGTGTAATTTAGCAAGGAAGTTCGGGAACGAGTGCGGCCACGTCGCCATTTATCATAAGGACGAGAGAGGGTAAAAATTAAAAGGGCATTACGTAGATAATATGAGGGAGGACTATCAAAATCAGGGTGGTGATAAATGGGGCCCGGTTGGGGTGTCTGAATAGATACGATGTACTCGCAGGTGCAGCGTGTCGAACGGACGGGGCGAACGAGAGAGGAGAAAAGAAGCGGAAAAGAAAAAAAAACGTATTAACCCCGAGGAGGAGAAGCCGCTTGTTCGAGTCAAGAGTTCAACTGGGAAATAACTGAAGAATCTCATTTTAAATCTGTGCGCGCGTACCGAGGGGCCGGATGGATGTGCGGACCAACATCTTAAAGGATAAAATTTCCGCTATTTTATTCAGGGAGTACATAACAATAAATTTACATCTTCCTCCCATTGTGAACATACTAAATTACAACACTACACTATCTCGCACCCTAGTACATTCATAATATTCGTAATATATTTACTACATTACTGAAAATGTATGGATGAAAAATGCAATACCTAATGTGATTATAATTTTACTGTAATAAAATAATAATGTAACAATACTCCACGAATAATAAAATAGTTCTGGTAGGAGTTTGAATTGAACAAACAGTGTTTATTAGTCTTGTGTGTGTTATGTGTGTGTGTGTGTGTGTGTGTGTGTGGAAATCGAATGTTATTTTAGGTCGACGGGTGAAAATATGCAGGGATTGAGCGGTAATCGGAGTTTCGAGGCGGGGAACAGCCTGTCAAATTAATGTTCTATAAACATTGGCGGAGCGCCGCCGGCAAAAGGGAATACGGCATAATCTGTGAAAATAGGGTATTGTAAATAGAAAGCGCCGGACAAAGTGTATAATGGCGGCCACCGTTCAAAGAGTTCCTCTCGCAATTTGCCATCGGACGTCGCTGTTTACTTTGCGGACCCACACAGACCAAGAGAGTGAAGGGGGAGCGAGGGCCCCTTGGTCCCCGGTGAAAGGCTACATAATGAGGCCCCTTAATATTTATCCTGTTGCCGTGTCGGACATTGATCGGACAATGGGGACCCGGTACTTAATGAATTTCATTGAACACAGGAAACCGTCAAAATAACACTTCAAAAGCGACATAAAAAATTATTACTTTTAAAGCTTTTAAACGTAAACTTATAACAATATTATTAGCATTAAAAAAAAACACTTTGGTTGTAGAATGTTTTATGAATCGTTATTTTGTCATGATGTTAATGTTTTATGAATTGGTGAGTATAAAAAATATACAAATATATTATAATAAACCAATGAGTAAACTTAGTTAATGATTCATTAAACATTCAACCACCGAAGTGTTTTTTAATGGTAAAACCTCATCTAGCTACCGTAACAATATCTTCATTAAACGCAGAGTGCAGCATCATCTCATTATTAATATTAATTCCCGAACGTTTTATTCCTTTTGTTTGTTAACGAGGTAAAATCCAACGCCGAATTATATTTTCTTATTTTTCGTCGCGCTACGTCTTAAAAGCATATTCAGAAACTAATTTAAGACGAGACCATTAGCGTCGCGACGCACCCCGAAAAGACAACATAATATTAAAACTCGGTCCGGCCTGAATGCACTGAATACCGTCAAAAGACGCTTTTGTTCGGCATTCATTACCGTTTAATTTAAAGTTTGTCTAACGGCGGAACACTTACGCGCCGCTGTATTAAATTGCAAATTGTGGAAATACTTTTTCGAATCGGCGTCGGTAAATGGGGGTAGTTTTGAGAGTATTAAGGAAATTAGGGGTTATTCAAGATCTGGGTCCCGGCGCATACACCATAAATGCTAATGGCGGGTACTTACATAGCGCGATTCGATTTAATCAACTCTGGAACAATGTTTAAGGCGTATTCACCATAAATGTTCCCGATGCTTATTTGATAGTGTAATCAATTAAAAGGACGGTAAACATTCTTCATCGTCGACCCTCAGCTGTCCGTTCTTGTGTTCATTCAATTAACCTAAAACCGTACAAACACACAATCGATTACGATATGTACGTGTCCGGTAAATAAGCCGTTACCTAATTAGGTGTAATTACGGCGAGAACATTAATTACGATCGTGCATATTTCATGACGGATCGTTTCAATTTTCTTAATGTCCTTTTACCCAAAAATAATTGCCGTGTTGATGTAATAATAAAGTCGAGTGGGGGATGTATTGTTTCCATTAAAAATACAACGCGTCTCTCCTTCCTTTTTTTTTAGTTCCTTCGACGTGGAAGGGAATTATAGTGGTGTAGAAGGGCGATCAATCATGTCAACGGTACGGACGAGGGTTTGAGGAATCAAGTGGAGGTTCGCATACGTTTTAATTAAACACCTGCAAACTTATTACATTTTTTTAGTGAGGTAATAAAATTAGTATGAAAATCAATTCCAATAAACAATAAAATCCAATGTTGAACATTGAACTAATTACAATAATTTTGGGAATATAACTTATTTTTAGAGTTGAAACACAGTGACTTTGTTTTATCACTATAATATATCTGAATTATCATTTTTATTGATTTATTATTATTTTATTTTTCATCATCATAAGTTTATCATCTGCCAATTCAATCTCATTTTGTTTGACACTTTGAAAATAAAGATTTTTATTATATAATATTATATACCGATGATTTAATAAAGTTAATTAATATTATACTTGTTTTCATGCTCAAATCGACGACATAAAATATAAACGAATCCCCTCAGGTGGACCTTTTTCCTCTGCTACGACCAACACGGTATACGCAACCGTTCCATTTCCCTCTTTTGTTTTTACTTTCCGGCCGTGATTCCGTTCCCTTCCATCCGCCACAGGGAATGCAATTATAGTATTACATTTAATACCTTTACGCAAAAATAAACAATGGGAGCGTTTATGCGGTATTAACCCGGCGCCTTCACCATTTTCGCATGGGCGAGAGTTCAAAGCGGCCCCGCGGCGGTAACCGATAACTCCCGCGTTTCGTTTCCGAATAACCGCTCCACTCGTTCGCAATTGTTGCATCCGGTTTGGGTAATTGAAATAGTTACAAGTTTTAAATCGGTGATTCGATGCGCTCATTTTATTGCATCCATTCAGGATAGATTTGGTACAGTTTTATATAGATACAAACATTAATTAACTAGTTTCAAAACATATTTATTTATTTTTATGATTGAACATAAACATAAAATAATATTAACTGCCAATCAAAGCAGAAAGTTTATTTGTATTCACTTATAGTTTCGAGTATATAAATTAATTGAACAGTTAGTGGCTGTTATTTTAGTGTAAACTGATTTAATAAGACGAATCGGCGCGGCAGGGTGAGGAATGGTGCGGGACGTTGTGTATATATGTGTGTGTGTGTATGAGGGAGAGCAGGATGAGGAAGGAGAGGTGGATGCTTTGCCGAGTTTATCTCCTTGAAGAGGGCTAATCCAATTTGCCTTTATTAATTGCGCAGATTATGAGTTATTAGCGTTAGGAATTCGGTTTGGAGCGGTGCTCATCTCTATACAGACAGACGGATTCTATAGGCGAGCCGGTTTTCTTTGCACGGATTTATCCCTCTCTCCCCCTCTATTCAAAATTCCCAACTGGGGATTTACAAGCACGGCGGCATTCAATTCACGCTAATTAATAGTTGTCTTTTTATTTCGCCTCGAGCACAATACGATAAAAGAGCGTTATGGTTTTATTAATGATAATAATAATGATATTAAAAATTAATTTGAATAATATTCAATTAAACATTGTACGTCCGGAGTTCCATTCATTGAGGGGTGGCGGCGCAGTTTGTCGGTGATTGCGGCGAATTGTAATAAGGGTCGGTAAAATGCGGTGGCGACCGCTCGTCAGAAAGTGCCCTTGTGAACGGTCAAAGTTTCGGTCGGGTCGTCATGTCCAGCATGCACAACAAGCCCCGCTGCCCAAGTGTCGTTCTGCCGAATAAGTTTGGACATTAAAATGGCCAATATGATCACGGCCAGGAAATACCGACCGTACACTTTCCAAACTGGTCGGACGCATTCGTTTACAGAATCAGTCGATTTTAATTTAAGTTTAATAAAGAGCTGCAACTTAACCCTAACCTATTACTTATCAATTGTCATATCTAGTCTGTCATATCCTAGCGTTTAACCCTCAAGTGTCATCTATAATTTTCCAACTGTCATCTTTTGTTTTCTCAACTGTTAAGTTATAAACCTAGACTGTATATTTTCATATTTCACATAAAATCTGTCAAATGCAATCTATCATCTGACATTTTATATCTGTCAGTTGCCAAGTTTGAATTACATACATATATATTGTCAATGATAAATATATAAGCAAATCTAGATATTGTCGTGTGTCAACTGTTATCTACCATCTATCATCTGACAACTATTATCACTTATGTGCCTTTATTAAATAGAAGTTGCCAACTGTATTCTATTAATGGTTAAATTCTATTAGTTAGCTGTTAGATTTCAGAATATGTGTTACAAATACAAATTATAAGGAATACAATACAATCTTATTATTTCCAAGCCAGAAAGGCTTTTTAGTAAATGCAAAAAAGAACTGTCATAAAATATTTGTCAACTCTAACCTATAATTTGTTATCTATTATCTGTCATCTGTCATATCTGTCATCTTTCATCTGTCATATGTTATCTCTTATCTGTCATATCTGTCATAACTGTTATACCTATCATGTGTCATCTGTCATATATCATCTGTCATCTGTCATCTGTCATCTGTCATCTGTCATCTGTCTTCTGTTATCTGTCATATGTGATATGTCACCTGTCATATGTCGTCTATTATATGTCATCTTTCATCTGTCTCTGACATCTATCATCTGTCAACTATAGCCTGTTACGTACTAATTGTCAAATATAAGTTATTAACAGTAAGATTTCAACAGTTGACGTGTAGATGTTAATTGTTAAATGTCAAATTTTATATGTCATAGATCATATGTAACAATAGTTGATAGACGATAGATTTCAAAGTACAAGTTGATAAATACAACATTTTATGTATAAATTTTCTTAAATGTTAAAATTCATCCTGCAATTTATTATCTGTCATTTGTCATGTCTCATCTGTCATCTCTTCAATAAAAACCCTTGCTCATCTCCATCTGTCAAATTAGTAAAATCATCCAACAACTGTCAACTGTCATCTCATAATCTTTTGACTGTAATCGGTAAGCGTCATTTATCATCTGACTTTTAACCTGCAATCATTATAGATAAATTGACAATGGATAATCGATAGATGACGTATGACATTGATGATAAATGAAAGTTAGAAATTGACATATAACAGATAATTAACAAATGAAAGATGATAATTGACAGATGACAATCGACAGATGATAATTACCAGATGAAAGATAATTGACACATGAAAGACAACGATATAAATATAGCAGATGATAATCGATATATTTTGATTGACACTAAGCAGATACTAATTGATAATTGACCAATAACACTTCATAATTGACAGATAATAATGAATAATTTACCGAAAACAAACAGGAGTTCACAATTGGCAGATGACAGTTAACTATTAACAGAATACAGTTGACAAATTATAATCGACAGAAAGGAGTTTACAAATTGACAGTTTATACAGTCAACAATGACAAATGAAATTTGCAATTGATAAATGTCACTTGACAATTGATGGATGACACATAATTGACAGACAATAATTGAAAAGTAATATTCGACAGATGTCAGCTGAAAGTTGACAGATGAAAATTAACAAAACGGTTGAAAATTGAAAGAAATGAGATTATAATCAAGAGACAGGAGTTGAAAATTGACAGATGACAATACATGGTTGTCAAATGACAATTGACAATTGATAGATGATCGCTGACAATTTACAAATTATAATCGCAGAAAACAGTTAACAATTGACAGTTTATACAGCCAACAGTAGATAACTGACAAATGACAATTAACAATTGGTAAATAATAGAAACATGACAAATGAAATATTACAATTGATATATAACAGTTGATAATTGATACATGACAAATAATGAACACTGAATAAAACACTTACTATGTTTTTAACCACTCAAATTTTAGTGGTTAAAAAACATAGTAAGTGTTTTATTCAGTGTTAATTATGAATTACCAAATAGTAACGGTCGCAACCATCATTATGATGACACATAATGATTGACAGATAACAGTTGAAAAGTGATACTCGACAGATGGCAGTTAAAAGTTGACAGATGACAATCGACAATACAGTTGAACCAATTGACAGATGTGCGATGATAATGAACAGACAAGAGTTGGCAATTGAAAGATGGCAGTTGACAATTAACAGATGACAGGTAATAATTATAATAATTAATAAATGACAGTTGATGATTGATAGATTAATGTTAACAGTGTACAATTGACAAATGGTAATCGACAGAAAGTAGTACATAATTGACAGTTTATACAGTTAACAGTATATAATTGCCAAATGATAATTAGAAAATGACAATTAATAATTGGCAAAAGACAGATAAATGACAAATGAAATATTACAATTGACAGATGACAGTTTACAACTGACAGATGATAATTAACAGTTATCAGACAACAATTTATAATTGATAGATAACGCTGAAAATTTACATGTGACAAATGGTAATCGACAGAAAACAGTCCACAATTGACACTTCATACAGTCAACAGTAGATAATTGACAGTTGACAATTGGAAAATGACAGATAAATGACAAATGAAATTTTACAATTGATATATGACAGTTGATAATTGATAGGTGACACATAACAATTGACAGACAACAGATTAAAAGTGATATTCGATAGATAACATTTGAAAGTTGACAAATGAAAAGCGACAACGCAGTTTAAAATTGACAGATGTGAGATGATAATCAACAGACAAGAGTTGGCAATTGACAGTTGACAATTGACAAATGACAATTAACAATTGACAAATAACAATTGTTAATTGATAATCACAGAAAACAGTTCACAATTGACAGTTTATACATTCAACAGTAAATAATTCACAAATGACAGTTGACAATTGAAAAATGACAGATAAATGACAAATGAAATTTCACAATTGATAAGTGAGAGTTGATAATTGATAGGTGACATATAATAATTGACAGGCAACAGATTATATGTAATGTTTGACACATGACAGTTGAAAGTTGACAGATGAAAAGCGACAAAACAGTTAAAAATTGAAAGATGTGAGATGATAATCAACAGACAAGAGTTGACAGTTGATAATTGACAGCTGACAATTGACAATTAACAATTGACACAGGACAATTGACAATTGCTAGATAACCGCTGAAAATGTAGAGGTGACAAATGATAATCGACAGAAAACAGTTCATAATTGACAGTTCATACAATCAACAGTAGATAATTGACAAATGACAGTTGACAATTGGAAAATGACAAATAAATGACAAATGAAATTTTACAATTTTTTTTTATACAATTGATTAATGACTGTTGATAATTGATAGGTGACACATAATAATTGACAGACAGCAGATTAAAAGTAATGTTCGATAGATGACAGTTGAAAGTTGACATATGACAAGCGACAAAACAGTTAAAAATTGACAGATGTGAGATGATAATCAACAGACAAGAGTTGACATTTGACAAATGACAGTTGATAATTGACAGTTGGCAATTGACAAATGACAATTAACAATTGACAAATGACAATTGCTAATTGATAATTGATAATCACAGAAAACAGTCCACAATTGACAGTTTATCAGTCAACAGTAAATAATTCACAAATGACAGTTGACAATTGGAAAATATCAAAAATACAATTTTACAATTGATATATGACAGTTGATAATTCATAGATTATACATAATAATTGACAAACAACAGATTAAAAGCGATACTCGACAGATGACCCTTAAAAGTTGACAGATGACAATCGACAAAACTGTTGAAAATTGACAGATGTGAGATGATAATCAACAGGCAGGTGTCGACAGTTGACAGATGACAGTTGACAATTAACAAGTGACAGCTAACTATTGATAAGTGACGGTCGACGATTGATAGATTACCGCTGATAGTTCACAGTTGATAAATGATAATCGACAGAAAAAAAATCACAATTGACAGTTAATATTGTCAAGAGTAGATTATCGACAAACGATAATTGGCAAATGACAGTTAACAATTGGCAAATGACAAATAAATGACAAATGAAATATTACAATTGATATGTGATCGTTGATATTTGATAAATGATATATAATTGATAGACAACAGTTGAAAAGTGATATTTGACAGATGAGAGTTGAACGTTGATAGATGACAATTGCCAAATAGTTGAAAATTGACAGATATGAGTTGATAATCAAGAGAGAATAGTTTACAATTGACAGATGACAATTAATTATTGATAATCTACAAAAAATGAGTTGACAATGGGTAGTTTATAATTGACATATGACAGATGATGACAGATGACAAATAATAATTGACAAATGCCATATAATTGACAGACAACAGATTAAAAGTTATACTCGACAGATGACAGTTAAGAGTTGACAGATGACACTCGACAAAACTGTTGAAAATTGACAGATGTTACATGAAAATCAACAGGCAGGTGTCGACAATTGATACATGACAGTTGACAATTAACAAGTGACAGTTAACTGTTGATAAATGACGTTTGACGATTGATAGATTACCGCTGATAGTTCACAGTTGATAAATGATAATCGATAGAAAACATTTCACAATTGACAGTTTATATTGTCAACAGTAGATTATCGACAAACGATAATTGGCAAATGACAGTTAATAATTGGCAAATGACAAATAAATGACAAATGAAATATTACAATTGATATGTGAGAGTTGATATTTGATAAATGACATATAATTGACAGAAAAAAGTGATATTTGACAGATGAGAGTTAAAAGTTGATAGATGACAATTGCCAAATAGTTGTAAATAGACAGATATGAGATGATAATCAAGAGAGAAGAGTTTACAATTGACAGATGACAATTAACAATTGATAATGTACAAAAAAAGAGTTCACAATGGGTAGTTTATAATTGACAGATGACAGATAATAATTGACAAATGCCATATAATTTACAAATCAAAAATACTAATTGACACATGACAGTTGAAAATTAACAGTTTTCATATAACAATTGTCAAATAACAATTGAAAATTCACACACGAGAGATAATAATCGAGGGATGAGAGACGATAATTGACATATAATTGATAACAATTAACAGATGATTTTTAATAATTGACAGATGACACAAACAATTGACAGACAATAATTGACAGATATAAGATGATAATCTCATGATGGTCGCTAATTGATAAGTGACAGTTAAAAGATAATAATCGACCGAAAAAAGGGACAAGTAAGTTTATAATTGATTAATGATCGATGACAATTGACAGATCAGGGTAGATAATTAAAACATGATAATCGATAGATGAGATATTATAATAAACTGATGATAAATAACAATCGACAGATGGCATTTAACAAATTAGTAGATGATAGATAATTGACAAATAAAAAATAAAAATTGACAGATGACAGCTGATAAACAACAGACGACAGATGGAAATCTATATATAAAAATTAATAAATAAAAGTTGCCAATTAATGACATATAATAATTGGCAGACAACAGCAAATAAAATGACAGATGAGAGATAATCGAAAGATGACAATTGACAATTAAAAGGTGTCAGTTAATAACTGGCAGATAATAGTAAACAATTGGTAAATGGTAATCGATAGATGGTAGATGATAATTTATAGATAATATATAATAATTGACAGATGAGCGTAAAATGTCATATGTCATTTATCATTTATCATCTGTTGACTTTTAACAGTTATCAAAATAAACATATCAATTACAAGTTATGTACACAAAACTAATCATCTATTAATTAAATGTCATTTGTCGTCTGTCAAATCTAAACTTTATTCTACTATCTCTTTATCACCTGTTTTCTATTATGTGTCATCTATTAAATATCACATGCCATGTAACACTTCTTGGTTTCTTGACTGTAAACTTGTGTCACATTTAACTGTTATCAAAAAACTGTTAACCAGTCAGTGTGAACTGTCAAACGGCATCATTCATTTAAAAATTGTCAGTTGTCAAAGTACGAATGTCAAATACAAATTTCAATGATTAGATTGTAATCATATTTTTGTACTAACTTCGAAGTCTTTAGATCTCTAAATTTCAAGGTTATTTTAAATGTATATTATTTTGTATATTTTTTGCAGGACTTGTACAGTGAATAAAGTAAACTAAGGTAAAGAAACATTGAAATTGTTATTTGTCAAATGTCATCAGTAAATTTTTAATTGTAATCTGTTATCTACTTTTCCTAATTACTAACTGGCTTGTTTTAATTAGTAAAAGGAAACTGTCGCCTGTGGATATCTTGACAGTTACATCATTCGTTATCTGCCATTTGTCATTTATCGTTTTTCATCTGTTATTTGTCAATGGTAGATTTCAAAATACAATTGTCAAATATAAATGACAAAAATTTGATTGTATAAGTCGTCAAAATATAAAACCATCAAATATTAATTAAAATTATTGCATTTCATACGTATTGATTGCAATAAATAAAAAGTCTAATTTAAATATTTTTATGTGTCAACTGCCATATGACAATTCTCAATTGACATCTGCTATCTATCATAAATTAACCACTTCCCGCATATCTCGGGCACATTACGTTCAAAAATAATTATGCGGTAAGGGGTTAAATGTAACTATTAAGTCATATGTGTTGATTGTCACATGTCATTCTTTAACTGTTATTTTATTGAAATGACAAATGACAGAACTTAAGTTTAAAATACAAATGAGAAAACTCAACTAGAATAATTTTATCATTGGGTGGACAACTACAGAATAACATCAATAACAGCAATGGATTTACATAGACAAAAAAAAACAGAATTTTGGAAACGTCACCAGATACTACAGATGGCGCTGAAAAAAAGTTGGAGTGAAAATACCGCAATTCAAATTCTCGCCTAATTTGTTATGAATAAAATTGTATTTATACAAGACAAAATCATAAAATTATTAATGGTCTCCTAAACTTTTTTTTATTGAAGTTCGAAAATACGCAATCCATTGATTAAATTTCCCGGAATAAGTACAAAAATATGCGTAATTATACGGCTGGGGCAGAGAACTCGAGCCATTAGGCACCAGGCAATTCTAATTTATCGCCTTCGATCCGATTGTGTTGGTACCGTGGGGGGTGGCGGCGGCGGCGGTGGCGGCGACTCTGCTCGGGGGGGAGTCTGAGCAAAAATTAGCCATTCCAAGCCGAGCGGTAAATCTTCCTGAATATGAAATTTCACGGCGGGAGGGATAAAGGAGCGCCAGTAAAATCGATCTAATGCCTCCCAAGAGGTGGCTTAGCCAGCTATTTTTTCCGCTTCCGAGTTATTGGAAGACCGTACGGCTAAACGGCCTCGGCACCGATGCGACACACAAAAAATAATAATGGAATGATCCCTGATCCTACCGTACTACTACTACCACCACCACCACCACCACCAGCAGCTATTTTATTTCAAAGTACACGCTTTCTTTTATTGATAATATACCGTTATTGACCATCGAGGTTTATACAAGTTTTATGTGGTAATAAAATTAATTAATTAAATTATATACTTTATTTGCAATTAGAAATATACCAACACACTTTAATCGATGATTATAATCAATATTAAAGGTTCCATAAGGATGGATGCGTGGTAATTCATGATAAACACTAAACTAACGCACTTACTATGTTTTTACAACTAAAAATTATTTAATTTATGTATATACATGTATTACATTTTGAAATAGTCAATGATTGTGGTTGTGATTGTATATGAGTAAAAATTTAATTGTTTATAATTGATTGATAAAGTGTGTTTAGTTAAGAGCATGCTGGGCTTTAAATTATGATTGAAATTGATTGATTGTTTCAATTTAGAAAGATTAATCAGCGAAACAAATTTTCCATAAATCGATGGCATAGTGTACTTTTCTATTTTCCCCGGAGATGTCGGTGGCACAACGTGCGATTATATAATTAATGGGGGCCCCGGACAGGGCGCCAATATTAAGTTTGCTAATGAAAGTCCAATAGGTCAGCCCTAATAATATTTCATGGCAACACACTGGAGAGAGAGAGAGTGTATGTGTGTGTATGTTGGGGCCTCGTATTTTGTAGGTTGTAGATGATATATGATGGATGATATGGGGGGGCCAGCCCGGACGGACACTTTTTAATCTACGTTAATGCAATAATCTGGTCGAAATTAAATTTCTTTTGATGGCTGGTTGTACTAACCGAGTTTCTACCTCTCTCCCTGTGGTTGTATTTGTGTGTGTGCGTGTGTGTTTGGATCTGTGTGAGAGCGCTGGTGGGTTTTTTGCGTCTTTTTTCCTTAGTTGTAATTGAGGAAATGTAAGGCTACAAAGGCGACCGGAGCAGCGATCAACAATGAAATGGTGGATAGGGTTTCGAGTGGATTTTCTGGATAAAATGCTTTTAACAATAAATTTCACCGGATGAGCACGGGTACCGTATTGCATGTATCGGATGAAGTCGCGTAGAATAATAGCAAAAACTATTTTCATATTTTTCAAAGAATTGTAAAATTCTTCACTTATTAAAAATAACAGATTCTTCTTAATAAGGTAAAACATATTTTGCTGTACTTAAGTTAAAGTAAATTAGTAGATGGCCTATTTATTTTAAATACGTATTTCTAAATAAACTCAAAAACAAATTCCTTTATTCAAGAAGTCATACATTTAAAATTGAATCATTTTTAATTAGTGGTGATTAACTAAACAGTTTGTGAAAAATATGTGAAATTGATTCTATTTGATGAATCAACATTTTGACCAGTATATATTAAAATTTAACAAATAGAAGCACTAACATAACGCCTATCAATTTTCATTAGAATATGTAATTAATTGACTGCCAATCGAACGAACAAGTTGGTTTCCAATTTCCTGTTTCATCGTCCATCGTCCACACTTAATCTACGTCAATATGTTTTGTATTGAAATCAAGTTTAATCGTCGTTCAACCATTCAATTCCTCAATAGTGAAATTTTATTACAATATTAATCGAATATCCTCTCGCCAATAAAATAAAGAGCCTGATATCAAATCACTTCTTTTTTTTTCTTCCATTTAAGCTATTTGAATTCTTGTAATAATTTGGTAGTTGTTATAATGTCTTTTTAAACTTTGTGTAGTTTTATTTTAATTCATTTCAGAAACTAAAAAAGGCTGTGTTATTTCAGTTATTTTTATAGTAACGTTTTGATTAAACATTTCCTCGTTGGAAAATTCGTCCCTACTTACCCTCGACATCAATATTTGCTCGGCGCGGCTATTCCGTCCAATCCTTTCGCGGAGACAACGCGTATTAACATAAAATTAGACCCGAAACGTCGAACTTTGTTCCGTAACAAAATATCCCAATTGCGCAATTAATTTCCCCAAATGGCCTAATTAGACCGAAAGTTATCATAACTCGTAAAACGACGAACCGTCCATATATATATACCAGACACCAGATGTCACCCTCTACCCTTGAATCCTTTAATAATGAAAATAATCATTCCAACATATATATAATAAAATATTACAATATGTATTAAGATTATCACCTTTAAGGCGCATACAAACCAAAGTTATGCGAGTGTAAATGACAAGGCTCTTAATCCGCAAAGGATTCCGAGGGAATAAAATGCGCGCACTTTTTTATTTTTATTTTTTTTTCATTTTTTTTTTCGTTGCCTCGGCTCTTCACTTAAAAATTACTTGTTAGTGCTGTTGCGTACATGATTTCAGCGATGTCGCCTTTGATAATTAAATGTAAATATTTACGTTTCGCATATTTTCAAAGTATAAATATAGAAAACCGTCGCGTAATTTTCATACGTCGCGTCGACACAACATCTCGGATCGTGAATTATTATAATTCGTCTCGTTGTGCTGGCGGAATAATGCGCCAGAAGGAAGCCGACCGGAACGACATTTCGCGTATCCACGGATTCAGATCCGGTTTGCATTGGAAGGTGTGGAGTTAACATGTAAATACTTGCAGTTGATGCCCGTGCATACATCTAGAATTGTAATATGTTTGCAACGATACAATTCTTGTATATACTTATATTTTTATTATTGTTATGCTTATTTCAATAGTTATTGGGTCAATTCGGTTTTATAAGTATATTAATCAAATGAAATAATTTTTGTTCGATCTTTTAGGTGACATCATAATGCCACGCTGAAAGAACTTCTGGCCTTTCTCAACAATTAAATGAAGCAAGTACACTATAATTTAAATTATTTTATTTACCATTCAAATAGTTGTGCAAATATTTAAGCAAATAGCAGTTAGATGGGGTAAGGTCTGCTGAGTATGCTGGATGGTCCACCAAGCTCCAGCAACTTCTGGGAGTTCACTAAACATTCATCATTATTTTAGAGCGTATAACATTTTTGTATTAACTCGATAGAAGCACTCAAATAGTTTCTAACAATGTTTAACCTAGATTGATTCAGCGTACTCTTGACCTACCCCAATAAACAGTTCAATGACCCAATAATACCCAATAAATTACACGTTGGCCTAGGTCAGGAGTACGCTACTTCAAACGATAAATATATTTAGCTAGGTCAAGAATACACAAGGTTAAAAGAGATGAGTAGTAACTTCAAGAAAATTCTCACAGAATGTGCGAAATATCCCTAAAATATTTTAGAAACTATAAAGTTCAAGATTTTTTACAATAACAGAATTGAAATTAATTTTCTCAATTATAGAAATTCCTCTTGAAAAGTTTTAAGAGATTCCAAATAGACTGAGATGTTTCAAAACTATTTTGAAAAGGCTGGAAACAACTTAAGAACTTTTGGTAAATTCTAGTATAACTCAGTGAACACAGAAACCTCAAATAATTCATAAATATGAGTAACAGCATTTTTGATTATTGGACTGAGGATAGGTTTGTTTGGATTAATGCACTTGTTGTGTACCATGTTTACACAACAAGTGCATTAATCCAAACAAACCTATAAAATTATTGTTCCATCAAGAATGTAGCTTGGAAAGTATTAAATTGGACTGAAGATAGTTGGTTAAAAGTCAAGTGCAGACATCTATTGGTCGAAATGATTTAAAATTCATCCCAGTATTTATTAAATAGAAAATAAAACATTGGTTTATTAATTATTAATTGTGTGAGAATAAATATGTATTCTGAAGATACAATATCTATTGGTAGAGCGATTTAAAACGTAAATCACAGTCGGAAACTCATTCCTGGTATTGCAGGTTTTTTTTTCTGTTGTGATTATGAAAGGAAATCGGTGGATTATTTTTTTATGCCAGAAATCAATGCATTTCTTTGTGTGGAAACGAGGTTGCGAAGGAATAAAATACCCGAGATTAAATTGCAGGGAGTCGCGAATTCGTTTCCCACGCTTCTTATCAGCCGACGCACGCGAACAGCTCGAGACAAGAAAATTGTTTTTCTAGTCGGTAATTGATGTGCGCACGTTGCTAATTTACTTTTTCCATAAAATATCACAAACAACGTACAGACTGTAGAATGTTTGCCCCTTTTTTATACGTACAGAAATCAACTACAAACTCTAAAATGGCTAATATATAAAAATGGTTTAATAATATTATGAGATTAATAAAAATTAGCTTAAAAAATTTAGTATATCAAACCCACATACGCTAGAACAAATGTACTCGGAACCTAGCTCAATGCGTAATTTATTGAGGTAGGTCGAAAGTACGATAAGTCATTTTGTTAATTATTGCGGTAGGTGAAGAGAAGGCAATAAAGATTCTAGTAAATTAAAAAAGTGAATCTATAAATAATATTTGTTGAAAAACAATTATTTGTATAGATAAAGAAAAACAATTGAAGGAATAACTTTTAATGAAGTGTTTCCAAAGAAGTTATTCGTTTTAATTTAAACAATGTCCATTTCTCAAACACGCAATAATTGTTTCGTCACACTGTGGCTACTTTAGGAGAAGAATTCTTTTACCTGTTTTAAGTTTTTAGTTTAATTATTATATATTTAGCCTAATTTCTTATTACTTATTATTTATAGCCAATCATCCTAAGTCTTTCTTAGCTAATGCAACAGAAGATTAAAGTAATTAAAAAGTAATTGACTGATAATACTTTTTAATTACTTTAATCTTCTGTTACATTGGCCTTTAGTCTTTGTAGTTTAGTTTAAATCTGTTTTTAGTTAATTTCAATTTATTTTAATATTTCGTAATAAAACTTTTTAAATTTTCGGTTTCTTCAGTTTTTAAAAGTAATCTTCAGACTGATTAGATTCTATTCTTGGTTGATTTCTTATCTTCTTTTATGTTTCAAGTTTGTAATATTTTTACTGAGAGAAGTTGTGATTTTATGGAAAGAGTTGTGAGACACAGACAAACTGAATGCCATCAGAGATTGAAGAGGTTTTTACATCCCAGTTGCAAGCATTGTAATCTTGAATTTCCATCTCGTATGAAAAGTTTGAATCATCAATTCTCTCATGAATATTTGTTTTAACTGAAGGAATACTTGGACACAAAGAAATAAGCACCTGGTGAATACAAGTTGACGGTAGATAAAGATCAAGCCTTCATTGGATGAGTCTGTTAAGAATGAGGATGAAAATCCAATTTTTAGAAATTAGTGATGGTATCAAGAACCACACAAATCACATTCCAGTTTATTAAAGAAAGTGTGTGTGGTTTCTCCTAAGGGTTTTATTTGTGACTTGTGTCAACTCTTCATGCCAAGTGAAGAAGAATCTCAGACACAATTGAAAGCTTTCCATCATTATTATAACTTCGTTGAAGCAGTCAAGTTGAAGTACCAGAAGGCTGCAAATGAGCAGAAAAACAAGAATGGGAAAGATGTAACAGCATAGAGAGAAGAAAAGGTAGGTGATGGTAAAGACGATGAAGAGGTAAAGGACGAAGAAGAAGAAGGTAAATGAAGTAGGTGCACAAAATGAGAAGGCTCAAGCGGAAAAAAAGTGAAAGTAAAGGTTGAAGAAGAGGAGGAGGAGCAGTCAGAGATTAAAGAGAAAAATAAGGGAAAAAACCTGTGAAGCGAAGGTGGTAGATGAAAAGAAAGAGATTAAAGAAAAGAAAACTCCTCCTCCACAAACACCAGATAGAATAGGGAAACTACTGCTGTCAAGAATACTCCTGGATCAAAGGCTAAGAAAGCAAAAAATTAAATTTGCATGTAGAGCTTTTTGCAGACTTCAATTTCATCAGATTTTACATACATAATTTTTGTTTTATAATGAAACTTAGGTTTATTTAGGTGGTATATACAGGGTGACTGACGAAAAACCTTTGGTGCTGTATCTCGCTTATTTTTTATCCGATTTGAATAAATAAAACATCAAATTAAATGATTTTTAAAAGACTTTAATATGAACTGTACTGATATTTTTTCTTGCATCCAGTTTTTGACAAAAGACGATCAACTTTTTTTTTTCAAATTGCACTGTATATATATTTTGTACTCATCCGCAAGGAGATTTTTTTTCTGAATCTAAATTTGTAAACGATTTTATCCATTCATCAAACCAAAGTCGAGAAAATGAGGATTAAAAAAAAATTAAAAATCAAATACCCATAGTAAACAATATACAGAGCCTATTCCAAATGTCAAAAGTGACAGTGTCAGTCATTGGTACAATACTGCAATGATATTTAATAATTTCATAATAAAAATGTTGCAAGATTTCAAAAACTGAAAAACGATTTCTGTAAAAGCACAAAATTCTAGTACAGTGTTTGAAATATTGCAACATTTTAATTATGAAATAATTAAAAATCGTTGCAGTATTGTATCAATGGCTGTCACTGTCACTTTTGACATTTAAAATAGGGTCTGTATATTGTTTACAATGGATACTTGACTTTTTATTTATTTTTTTAATCCTCAATTTCTCGACTTAAGTTTGATGTATGGATAAATTTGTCTACAATTTTATATTAAATATAAAAATAATATATATACAGTGCAATTTAAAAAAAAAATGTTGATCGTATTTTGTCAAAAAATGGGTGCGAGAAAAAATAACAGTTCAGATCCTATTGAAGTCTTTTAAAAATGGTTTAATTTTAAGTTTTATTTATTAAAATCGGATAAAAAATAAGCGAGATACAGCACCAAAGGTTTTTCGTCAGTCACCCTGTATACGTGTAAGTGTATTTTACTGACTTATAATTATGTATTCCAAAAATTGCATTGAAGGTGGTGGAAATTTTGAGAGAAAATTAAACAAATTAAGTAATCATTTAATTAACCTGATCCTTGAAAATGCAGCCCTTCCAATTTATCAAATAATTTTGTTCATGATAAAGTATTCCTTCATCTTGATGATGAAGTTCTAATGGATATTCATCACTACTTTTCCCGCAGTTTAGTACAGTTCAGTACAGTTCCTAACTGCTAATATCCAGATAAAATAAAATGTTTAATCTCGTGTGGTTTAGAGCAGATAGTTTTTCTTTGGTATTTCGTTTACATTAATCAGTTTTATGAAGTATACAAATGGTAATATTTGTATGTTTTTCTTTGAAACCATCACTATAAAAACCAATGTAATGTAGTTTTCTAGATTACCTTTTGCTGTTTTAATGTTTTCATTTCCACGTAAAACAAAATACAAGGATCTTCCTGTCTGGCAGGAATTTGAAGTTAATGGATGATGCAGCAGGTACGAGAAATAGCTAATTAGGAACTCACTGCTATGGCCAGTTATAAACTCTGATCAAAATGAGAGCTACGAAGAATATATTCCACATGATATGGACATACCTGCCATCCAGGAGCTTGGAGTTCATGGATAATATAGGAGTACCATTAAAGTGCAAAAAATTATTGGTATTGGTGTTGTAGTGCTATATATTACTAAATAAAACGAACAGAATTGTAATTGCTGTTTACAGGTCTCCAAGTAGTAAATACACAGACTTTCTTTGCATTATAGAATTTTTCTTAGAACGTATTAATATACTTTCCAACACTTTTTATATATGTGGCGACTACAATGTAAACAGAGAAGCAATATAACTCTATAAAGCTACTACACAATTGTGCTTTAACATTGGTTTATTCAAAGTGGAGTTTCATAAAGGCCTTAAAACGCCGTTTAATCGAGTTAGGCAGTGAGGCTAGCCTTTCAGCAGTTTGCTGTCTTTGTAGTGTGGTTAGTACATCGGAGAAGTTAAGGATGTGGTTGGCAACATATTGTCCAGTCTTTTCTTCTTCATGATTCATTCACAGCTGATGTCGAACTACCGTCAGTCGAACTGCTAACAGTGATGCAAGTAGAATGAAAAACAGAATTAAACAACGAAACTTGGTTGATCCATTGGTCGACAAGAGCAGGATTTTCTACAGCAACTGTCAAAATTTCAAACGTCTAATGTCAATAGGTGCTGTTTAAGAGTGTGTTTTGTACAGCAAGTCAGACGGTTTCGCAAAAATTGATAAAATCAAATTTCGTGCAGTTATAAAACTAGAAAATTCGAAATATTTTGCTAGGGGTTCATGGCGGATCTACTCCATCATTTTCGACCATCAGCGAGTTCAAACGTGGCCGCACAGGCACAAGTATCGAATGAAATGGTCCACAAGATTCATGATGGCGTGTTAGCCGATCGCCGATTGAAGTTGAAAGAGGTAACAGAGACAACAGGTATCACAGAAGAACGCGTTGGCCATATCCTACACAAAATTTTAGGAATGAAAAAGCTTTCGGCGCAATGGATACTGCGTTTTTAACACCGGAGCAAAAACCAATAATGGGTGACCATTTCAGAGAAGTGTCTGGCCAGGATTCAATGCAATCGAAGAAAATTCTGCATGCGTTTCGTGACCGTAGATGAGACTCGGACCCACCACTACATACCGGGGACCAAGGAACAGTCGAAGCAGTGTATTTTTCCCGGCGAAGCAAAGACCGTTCAATTTGCCGGAAAGGTCATAGCGATCATTTTTTGGGATTCCCAATGTGTGATCCTCATTGACTATCCAGAGAAGGGAAGGACGATCACGGAGCAATACTACAGCGATTTATTAACCCGATTCGATGTGGTATTGAAGAAGAAACGGCCTCGTTTACAGCGAAAAAGAGTGCTTTTTCACCTTGATAATGCAAGAAAAGCACTTTTCATCCGGCATCGTTGTGTCCAAATTGAATGAGTTGCGCTACGAAAGAGTCTCTTATTCTCTATATTCACCGGACCTAGCCCCCAGCGTCGTTTTCCCATTCCCAAATCAGACAAAAATCACGCCAGGAAAGAGATTTACCTCAAATGAGGAGGCCATCGCCGCTACAGATGGTTATTTTGCAGACCTGGAAACATCCTACTTTTCTAAAGGCTTGAAGAGACTGAAGCACCATTTGAAAAAGTGTATTAATCTTCTAGGAGACTACATCGAAAAATAAAAATTAAAAACCACATAAATACCGTATTGTTCTTGTCGATTCCGGTAACATTTCAAGGTGCCCTCATACAACACCCTAGTTATAAACAAACGTAAAAGCTATTTAATTAAAAATGAGTCTTGATAGTTCAACTTTTGTCAGCTGTTTGGAAATTAGCAAGACTAGTAATGATGTGCTTTGCATCCTTCTTAAAGTTTCCAATGCATTAGATTTTCACAAATTAAACACAATAATTACTTTTTTTTGTATAAAAGTTATTTATCAAACCGAAAGTTTCGAAACTTTCGGTTTGAAAATGATCGGTTTGGAAATGATACGTGAATGTATTGAAACCATTGGTCACCGTATAAATTAATAACTGTTATACAAAACAAAGTAATTATTGTGTTTAATTTGTGATTAAAATGTATAACGAAGTAGAAGCCTCCATAGTCAATGCATTAGATTTTCATGGGAGTGAATTACCGGAAGCTGTTAAAAAACTATGCAATCGTTTCTTAATACAGCCAGATGCTTTTGAGAGGTTGCTGGCAAACCGATTTTGGGTCGCCATCAAAGAAGTCGGCGATCTTCAGTAGGTGAACGGAGGTGTATGTAGAAAAGGAAAAAACACGGCGATAAGGTTAAGAGGGAAAATCTAAATCTAAATCTAAAAGTGATATGTCCTTGTCGCACTCCTTTGGATAATGGCTTTTGGCGGAGTGTTAGGGCCGCCACTTCCAGAGGGACTAGAACTAGTGGATATTGTTGACTACCTTCTTATCTTTACAAGACCGATTTAAGGTCGCCATCAAAGAAGTCGGCGACCCGTTTCCACTTCAGTAGGTGAACGGAAGACGCAATCCTACGGGTGAAGTCCCTTGCAAACGAGATTAGCGCGAGACAGGTCATTTAGAGAACGCTATTCAGGAAGATACATACAAGACAACTATACCTGCTCCATATTCTAACGAGTTACCTTTCCTACCGGAATCTGGTGTATGAAGGAAAGGGAAAAAACACGTCGATAGGGTTCACAGGGAAAATCCAGAAGTGATCTGTTCTTATGCGCTCATCTGGATTGTGGAATTTGGCGGAGTGTTAGGGCTGCCACTTAAAGAGGGATTAGTACTAGTGGATATCGCCGAAGATCTTCTTATCTTTACAAGGAAACGGGATATAGAACAGATAAAGAGGACCGTGGCCAATGCGGTTTCGCTGGTAGCCGATTTTCTGAGTAAAAATAGGATTAGCGTGGCGGTTACGAAGACTGCGGCAGCCTGGCTGTTCAAACGGAGGACGGGAAGAAGAAAGGGGGAAAGGATATAGTTGCTGGAACAGGTCATCAAGATAAGCAGTAGCATGTAATATCTGTGGGTAACAATTGTCTCAATTCTTCAGGGTACCAGGAGAGCGAGGGCCCTAAGGTCCAACATCAGGGGAACTAGGAAAGCTAGCAAGAGACTTGAAACTTCTGGTGGGCGTGGAGCCCTTTAAGCTGATATATGCAGCCCCAGACATAAGAGACATGTGGAATTATGAGGTACTGCGAGTGGTCAGGGTAGGGGGACGGTGTCGAAGGATGCAATCGATGGTTGGCGCCGTCTCTCTTTACCGATTTGGTAGTTGCAGCTAGGGCCTCTATCTACAGGGTCATGAGGCGTGGCACTGGCCATCCTCTCTTCAACTTAGTGACGGTCTTATAAGTGCGGTATCACGATACGGCTAACAAACTCCTCTCGATGTCTGACGTCGACTGCAATACAACGACCACGACTTTAAACGACCCCACCAGATGCAGCAAGAAATATTATTCCTGCATAAAGCAAACTCTTAGGGATGGACGATATGTTGAATCTACAACTCAGAAATGCTTGGCTTGGGATAGTAAAAATATGAACAAGAAATTGCGGTAAATTCTTTACATCTCAGAAGCCACTGTGAACCAAATGAGACTGCTGGATATTGGGAACTTTCTTCCGGTCACATGCAACGCGAAAACCTCAACCACAGCCAATTTAGCGGACAAGGTCGTCCAGGCCTTTTTGAATTTTGATGAGGCTGAAATAGTAGTCACTCAATACAAACAAATACAGAGTTTGCCATTGGTCTCTAATGCTGAGCAAGTTTGGAAAGGCACACGAGGAGAAAACAAGCCCCCCTCCCACAGCGACGACCGTGCCGACCTCGGCTAACCGCCCGTCATATGCCACGGGTCAAGAAGAGCAGGATGATCAGTCACTGCACCCAATCCGAACCCAATGGACAAAATTTAATAGCACGCTCGGCTTGACGTGTCCCTCAGGACATTCCTTCACGGCAACACCGTCATCTTTGGCCAAGAAACCTAGGATTATGGTTGAAGTACACGATGTGGCTTACTGGAAAACTTTATGGGAGATTAGGGACAAGGTACAGGCAAGTACTCACTCCTCAGAGGTTACGGCAGCCCACCGAGTTCAAGAGAGCTGTATGGTGCTGAACTTGGCCGATGATGCGGATGTTGAAGCAATCAAAGACATCGTAGCTAGTGTCGGAGGAGCCGACATAACAAGGGTGATCGGGAACGATAGGGCGGTCATCGAGCTGAAGTTCCTAGAGTACAAAGCAACACCGGAATACATTGTGAGAGCCATAGGGCTCAAAGGCGTGGCCAGAAGAGAGGCGAGGGGGCATTTAGGTAGATGCTGACAGGAGAGGAAAGGGTGTCTACTAGCAACAAGGGGCGATGGACAGTCAGAAAGCACGGGGCGCAGCTCCTGTCCGGAAACTGGTTTATGGAATACCTGTGCCGAATAGGAAAGCGTTCAAGGCCTGAATGCGGGTGGTGCACTGGCCCGTCCGACATCACAGCGCAAAAGCTGCTGGAGTGCGAAGAATAGATCGGTGAGATAGATGAAGTCGTAAAGTATATAGGCGAGTTACGGTGCGAAGGCATTTTCCCTCGAATGCCGTTTTGATTATATATACATTTATGTCATATTATGTCAATTTGAACTTAAGCTTGTGTATGTATATGTAAATAAAGGCTTGACAGAGGCACCGGGTGATGTTAATACAGGTTCCGTCGTTGTCGTGTTATTCATGGAGGCCACACGTCTCTAGAATAAAAAAATAAAGAGGCAGAAAGTGACGTCCATCCAAAAGTTTTATCGATTTTGGGAGACATTGGAAATGAACCAGACGTAGATGGAATCTCGATTGTAAAATGCAAATTCTATCAAATGATTAAAAGATGTATCCTTCCATAAAGTAATAGCTAAGGCCATGAACATCATTCTTCGTCTAGGTTGTTTTTTTAAAGGCTAGCCAACATGTAAACCAATATTTACTGTTTGCTAAGGATTATTACAAGCTATCAGTTACTCGTTAAATGTAAGTGTAGATAAAGAAACTTTAACACCACGATGCACTGGGACAATATTGTACCTGATTTGGTCGTAATAATGACGCAAAAGTTAGGGCTCAAACATTTTCTACCATGGTATTATTGCATGAACTCGGGTTAAAATTAAATTCAAATATTTATGATAATATGAAAATTAAGAATGAGATAAATCAAATCTCTATGAGCATTTCTGCACTTATGTTTTACAATAAATGTAAAAACTGCAGCTAACAGTTAAAACAACTACTCCCCGTACTAAAGCACCGCCAAGCATTGAATGACATAACTGTTAAATCTCGTTAGATGTCTGAAATCATATTCAGCACGATGTAACTATTTAATTTGTAGATTTATGATAATGTTTGTGAAGTACTGAAAGATGATTATGAGACAGTTGTGCTTCAGTTGTTGTACTGGGAAATACTTACCCTCAAAATATTGTACTTCCTGATAGTCAACAAAAGATTAATTTGATAGATATGTAGTAGTGTTAATGATTTATTGATGATTGTAAGGATGCAAGCTTGTAAATTACTTGGTAGTATGATACTAGTGACTCAAAGATGTTTAAATCAAACGTTGGATTATAAGCTGATGTCTAAGCTCATGAATTAGCTTTTGAGATTGTTATTAGTGGTGAATGGGCTAGTGGAAAAAATGGGCTGATGTGGTACCTAGGGAAGTGATTAATGCAAATAATATAAATTTGATGAATGATGGTATGGTGCTTATGAAGCATTTTTTAACGGATAAAATTTTTAATTGAATTCAGCAGGTATCAAACTCTTATGGTAATTATCAGTTAATAATCACATTTTCCTAATATTGCTTTAGTTTTTCTCGTCGATATGTTTAGTAATGAAATCGAGAATGTGAAGATAAAAACTTTTGATGATTTACATGTAATATCAAAGTATATTACATTGAGGAATAAATAGTTGAAACAGTTGGGAAGAATTTTAGGTGCTTTAGAAGATTGTTAACAAACTTGTAGAGAACTTTACAGGATATGGTGCACGATGCCAGCATTCTGTGAAGTTCTTCTCTGACATCTTGTGAACAATATTTATATAACGGGTGTCCAACAATTATTGCAGTCCCGGGTGGCGTTGGAATCAAAAACGTAGGTCAATTCTTTCATGTGCCAAATAAATGAACTGACATTTTAATTGTCAAACAAAACTTAAATGTGCATTAAAAATGTCAGTTCATTTATTTGCAACATGTAAGAATCGACCTACGTTTTTTATTCCAACGCCACCCGGGACTGCAATAATTGTTGGACACCCGTTACAAACTTGTTAGTTCAATGATGCCCGTAGAAAATTAAAAAGTATCCTCTTGATCGAACGTATATGTATAGGTGTGGCGCCCAACATTCTAAATTTTTTGGGATTATCCACATCCCTTTCTGCCATATCAAAAATCGGATGAGTGCTGAAGAATTACACCAGCGTTTTGTTCCACAATTCTTCAGCTCTTATCCGTTTTTTTTTTTTATATAGCAGAAAGTGATGTGGACAATCCACAATCTATATATGCATTTTAATATTGGTGTTGAATGCTGCGTAATATTCTACAACTGTTTCCCCGGTGTTATATTTGCTAGATCTCAGCTTGCTGGATGAAAACAGTGTTGCAGTATTTAAACTATCGTTGGTCTCGGAGATTTTATAGTGTTTATTAAATGTATTGTCCTCCCCAAATCCAAGTTGGAACACAATCAAACCCGATAAAAATGGCCCATTAAAATTTCACTGATTAACGTATAAATATAAAATTGCGTGACAATCACCAATTTGGAATAAATAATTTTTTACTACATAACCAAAAAATACTAACGTTACAGATTTTGTAATCAAAACTGGGCCAAACGAGTTAAAACTTTACGACCTCGCCGGGATCATTAATTACAATTCGAGATTAAATTCGCCCTTCGGATGAATTTAAATAATTTTCGGTCCTTTCTGCGTTCTGTTGTCTCGCCAAGAGCGCTGATGAGGGCGCCTTCTTGCCGCACGCTCCGGAGGGCCCTAATGGGCGAGATGAATGCCTCGAGCAGTCGGTGTGATAAGCCGATTTCGAATTAGGGCCCGTTCTGTTTATATTTGCGGATGCAGTGACATGTGACGGCGCTAGCGGTAATTTCCCATTTGAAACCGACAGACAGAAGGGTCGGAGGGCTGGGCGGGGTAGGTAGAGGGGGAGAGAGGCTATTTGCTACAACCGATTAGTCGACTAATGTATTGCTTGTTCGAGGTTCGGTTTTTAGTCCGGTCACCGGTCGTGACATATTTTATCTTCATTAAACACGACCGACTAAACCGTTAAACGTTAGTTTGGATGTTTAACAATATATTTATAACGGTTTTACCAGATGATGGTAATAAAGTGGTGGCGACGCTAAAAGTAACATGCATGTAATGACCCGCGCCGACATTTATTGCAGTCATGAAAAGCGTGCATGATCGCATCTGATAATTTTTTTAAAATGCTAATCCTTTAATAAACCATTATTTATAATGACAGAACAACAAGGCTATTTACCAAATTGCCTTCACTAATTCATATCAATACAGTATATTAATAATACAATAATTTTATTAATATTATTAAAACAACAATCAATCATTGTCGAACTTATACGCAACATATCAATTGCATTATTTCTAATTTAAGTACAGTTTGAAAATGATTACTTTGTAATTGAAATAAAAATATAAGTAGTATAAATTGTTATGTATTTTCTTTATTAAAAATATCAATAATGACCTTAGGCTATTAAATTATTATGCATAAATATATGTTGTAAAAATTAAGAAATTATTTTATTAAACTTTAGAAGAAATGACAGTGAAGATCGTTAATATGTTGCAGTTGATTTTGAAGAGTAAATAAAAATACTTTCGACGTATTTATATTATAATTTTTTTATTTCACTAAATTGTATCTATTATCCAATTCAACATCCGTTTCAGCAATTCACCACTTAAACATTGGATTACGTATTAATACGAAGCGAGCGGTTCGATCGGTTAAGTAAGTGCGCGAGCACGTGCAACGAGGGCATTTGGAGAGGTACAGAAGTTATTTATCGTCGTAAGTAATGTGAATTAATGATATCCCCGGTGCACCTTAACGGTCCTTTGCCCAAGAAGCGATTCGCAATAAAACAAGTGCGTACAAGTAATACATAGGCAAACAAACGGCGACCGCCGCCGGCGATATAATGGATTGCGGGGGCGGCAGTCCGTTAATTCCCATAAATCCAACAGTACAAGATACTATTGAAAGTTACCGCCAGCGCTAATAAATTCCCACCCACTAGAAATATATATATAGATATATCACCTGGCGCCATTTACAAACTCGACCCGAAATACAACGAATTATTGTTTGAGTTATATAACTTTAATATTTATAATTAAATACCCTTGTAATGTATCGCACAATTAAAAAAAACTTATATTAGGAAGTAAGCCTATTAAATAAAATATTAAGTGTAGTTCACCTTCAAGTAACTCAAAAATCATTAATCTAGAAGGTAAAATATTAAATAACTGATAACAAGTTCAAATAATCTGGACTTATTTTAGTTGAAAATTGTAAATTTTAAATTTTTAGAAAAAGGAAAACCTTTTGAGACGTAATAAAAATCTTTAAAATTACTAAAAAATTCTAGAAATTTATATAAACAAACCTGCTTCACAATTTCACAACCTACAAAAAAACTTCTTGGTATCTGGACATAAAATTACTGGATATTTCTAGAATCCTTGAAGGAAAACCTGAAAAGTTAAAGTAATAAATCCTTGATAAGAAAAATTTCTGTAAAATTCATTCTCAAAGAAAATTCTTACAATTTGGAGGGAAAAACCTGAATTAAAAATTGTCTCGAAATAAAACTGCAAAAAAATTCTACAAATTTTGACAAATGTTCCGTGAATCTGGACTTTAAATTACTCAAAAATTCGAGAACCCTTTAAGAAAATCATGGCTTTGTAAGCAATTCTTCCTGAAAGGAGAGCCTACGACCAAATTTCTATAAATTTGGAAATTGAATATTTTTAATTAGTGAAATCCTAAGAACCCTTGTATAATTCCTAGACAATTTTGATAGAATAAAGCAAGTAAAGCAAAAAAAAAATAATTAAGATTTGGTGCGAAAAATTTCCAGAAATCTAGCAAAATATGTTTGAAATTACCAGAAAAAAATTAAAAAATCGAAAGTAAAACCGTAAATAAAAAATTGCTAACAGATTCTAGAAATTTAGGGGGGAAATGCTTGGCTCTGAACTATGAACCAAATTTGGTTTCAAAATTATTTGAAAATTAAATTTTTATTTATTAATCGATGTAAAAAAATAATTAACTCGTGAATAATTACGATGAGATAAGAAATGCTGAAAAGTCTTAAAGAAATATTTTTGGAAAAAAAATTGTCTAAGTGCAGAAAATTTTAGAACCCTTAGCAATTTTTTTAGGAATTTACACATTTATTCTGGAACCTATTTAGAATTTTACTAATTTCCAGGATTTTTTGCTTTATTTGTTTATTAGAGATTTTCTAGAATTTGTAATGGAAGATTGTAATCTGGAAAATTGCTAATATTTTTTCAACGAATTAAAATCTAAAAAAAAAATAGTCTCAATAAAGTTTGTAAAAATGGGGACGCAAAATTAATTGGAATTTTCTAAAAGTTTTCTAAAAAAACAAACAAATTTGAATACGATAATATTAGAAATGATTGAAGTTTCTAAAAATTAAAAAAAATACAGTGAAATATTGAAAGAAAGAAAGAAAATTTAAAAGCTGGAAAGAAAAAAGTTTAAACACTCGATAATTTCTAAGAAAATTAATTTGAAAAAAAATTCTTCACGAATTGGTACCATTTTTTTATAAAATTAAAATCTAAAAAAATAAATATTTGACTCTGGACAAAGTTTCTAAAAATGAAGACGTTAAATTACTTGGATTTTCTAAAAAATCAAGCAAATTTGAATAACATGAAACAAGATATAATTAAAGTTTCTAAAAATAAAAAATTAAATCCTGAAAAATACAGAACATTTGAAGAAAATTTTTAATTAGGGCGTAAAGAAAAATTGCTGGAAAATTTTAAGGACTGAAAAAAAACACCGTTGAAAATGCTTGAACCACCGACAATTTTTAAGAAAATAGAGTTATTATTAAACAATGTTTAGAGAATGTTTAAAGAATATTCTTGTATTTTTGTGTTAGAAATTGTGGGATATTTTACCAATCTTAAAATTTAGCAATTTAAATTTTTTTCTCGCAAGTTTAGAAAAAAATGATCTTATCAAATTGGTTCAGCTTTTCCTTCTCTTTAACTTTTGTTTGAATAGTTTTGTGATATTTTTCAAATTTAGAAAAATATTGACAAAAAACCAAAAATCGCCTCGAGTAAACACCCACTTCCGGTTTATGAATGTTCACCAAAAGCAATTAATATTTAATGTTATAATGTACATGTAGGGTTGGTGGGTGGCCTCTATCCCACCCTCCAATCAGTAAAACATAAGCCAGTGTTTTAATTAAAAGTTGTAAAATATAAATAAACATAAAATAATTGCAATTTTTAGAAGTTTTTCAAATAATGTTTGATGATGTTTTACTGATTGGAATACATATACATAATTAATTTAATTCCTTATCGTCTCGCAGTTTCCAATAATAATAATTACAAAACATTTTGAATAAAAATTAAATTCAAATGGTAAAACTTTTGATTGAGGAAATTAGTAAAATTGTGATTGCATGATGGGTGGGCAGACTTTAAATCTAATTTAGCTAAGATTGGTTATAGAAGGATGTTTATATTTAAACTTAAATTTTGATCGTATTTTATTTTTTGTTACGTAAAAGGTTTGATTATTTTTAGCAGTAAAATCATCAACGATTAGTAATTATAGTTATCATGTATATGTAAGGTGGGTGGGTGGACACTATCCCACCCCGCAATCAGCAAAACATAAGCGAGGGTTTTAATTAAAAATTGTAAAATAAATAAATATAAAATAATTGCAATTTTTAGAAGTTTATTGAAACAAATTTTTCAAATAATTTTGACGATGTTTTACTGATTGGAGAGTGGGCTCGAGGCCACCCACCCACCCTACATATACATTTAAACTTTAGTTCTTCATTGTCTCGCGTTTTCCATAAAATGAATTACATAACTTTTTGAATAATAAGTAAATCAAAAAGGTAAATTTTTTGAGTTAGTAAATTAGTAAAAATTTGAAGCATGATGGGTGGGTAGACATCAAATATAAATTAGATAAGATAGGCTCTAGAAAGCCATTTATATTTAAAATTCAAATTTAATTTTGTTTTATTTTTTATTTCGGAAAGGGTTCGATTATTTCTAGCAGCAAAATCACCAACGATTATGAATTAAAGTTATCATTTATATGTAGGGTGGGTGGGCGGCCTCTATCACACCCTCCAATCAGTAAAACATAAGCGAGGGTTTTAGTTAAAAGTTGTAAAATGTAAATAAACACAAAATAATTGAAATTTTTAAAGATTCGTTCAAAAAAAATCAAATAATTGTTGAAGATGTTTTACTGATTGGAGGATGGTATAGGGGCCACCCACTCACTCTACATATACATATTAACTTCAATTACTGACCGCCTCGCGGTTTGCAATAACATTCATTAGAAAATTTAATCAACGGAAAATTAATTAAGAAAGTAAAATTTTTGAGTGTGTAAATTAAATTATTAAATAGTAATAAGTCAAATTTGGATTATGTTTTAATTTTTTAAGGTAAATGGTTCCAATATTTTATTCAGCAAAATCATCAACGATTAGCAATTAAAGTTATCATGTATGTGTAGGGTGGGTGGGTGGCCTGAGAAAAAAAAAACGAAAACACGAAAAAGGAAGTAATGGATCTTATAAACAATATAATGAACATTCAGTTTTTGGACAGTGATATAGAAGTGTGTCACCGAATCGGCAAATACAAGCGGAACGATACAAGGAGTGTGTACTTAAAACTAAACAATTTCAATATTAAGCAAAACATATATAAACGAAAAAAGTACTGAAAGGTTCTGGTGTAATATTAAAAGAAGATCTAACTGAATCTAGGATTAGGCTGATGGAAGAAGCTATCAAATAGTTTTCATTGAAAAATGTGTGGTCTGATTTAGGAAGTATTTATATTAAAACATCTGATATAATAACAAAAAGTAAATACATTACCTCATCTAAATCAATTATAATTGCATTAAAATTAATGTCGTCATTAAATTAAATGTTAATTAGATACTTAGGATAATTAAGATTAAATTAACTTCCCTTATTTCTAAAAATGTTTGTTTCGATTTATTTTATTGGTTTTATTTTACAATTAATTAGTTTAATTTCAGAGTTGGTTTAGTTATAGAATTCTTTTAGGTTTCACTCTTAATTAAGATATTTCTTTTATGGAAGAATTTTTCTTATAAAGTTCACATTTTCTCTACTACACACTTGATGGAAAAGTATAATAGAAACATTTGAATTAAAACACAATTAAAATAACAAGTGTTTTAATTCAAATGAAGATTTTTTCAGTGAATCTGATGAGCGGGAAGAGATAGACACTAAAGTATTGGAAAATATCAATATATTAAAAGACCACAGACCACTTTACTACCTTCATACATTTTAACAATTTGGGCATTCCTGAAAAAAGGAATGAATCTAACACATATAAAGTAATTAATTATGTTAAGTTAAAATATATACTATCAAACGAAAGCTGGGATGATGTAGTAAATAGTAATGACATAAATATAGCAGACAGCAGATTTATTAAAATACTACAGCACGCTATTCTTGATTTCACCACAGAAAAAATATATAAAAATAAAAAATTTAAAAAAATAAAACTCTGGATTACTGAGAGTATAATTAATTATATACACCATAGAGATATTTTGAAGAAACGATTAATAAAAAATTATACTGACGATCTAAACTTAGAATTTACAAGATATAGAAACACACGAAACACATTAATAAAAAAAAATTAAAAATAACTATTACAAAAAGCAAAAGGAATATAACAAACAATAAACCTAAAAATCAAAAATTAGAAAATATGAAAATAGTCGACCTCGCAGGTAAAACCTTATTAAATAATAATAAAGACATTTCAAACACATTTAATGAGTATTTTATAAATGTAGGAAATACAATGGCAAGTAAAAGTGAAAAAAAAATGAGCATATTTGTGATAATGGACCCACTGTTCAGTCATTATTATTTTTAAAACCCGTAGATGAAAATGAAATAATAACTTATATATCAAAATTGAAAAATAACTCTTCTCCAGGAGTTGATGGAACATCGGTTAAAACAATAAAAAACATCGATCTCTATATTATATTTCCTCTAAAGCATATAATAAACCTAGTTTTTGAAAAGGGTGAAATTCCTCATGAATGGAAAGTTTCAATTGTTATCCCTATTCATAAATCAGGCGACCAGAGGAACATGAATAATTACAGGCCAATTTCTGTTATATAAAATTTTTCAAAAATATTTGAACAAACTCTAAAATTAACTAATGATTAGAAAAAACACGAAAATATTTTCGTAAAATCTAGAACAAATGAGTCTTATTAAGACTACAAGAACAAATAACTTTTGAAACCACTACTTCTCTTCAGAGAACGTAAAGGACATATATATTTTTATTATCTAAAATTAAGATTCGTGTCATACCTAAAATGCAATCTTGAATTTTATTGAAGAAATAATTCCAAACTTAAATAATAACAAAAGGGTCCTAGCAGTCTTTTTGGATCTAGCCAAAGCATTCAAGAGATTTATATTTTTCTTGGGTCCCAAATTATATAATTTAATGCCACCTTTCCTGAAATATATTAAGTCTACAAAAGTATATAAGAAGGAATTAAAAAACTACCTTGAATCAAATTATGATGTGTTGGTTAAAATTTTTTAATAATTGGAATGATTTATTGTATTTATGAAATTTAATAATATGTTATGCATTGGTTTTCCATACAATTCTACTTATTTCATTTATCCAAAGTAAAATTATTTAAAAATATTTTATTGTCTAGTCTCGACTATCAACTTAAAAATTCATATATTAGTTTTAGTATTAATAATAAGAATAACAGAGCTATAACTGGCCTACGGTGCTGATCACAATACAATCATTCATGATTAGGTGACTCACTTTGGGTTAGTAACTCACATACCTTATTTTTATAAGAATATAATTTAATTATAATTTTTAAATGTAACATGTGCATGTGAATTTAGAAGTAAATAAATTTGAATTTGAATTGCAATCTTTAGAGATTTATTCAAATGAAGTTTTCAAATAATTTTTGATTATGTTTTACTGATTGGAAGATGGGATAGAAGCCAGCCACCTACTCCCATACATATACATATAAACTTTTATTCCTTATCATCTCGTCTTTTCCAATAAAATTAATTCAAAATTTTTGAATAAAAAGAAATTGAAAAAGTTACAAAAATGAAACACACTAATAACTTTGTTTGTATAACACAAAATTTATTTCTGTGACTTAAGTTTCGGTAGCTACACGTACCATTTTCAAACATAAAGTAATTTAAAAAACCGATTGTACAGGTATAAATAGTTGCGATAATTACATGAGCGCATTAAAAATAGGGGTGTATACAAGGTCGTTAAGAATTGGACTTTCCGGATTAACGCGTATTTTCTGGATTTCCAGGGACTTCAACAAATCCATCTTAGGGCCTTTCTTGGTGATATGTAGTACTGAGAGTACATCTTCGCAAAAAGGATGTTTTTCTTGTAAAAGATGTGCGGCGTAAGTAGATTTATCGTCTTGCCTAAGCCGTAAGATCGGTGATGTTCTTTTAATCTCGTATTAAACTTACGACCAGTTTGGCCGATATACACTTTTTTGCTCTCAGAACAAGTTAATTTGTATATTCCCGATTTTTCAAGTGCGGGCGATTTTTCTTTTAAAAATCTAAATTGGATTATCTAACATTAACTAACACAAAATAATTGCAATTTTTTGGGATATATTCAAATGAATTTTTGAAATAACTTTTGATGATGTTTTACTGATTGGAGGGTGGGATTGACGCCACCCACTCACTCTACATATACATATAAACTTTAATTCCTCTTACGTCTTACGGTTTCCATTCAAATTAATTACAAAACTTTTTGAATAAAAAATAAATTCAAAAAATAACATTTTTGAGTGAGTCACTTTAAATCTAAATTATATAAGTGGCTACCCACCGACCCTAAATATACATAAATAATCATCTTTATTTCTATTAATATAAATTAAAATATACTTGGTATAGAAAATGGCGTCAAATAAAAAAATATACATACAGCAATAATAATATATCCAAATAAGTACAATTCGTTCATATTATTAATTTTTGCCGCTTCTACTTCGTTATACATGTTTGAGTATAAATAAAACACTTTGTAACTTTGTTTGTATAACACTAGTTATTTGATAGTATATCTCATAAACTTCCTGAGGTGGGATGTGCAGAATCAAATTAACTTTGTATGTGCTACTTATTTTCACTCAAAAAACCATCATATTTTTTTAAATTTATTACTTATAGAAGTGATGTGTATCATCTGAATTTAAGATAATGGTAATCGTATTGCTGCACCTAAACACCAAACCGCCTTGATGCAAAAGTCTTTCGCGTTCAGTATATCAAAAATTTATAATTCAATCCCTAATGAATTAAAATGTTTAAGCATCGGGACATTTAGGTACAAATATTACCTATACTTGCTGCAAAAACAATGAAAAGCATGACCCCTTATTTAATTTAATTGTAAAATCAATAATGTTAATCATATGTTTTTTTTCTTATACATAATCAAGGTCTCAGTGGAAAAACAGGGAAATTTTATATTTCATATTCTGAACTGACACCTTGTGATTTTCATTACTAGTAAGTTTCCCTATTTACGTTTATTTTGATATTTTTAATTATAGAAGTATGTATGTAAACTGGTTATGGAAGTAAATAAGTCATTTACATATATTGATAGTGGAGAACATATATTTTAAACAATAGTGATCCCAAAATACTTCCCTGGGGCACCCCTCTGATGATCTCCAAGTCTTCAGATTACATAAAAAGACCACTGTTTTTCTTAATCTCTACTACCTGAGTCCTTCCTGTGAGATAGGATATTATCCACTTGTGAACAATTCCCCTAAATCCATACATATTTAATTTAAGAATAATAAATCACGATTGATTTAATGAAAAGCTTTGGAGAGGTGAGAGGTTAAGTGCAGTATTGCAATTTTTTCCTGTAGTAAAGCCATGTCAGTTTTTTTAATAATATATTATTCATTTGTTTTATTACCACATGTTTATAGATTTTTTTAAATATTGATATAAGACTTATTGGCCTACAATTTGACTCAATATTTGGATCTCTATCTTTGAATATTGGTACAACCTTAGTATCTTTAATTTTATTGGGAAAATTCCCCGCTGTAGTAATTCATTAATTAAAAAGCACAAATGGTCAATAATATAATCTATGCATTTTTTTACTATAAATGAGGATACGCCATTGAACCCGCTGCTTTTTTTTGTTGCCACATTTTCTATTATACTTTTTAATTCGGGCGCGGAAACATTGTTCTGTCAATTTTTGGGAAATTCTTACTGTCTAATAAAGGTGAGGTATTTATCTCAGTGTTTGCGATGTTAATAAAATATGTATTCATTTGATTTAGATCTATAATTGATATCTGATTTGATGATGAATTACTATTGATGACAATTACTTCTTTTATTACAGACAAACATTCTTTACATTTGTTGGTCGCGTTTGTTATCTTATTATCATATTAATTGGTTTTATCAAGTTTTAAATTGTGGTTATATAACTGTTTGTAATGTTTTAATAACGGTTTGTACGTTGGTAGATTTTTATAAACAATTTAGTTTAGGTTAAGTAAACGTATTCTAATGTTTCCTCCGAGTGGGAAATAAATATTAAAATTTTGAAGGAAGATTTTTTGAAACACTGTAAATTATTTGTCTGCATTATTACTGTTGTAAATACAGGACCATAGTTGTAAATCTTTTATGCAACATTTGAATTTGTTGAATTTTTTTTTAGTAAATAATCTAGTTTTTATTTGGGCTTTATTCATTTCTTGGAAGCCGAAACACTTAAAATGTGGGCATAGTGATCCGAAAAGCCTGTATTTACAACGCGACAATTTTCAAGATTCTGAATGTTTGTGATAATATTATCTATAAAAGAATTGCTTTTATTAGACAATCTAGTACATTCATTAAACAAAAATATAGTATTGTATGACTCTATCAAAGTTTTAAATTCACAGTGCAAATTTGTAATATTTCGCTGAATCAATGTTGAAATTTTCAGAAATAAAGTATCGGTTTTTATTAGATATCAAAATTGAAAACAATGTTTCTAATTTGCCGAAAAAAACGTTAATATTTGCATTAGGAGGTCTGTAAATAGTCACAAATGTTACTTTCTCTGCTTATCTCACCCTCCAATCAGTAAAACATAAGCGAGGGTTTTAATTATAAATTGTAAAATAAATAAACATAAAATAATTGCAATTTTTAGCGATTAATTGAAACAAATTTTTCAAATAATTTTGATGATGTTTTACTGACTGAAGGGTGGAATAGAGGACCCCCACCCACCCTACATATACATATAAATTTCAATTACTGATAGTCTCGCGGCTTGGAATAAAATTAATTACAAAACATTTTGAATAAAAAAGAAATTAAACAGATACAATATTTGAGTGAGTAAATTAGTAAAAATTTGATGCATGATGGGTGGGCAGACTTTAAAGCTAAATTCAATAAGATTAGCTATAAAAGGTGATTTGATTAGTTTTAGCAGCAAAATCATCAACGATTATCAATTAAAATTGTGAAGTATATGTAGGGTGGGTGGATAGCCCCTATGCCACTTTCCAATTAATGAAACATAAGCTAGGGTTTTAATTAAACACTGTAAAATATAAATAAATACAAAATAATTACAATTTTTAGAGATTTATTCAAACAAATTTTTCAAATAATTTTTGATGATGTTTAACTGATTGGAGGGTGGGATAGAGGCCGCCCACCCACCCTACATATACATATTAACTTTAATTACTGATCGTCTCGCGGTTTGTAATAACTTTAATTACAAAATTTGAATAAAGGATAATTAATTAACATAGTAAAATTCTTTAATGTGTAAATTAATAAAAAATATATACATGATATATGGCGAGGGTTTAAATCAAAATTAGATAAGATTAGTTATGGAAGGTTATTTATATTTAAACTTAAATTTTGATATTGTTTTATTTCTTGTTACATACAAGTTTGATTATTTTTAGCAGCAAAATCATCAACGATTAGAAATTAAAGCTATCATGTATATGTAGGGTGGGCGGGTGGCCTCTATCCCACCCTTCAATCAGTAGAACATAAGCGAGGGTTTTGATTAAAAGTTGTACAATATAAACAAACCCAAAATTATTTTTGATGATGTTTATTTTATTCGCATACTCAGATTTATATACGCAAGCCCTTAGCCCTAATAGTGATAATGCAGCTCTGGTGGAGTGTAGGTCAGTAACAAGTGACCTTAGTCGTCTATTAAATACATCGAAAGAAGAATGAAACAGACAGAAATTAGTATTATTAATTAAAGTATTTGCGGTTTTCTGAACTCTTTATGTAGGATTATTCATGCAAGTATTTTTTACAGTTTGCAGCCTGAACAGATAACTTGTACGTACGTTACAACCCCTGATTTAAAATAAAAATTTAGTTTTACTAAGAGTTCTGGACATGATATTTTTCCGTGTACAAGTTTGTACAAAAACAACATGTCATTGTAGTGTCTACGGGATTTTAGTATTGGTAGCTGAAGTTGATGCAGAATATGGTCATATTATATTAGGGCATGGAGTTTGCCCATTTTAAATGCTACAATTCGTAGGAATTTGTTTTGCATCTTTTCTATATGATACGACCAATTCTCATAATGAGGTGACCATATTGTAGACCCAAATTCTAGTTTCGAGCATACTAGACTTAAATATAATATTCTAAATGTGTCAATGGAGAACTGACCGGAAAGTATATTAATAAATCCCAATGTTTTTAGTGCGTCCCTTGCTACAGTCAAGGCATGATTATGAAAAGTGAGTTTACCATCGAACACCACTCCTAGATCTTTAATTTCAGTTCTTAACTGAAGAGGTACGTCAGCGATAGTAAATTCAATCTTCATTGGTGCAAGTTTTCTAGTAGAGGACATACTTTAGCATTTAGAAGTGTTTAAACAGCGGTAATTGTACCAGTTATCTAAATGAACTAAATCGGCTTGTAAAGGTCTCGAGTCATGAAGTGTTTTAACTATTCTGAAAAACTTAAGGTGAAATCGACAATTTTTTATATAGTTTACAATATCATTAATATACAAGAGAAAGAGAATCGGTCCCCAGTAAGATCCCTGAGGGATCCCAGAGATTACCGATATCGCTCTGGAAATGCATTCCTTCTGCCTTACATGCTGAAACCTATTCGTTATTAAACCTTTATTACTGTGTTATAAAAAATTATATCTATTTGAAGATTTTCAAGGTAAATCTTTGTCATCTACCCTACAAACAAAATGGCGTTTTTTTAAAAATATAATTTGCTTCGGGTAAGTGTGATAAGTTCAAAATATCTCTTCTTCTTTTGTATAAATAAGAAATAATTTAGTAAAACCCTCGCTTATGTTTTACTGATTAGATGGTGGGATAGTGGCCACCCACCCACCCTACATATGCACTTAAATTTCAAACTCAAACACTGTTCTATATTTTCAAAACACATCAACACTTACACTGGGATTAAATTCTTGGAAACGAAAGCGGTGACAGTGATTGAAGTTACTGAAGATATGTAGGGTGGGTGGGCGGCCACTATCCCACCCTCCAATCTTCACAACATAAGCGAGGGTTTACTGGAATAATTATTTACATAAAAAAGTGTAATTAGTAACAAAAATTATTATAAAAACCTAAACACCCTACATATGCACTTAAATTTCATACTCAAACACTGTTTTTTCAAAACACATCAGCACTAACACAGCGACTAAATTCTTGGAAACAAAAACAGTGACACTGGTTGAAGTAGCTGTGTATATGTAAAGTGGGTGGGTGGCCAATCTATAAAACATAAGCGAGGGTTGTACTTAATTAATTTCTACATACATCAAAAAATGGCAATATTTATTCTAAAAATTGTATCTGTTGTGATATTCCATTGAAAATCACTACATTGTTTCTTAAATAAAATATTTTAAAGATTTTGAAAGCAAATTTTAATTATCTTCGTCACAAATCAAGATTAAGATTGTTTAAAAATATAATTTAATTCAAGTTTCGGGTAAGTGTAATAGGTGACAAAAACTCTTGTAATAATTGTATTTATTGACAGATTGAAATAAAAATCTTAGTGTTATCAAATAAATGTATTCTTTTGAAGATTCTCAAAGAACATCTTTGTTATCTTTCCTACAAATGAGATGGCGTTTGTTTAAAATCATAATTTGCTTCGAGTAAGTGCGATAAGTTCCAAAAATCACTTCTTGTTTCGTATGAATAGGAAATAATTCTTAAAACCCTCGCTTATGTTTTACAGATTGAAGATTGGGATAGTGGCCACCCACCCACCCTACATATGTACCTAAATTTCAAACTCATACACTGTTTTATAATTTCATAACACATTAACACTAACACTGGGATTAAATTCATGGAAACAAAAGCAGCAAGAGTGATTGAAGTAGCTGTGTATATGTAGGGTGGGTGGTTGGCCACTATCCCACCCTCTAGTCTTTACAACATAAGCGAGGGTTTACTGGAATAACTTTTATTTACATTAAAAAGTGCAATTAGTGACAAAAATTATTATAAAAATTGTAACTGTTATAATATTACATTAGAAATTGCCACATTATTTTATAGATAAATTATTTTAAAGATTTTAGAAGAAAATCTTCATTATCTTCACCAGAAATCAATATGGCGTTTGTTTAAAAATAAATTTACTTCGAATAAGTGTAATAGGTGACAAAAGCTCTTCTAAAAATTGTATTTATTGATAGATTGAGTTAAAAATCACAATGTTATAAAATAAATATATCTGTTTGAAGATTCTCAAAGAAAATCTTCGTTATCTTCCTTACAAACAAGATAGCGTTTGTTTAAAGACTTACATTGCTTTGGATAAGTGCGATAAGTTCCAAAAATCACTTCTTGTTTCGTATGAATAGGAAATAATTATTAAACCCTCGCTTATGCTTTACAGATTGAAGGATAGGATAGTGGCCACCCACCCACCCTACATATACATTTAAATTTCAAACTCCAACACTGTTTTATATTTTCGAAAACATCAACACTAACACTGGGATTAAATTCTTGGAAACAAAAGCAGTGATAGTGGTTGAAATAGCTGTGTATATGTAGGGTGGGTGGGTGGCCACTATCTCACCCTCCAATCTTTAAAACATACTCGAGGATTTACTGAATTAATTTTTATTTACACCAAAAAGTGTAATTATTCTAAAAAATGACTAAATCCACTACACTATATGGAAAACTAAAAGATTATAAGTTTTTTAATTAAAACGTTCTGGTTCGCTCTATCAAACGCCTTGGAAATGTCTGTATACGACTTTAACTTGTTTATTATTTCCCAAAGCATCTGAAAGGTAAGACGAAGAGTGTTATTAGATTTGTACTAGTCAACCTTCTCTCATAGAGCCCATGCTGTGCATTTATGATTATGTGTTTGCTTATATAAAAATGCTACTTGGATACTATGTTATCTAACATGTTTGGTATTTATGCTAGTTTGCACATTCCTCTATAATTAATTGCCTAACTATAGTTCCCATTTTTATGCAAAGATGTAATGTAACTGAATTTCCATTGTTCAGGAACTTGGCAATCTTTCAGAGATTTAGCGAATAGTAAGTGAATTGGAATAGCTATATACTACAGTTATTTTGATTAAAAAAAATAATTGGGTAGTGACACCAGAATATTCATAAAAGATTTTTATAGTATTATTTGCTTTTGAACTTAAAATATGCGATTACTTCTCCATTGATGGTAAATTTTTGAATCTGCAAAAAGTAAATAGTCGCTAGGGGCCAAATCTGGAGAATACTGTGGATGGGGAAGCAATTTGTAAACCATCGTTTTGATCGACTTTTGACACGGAGCATTGTATTGGTGAAACAACTCTTATTTTCTTAAAATGGTGCCTGTTTTTCACAATTTTATCCTTTAATCAATCCAGTAATACTATGTAACAGTCGTTTTTGATTGTTTTTACCTTGACAAAATAATTTATGAGCAATTCCAAAATACAGACATCATAACACTGCTGTTCTGTTTTTCCTCGCTTTTGATTGGGTTGTAATATTACATTTTATAACGAATCATGTTTTCCTTTAATATTTATACAATGAATTAATGGGTACTAATAGTGACAACAATTATCATAATTGAATCTTACTAATTTACCATCCCTGTATATAGTTATTAATTAATGACCATCGTAATTACGCCTATTAAATGAGTGAAAAGGTACTCAGTGCGGTTCGAACAATTACAGAAATTAACCGTGCTCGTGATACAAACACGAGTGTATCCATTAAAATAATGAATTTACCAACGGGCATTAATATTCCGATGGAGAAATAAAAATACGTTCCTACGTAACAATGTTTAATATGTGGCGGCCGCACGTTGTCGAAAATAAAGCACTCACTATATCCGGCAACGGCAAAGGATCCAATAATCCGCACGGGCCGAGAGGGCGTCGCGACGCCACCTCCACCTCCTTCGCCCCTTCCGTTGTGCGATTTATTAGTTTTGCGAGGAACGCGGCCTGCAACGAGAACAGGAGAGAGAAAAAAACTAGGAAGGAAAACCGTGAGTTTCCCCTCATTGATTTAATAATTAATATTTGCTTGATAAAGTTATAACGTAAATAAAGATTGATGAAACAATAACTATTAGACTGAATTGAAAAATTCACTATGTTTTAACCACAAATAATTATTGTAAAAATATTATATAACGTGTAGGCACAATTATATAAATCTAAACAACACAGCACGACTCGAGTTTCGACGTTTTATCGTCATTATCAAGTTATTATTATCGTTATATAATATTTTTACAATAATTATTTGTGGTTAAAACATAGTGAATTTTTCAATTCAGTGTAAGTATGGATTACCACGTAGTAACGGTCGCAACCATTCTCTTTATTAATAACTATTAGATTTTTTTCGTTGTTATCACGTTAGGCAAAAGATGTGAGCTTTGGAAAAAAGGGAAATCAGGCAGAAAGAATTTGAAACGTCTGTATTTGTTGTATTCTGCGTTGTGTATTCTCTTTCTGCATTATTAAAAAAAATATATATATAGGGGCTAGAAAAGACAACAAAGGGTGAAATATGAAATATCTACTACGATGTGTGCGCACGTAGTAACAAGCAAAATAGAGGAGAGCAAGTCGGCTGTCCAAATAGTGCCCTGACACCGAAATCCGGACTTAACTAACATTATCAGTGGTGGTTCGTACTGTAAATATACACCCCTCCTTCTTATACACACACATTTATATATATACTAGAGAGGGAAATATAATATTATATTTGACGACAACCTCGAAACGAAACGTAAACCATCCCATAATCCTTGAATATGTCACACTTTTACAGAGTGAATATTTTGCATTCGTCTCATATATCTAACAAACTTAGGGTGTCAATGTAATTTTTGCATTTTTCATATGCTCCCCGTTGTGCTGTACATCGCAATCCCTTTTTGAAAGAAGTATATTTTAATATTTGAATATTTAACTATTAAATTAATATTTATTATCAAATTTTTAAAAGCTAAAATCATGAATATTTAATCACACTTATCCAATGATGGCGACCGTACGACGTCCTCGAGTTCGTTTTTTTTATATGATCCGAATGAATGAATGAACGACGTACGAATTCATCCACTCGAATTACACATTCAGGACCGAAGGTAAAAATCGTTTTACGCTTTACGAGGCCGGCGGTAAAATCCGAAAATCGCACCGTCGTAACCGGTAATACACTCATTCTATGGGGTGGGCGTGAATAATAAAGACACTTCCGACACTCACCACTTATAAATTATGAAGGGAAAATTGTGTTGACAGGCGAGCCATGGCTATGTGTGGACGTAATGAATAAACTAAACAGCCACACATCCGTATCCCAATTGACGCCTTGTCCGACTAGTTTTAAGAGGGATGATTTATTAATTTAAAAAAAATAATTAGCTTATTGCCTTTTCGTACACTTTAATTAATTAAGTTTCGAATCCACGGGGCACGGATAAACTCGGAGGGGGGATTTTAAATAAATTAAGCTGCAGCACGTAATGTATATATTTGCCTGGGAGGAAATAGTTGAGGGCGAAGAAAATGTCTTGTAAATCTTTCGCATAAGATATTTACACATCAAGTGATGTTAATATTCGAGAGAGCTACCCGAGGCACAGCATTACACTCGCTGCACTAAATGCGCCCCGGTGCACCATTCCATTATTTACCCGCCAGTAAGTATAGGAAAATTTCTCTATATTTACACACAAAAATTTCAAACTTAAATAAATAATTTCACCCGAAACGAAAATAAATAAATAAAGTAGATTCAAGAAGCTCATTTAAGGTCATCTAATCATAGTTATTTAAGACAGTCATGAAAATTTACTCAAAAATCATTAGCACATTAGAGTTATTCATTCACATCTTATAAACATTCAACGTCATGCAATTAAATAAATTTAAATCACAGATTTCAATCAATTATTAAAAATTACGCAATGACAATTTTAGGTTATTTAGTATTTAACTTTAATTCAAGGTCATCTAATCATAGTTATTTCAATTGCAGAGTTGAGACAGTCATGACAATTTACTCGACAAGCATTAGCATATCAGAGTCATTTAAGCGGATCTTATGATCATTCAAGGTCATCCGATTAAATAAATTTGACGAAAATAAGAAAATTACGTAGATTAAACAAATACTTACTAAGAAAGAATATTTGTTAATTAATCTTACATAAAAAAAAGTATCACAAAGTAATAATACTTCATCTATATTCTTTATAGGAACAATAACAATAAGTCAGTAATATTTTAAATATATTTCTTGAATGACTTTTTGAATTATCACATGATAAAACATTTTGAACTTATAAGTAATTGTAAAGTTAATTGTTTTATTTATTTTGAATTATTATATTTAAACCTTCTACACTAATATTTTTAATATATTCTTTACTACAATAAATTGTGACTCTTATAAAATAAATTTATTAATACATAGAAAACAACGTTCCCCGCCCGACGTTTTTATCATAATAAAACATTTCTGCAATAAATTTTGCATTTATATCGAAACGTTTGTTTATAATCCGGAATTGAATTCGAACTCTCATCTCCTGTTTTATTTATCTATCTAACCGTACACGAAAACTAGGCGGCCGTTATTTCTGGTTGTAAAACACCATATTTAAACAAAACAAAAATAAAACGACCGCCCTCTGCCCGAGGGGTAATATTGCCGTAAAGCCGTGGGGCCTGGTATTATGATGGCGTCGCGCATGTTTTTATGATAAAATCAAAGTTTATAGCGAGACTCCCGCTGTATATAAAGTGTAAATTAGAGTTTAAGTAGCAGTGTTGTATATTTTTCGGGTGAACTTATACAACGTGACACATAATACGGATTTTCACCGGGAAATTTAAAAAAAAATTGTGATTTACTGCCGGACAATAATCCAATCCGGAAATTGTGCTGTTAACAACGAGACATTTTTACTTTATCAAAATAATAATTTGGAATATCAATTGGAATAATTTACAACCCAAAAGGCCGCTCGTGAAATTACGTACTGAACAATTGCCTCCGGTATCGAAATAATTTAATGATTTTACCATAAACAACTTAATTTGTTGAAAAATTGCGTTTGTTACCGTGCTTATGATTAAATCAACATTTACGGTATTATAATTTTCATTGCGGTATTTAGATTGCTTGTAGTAAAAGTATAATTAATTACCGGGACTTGCCTTTCACGTAACATGAACTGCAATAATGTTTTCATTAATAATGCCTTTATATATTTTATTAATTATTAATAAGAATTGAAAATTTTAATAATGACAACTAGATAATCAAACTGACAAAATCATCTTTCATCTTTCATCTTTCATCTATCATCTGTCATTTGTTATCTGTCATTTGTCATTTGTTATTTATCATCTTTTATCTGCCAACTGTCATCTATCATTTGTCATCTGTCATCTGCCAACTGTCATCTATCATTTGTCATCTGTCATCTGCCAACTGTCATCTATCATCTGTCATCTTGCATCTATCATATATTAACTGTCATCTGTCATCTATTATCTAGCATGTGTCATCTGTCCTCTGACATCAGCCATATGTTACTTATCTACGATCTGCCCATCATCATCTCTTATTTGTCTTTTGTACAAAATCTAGAAGTAATATCTCAAAATATATTTTCAATATCTTAATCTGTAACTCTAAAAACACAAAAAAATTAATAAAAAGCGCTGGTCAGTTTTTTTTGTTTATCTTTGATTATCTATCATTTGTTGCCTATAATCTATTATCTACCTTATGCAAATTATAATCTGAAATTTATTGTCAGTTCAGAAATTTAATATCACTATTTTTAAAATACAAAGAGAAATCTGTCAATTTTCAGATTATATGACATGTTATATCTGTCATCTTCGATTATCTATCATTTGTTGCCTATTATCTATTATCTACCTTCTGCAAATTATAATCTGACATTTATTGTCGGTTCAGAAATTTTATATCAATATTTTTAAAACACAAAGAGAGATCTGTTAATTTTTCAGATTAAATGACATGTGATATTAGTCATCTTCCGTTTGCTGTCTGTCTATAATCTACCATTTTTTATTTGCCATCTGTCCTGCGCCATCTATTATCCATCGTGTGTAATCTCTTGTAATATTATCTGTCATCTGTTTATAGTCATCTGAGGTTTTTGGTTTATTCGAATTTTTTTATATATTTGTCACAAAATAAAATTCTCAATTGTTCTAACCTAAAAATCTATAAATTAAATTTACACAAATCAATATTCTCTACTATTCTGTTTAATACCGCTTGTCATTTGTTTCTCATTCACTTGTTTTTAGCTATTATTTATAATCTAATAAAGTTATCTGTTATTTATCTGTCTTCATCTGTCACCTATTTACTGTTTTGAGAAAAATTCCTAAAAAAAATCTCTATTCAAGATTATTCAATCTTATCTAACAATTTTTTGATGTCACCAATTTTTAAATTACATTATTTACAAATTTAAAACAAATTTAAAAGGTCATTTAATGTCATACAACTTTCATCCAAGGTCATAGAATTATCATTTAAGGTCATCCAATTGAAATTATTTGAATTACATATTTGAGTCAATCATTAAAACCACATACAACATACATTCAATATCATTCAATTGCATATTATAATATGATCATTCAAGGTCATCCAGTAAAATTTATCTGAACTACAAATTCTAGCTAATAATTAAAAATTATCCAACGGATCATCTAATTACAATTCAAGGTGACATAAGTATTACTATAGGTCATCCAATCAATTATTTAAGTTATAGGTTTAAGTCAATTATTAAAATTTACCTAATTACTATGCAAACTCTCTTTTCAAGGTCATCAATTTTTATTCAAGGTCATCTAAATATAATTTAAGGTCATTCTCTTAAAGTTATTTAATCTCTTCGAATGATCATTTACGATCGCTAATCTTTAAATTATTTTATTTACAAATTTGAATCCAACAAACTAACAAAAATCTGTGGTCATTTAAGGTCAGACAACTCTCATCCAATTTAAGGTTGTTCAATTGGAATTATTTAAATTACATAATTAAATCAATCACTAAAATTTGTTCAACAATCATTTGTGGTCATTACATATTTAAATCAATCTTTAAAAGTTGCCCAACAAGCATTCAAAATTATTTAAGCACATTCAACGTACATTCAATGTCATTGTTCAATGGGTACTTACAATCATCCAACCTACATTCAATGTGACCTAAATATTATTATAGGTCATGGAATTACTTGTTTAAAATATAGATTTAAGTAAATACCCAATAATTATTCCAACTCTCTTTTAAAAATCATTCAATTTTAATCCAAGGTCATCTAATTATCATTTTAGGTCATTCAATTAATTTTATTTATTTTTAAGGCATCTACTTCGTTATACATGTTGAACACTAATTAACACAACACTTTAACTGTATGGTGGTACGTTTAGTTACCGAAACTATAGTCACAAAATAAATACAGTGTTATACAAACAAAGTTGAAGTGTTTTAATTAGTCATTCAATTAAAGTTATTTGAATTACAGATGGGAGTCGAAAATTCAAAATTTTTCAAAAGCCATTAGAGGTTATTAAGGATAATTCAAACCCAACTTTCCTTTAAAGATCATCCAATTTTCATTCAAGGTCATCTAATTATCATTTGAGGTCATCCAATTAAATTAAAGTTATTTGAATGTAAAGTTTTTCAAAAGTCATTAGAGTTTAAAACTATAAATATTTTAGGTCATCCAAACAAAATTATTGGAATTAAAGATTTAAATCAATAATTATTAAACACAAAAATGGAATACAAGCTTATTAAAGGTAATTTAACCATAGTTAAGAGCCTTATAATCAAAGTTATTTAAATTTCAGAATTTAATCAATTATTAAAATTTATTCAGCAATCATTTGAGCATATTTAAGACAATCCGTTATAGATTCAAGGTCACGTCATTTAATTTTATTATTATTTAAGGAAATTGAATTAAAGTCATTTTAATTATAGGGTTTAATAAGTAAAACATTAAAATGTAGTCACCTTTTTAAATAATGATTCAAAGTCATTTAATCAAAGCTACATATTTAAACTGGAGATTACAGTCAATAGTTAAAAATTATCCAATGGTCATTTAAGGTCACCCAACCTACTTTCAAGGTGACCTAAATATTATTATAGGTCATCAAATCAATTATTTAAATTATAGATTTATATACATCGTTAAAAGTTACCCAACGATTATTTCAACATTATTTTAAGGGTCATGCAATTTTAATTCAAGGACATCTAATTATCATTAGAAGTCATTCAATTAAAGTTATTTGAATTAAAGATGTGAGTCTAATATTTAAATCTAATCTAAGGTATTCGAATTCCAGAATTCAAGTCTTTAAATAATGATTCAAAGTCATTTAATCAAAGTTATTTAAATTTTAGATTTAACACTTTGATAAATAGTTGGATCAACCAGAGTTATTTAAGGTTATCCAACTTTTATTCAAGGTCATTTAAATAAATAATAATTCGTGGTTTTCCAATCAAATATATTTGAATTACAGATGAGTTGTTCATTCAAAGTTTCTTAAAATGTCATTAGAGGTTATTAAAATGTATCTAGGGGACATTCAAACTCATCTAGTGATCATCTTAGGTCATCAAAACAAACTTATTGAAATTAAAAATTAAACTCGATAATAACAAAATCCAAAAACACAATACAAGCTTATTTAAGGTCATCCATTTTCACTGAAGGTCATGTTGCCATAGATATTTAGATTACATAGTTAAGAGTGTCATGAAAATTCTCAACTCAACGATCATTAACAATTAACATTAACATTAACACATCAGAGTTATTCGTGCGGATCTTATAATCATTCAAGGTCACCCAATTAAATAAATTTGAATTACAGATTTCAGAAAATCATTAAAAAATTGTCCAATGACAATTTAATGTTATTTAGTATTCAACTTTAATTCAAGGTCATCTACTTTCATTTAAGGTCATCTAGTCATAGTTATTTAAATTGCAGAGTTAAGAGGGACATGAAAGTTTACTCAACAATCATTAGCACATCCTAGTCATTCAAACTCATCGTATGAACATTCAAGGTCATCCAATAAATTTAAATTACAGATTTCAGTTAATTATAAAAATTTATTCGATGACAATTTAGTTATTTAATATTCAACTTTCATTCAAGCATTCTAGGTTACCCAATCAAAACTTTTTAAATTGCAGATTTAAGTATTTATGGTTAAAAAATACAAAACAGTCAATTCGGGTATTTAAAATCATACAAATTTAATTCAATGCCCTTTAAATATCATTCAAGGTCATCCAATTAAGATTAAGGGTTGTTTATAGAAAGGCACAACCCTTAATATTAAAAATGTTTCACCACGTGATAAACGAGAACGAAATTCAACAAACATCCAATTTCAATAACCTTAGATTCAAATAACCTTAGAATTACAGATCTGAGTTAATGACTATGTAAAATTTTTCAAGAGTCATTAGGTTTTAAAAAATCATCCAAAGGTTAATCAAGGTCATTTAATAATAATTTTAATCTTCCAAAGAAAGTTATTGCCATCTGTCATTACTTTTTTTTTTAATTTTAACAAGCGACTGTTTTTCATTAATCTCTCATGTAATATCAATTATCTTTCATCTACCTTCAGTCATCTGTTAGATGTCATCTGTCATCTGTCAGATGTCATCTGTCATCTGTCAACTGTCATCTATCATCTGTCATCTGTCATGTCATCTATCATCTGTCGTTCGTTCTCTATTTTCCGGCCTCTGTCTTCCATCTCCTGGCATCTAATCTGTCATTTTAATCTGTCTTATGTTCTGTGTCAACTGTCATCTGCCATCTGTCAACTGATATGTGCCATATGTTGTTATATGTCATTTATCAACTGAAATAACATTTATTTATTAAATTCAAACGAATCAAACACCTGTCATGTCAGTTGTTGCCTGTCATTTTTATCTACCATCTCTAATCATTCAACTGTCACTTATAATTTATAGTCTTTAATCTATCATATATTATTTAACATATGCTATCTGTCATATGTAAATTGCTATCTATCATCTGTGCATTTTTTTAAATAATAATTATTTTTATTTGAAAGTCTACCATACATCTGTAACTGTGTAAAAACTGAGGGTACTCAAATAAATAAAGTGAAGGGGAGAATTTGTGGTACTGGAATCTGTTATCTGTTTATTTTATATATCACTTCATTAGTTAATTATTATTTGTTATCTGTCATCTGTTATCTTTTATCTATCATATGTCATCTAACATCTGTCATCTATCATCTGTCATCTGTAATCTATTATCGGTCATCTGTCATCTGTCATCTGTCATCTGTCATCTGTCATCTGTCATCTATCATCTGTCATCTGTCATCTGTCATCTGTCATATCTGTCATCTGTCATATCTGTCATCTGTCATATCTGTCATCTGTCATATCTGTCATCTGTCATATCTGGCATATCTGTCATATCTGTCATCTGTCATCTGTCATCTGTCATCTGTCATCGTCATCTGCCAATCGATCAAATGTGTTGACAAAACAAAAAATGGTGATGTGGCCATCATAGTACTTTCCCTATATTTTTCTCGAAAACTATGAGGTTTACGCAAAAATGTTGTTCTTAATAATTTGTGCACTTTTGAATTCGCTACAATTTTTTATTATATGAATTTTATCTATCTCCAATTGTTTATTAGCAATTGGCAAAAAATATCAACATTTTCAATTTTTATTTTTTTTCTCAAAAGTTTAAAATTTTATGAAAAACATGTTCGAATAAAACTTGTTCAGTTTTTCATTCCCTTTAACTTTTGTTTAAACCGTTTTTTAAAAATTTTCCAATTTAGAAAAATATCACGAAAAAACAAAAAAACGCTTCGAGTAAACAACCACTTCCGGTTTATGAATGTTTACCAAAAGCTTTTCAGATCGAGTTTTTAACAATAAAACCTTAAGTTTAAAGTTTCATGCCATTCGGATCATTCGTTTTTGAGATACAGCACCCACCGACAGACAGACAGACAGACAGACAGACAGACACACACACACACACATAGACACAAAAAATTTTTTTCCAGAAATTAGTGTTTTGGGTTCAGGGGACCCCAAAACGGATATTTCCGCAAAAAAAAATTTTGAAAAAAAAATCACGAAAACAATACTCCCCCTATATACTACGTGTATAGGGAAAGTAATATTTAGAATTTGAATAATTATAGACAAAACTTATTGATAATAAATATTTCTAACATTAAATTAATTATATTAACAATTGAAATTATTTGAATCTTTAACTGTAATCAATAAAATCTGTTGTTTATTGATTTATTAATTCAATGTTTTATTTTAATTAAACGAAATAAGCGACGGCGAATAAAAACAACTAAAAAATTATTAAAACAGATTAAAGCAAATTAAAATGACGACTATACACAAAAACATTCTAGCAAGCAGAAATTAAAATTGTTTGATAATTTCAAAAGAAGAAAAGTTCAATACAGATAAAAGCAGAAATCATTTTGAACGCAAAATAATTAAATGTGAATATAGAAAACAATTAAACTGGTTTAAAACTAATTTAATCAGGCTATTTGGATTAATTAATTAATTAAGAATTTAATCTTTCATTTGTCATCTGTCATCTGACATATGTCATCTGTCATCTATTAGCTGCCATTTGTCATCTATCATCTATGATGTGTTATTTGTTGTCTGTCAAATATCAACCGCTATCAAGCATCTGCTAATTAATATTTACAAATTTTTATCTCTCCAAAATTGTTAAATAAAAACACCTAAAAAACGAAAAGTGAAATCACAAATATCTGTTTTTTTTTCTATATTATTATTTGAAAAATCTATGTAGTAAATTGACAGCATTAAATATTTATGATGCACGTGTTATATCTTGTGTTCCTTTGCCATTTGTCATCTGACATCATCATCTATCATCTGCTGTTTGTCATCTGTACTATAATATCTGTCATTTTTCATCTGTCATCTTTCATATGTCATTTGGCATTTGGCATTTGTCATTTGTCATTTGTCATTTGTCATTTGCCATCTGCATTTCATCTATTATCTATTGTCTATTTTCTTCTGTTTCTTGTCATCTATTATCTAATATCATTTATCTATTATTAGCACTCTATAATTTGTCAGCAGTCATCTATAATCTATTATCTGCCATTTGTCGTTAATTTGTCATTTGTCATTTACAATTTGTCATCTGTCATCATCATCTACAATCTGCTGTTTATCATCTGTACTATAATATTTGTCATTTATCATCTGTCATATTTCATATGTCATTTGTCATTTGCCATTTGCCATTTGTCAACTGTCATTTACCATCTGCATTTCATCTATTATCTGTCTTCTTCTGTTTCTTATAATCTGTAATCTAATATAATTTATCTATTATTTACACTCTATGATTTGTCATCTACAATCTGTCATTTATTATCTATCATCTGCTATCTGTCATCTGTCAAGTATAATCTGTTACGTATTATTTATCATCTCTTATAAGTCATCTGTCATTTGTTAATTGTCATATGTCGTCTGTAATTTTTTTTTTCGTTTGCATTTCTAAAACATTATGAAAAATGTGTCAAAATCACTTTTTATAATTATTTTATTGAATGCACAATTTATTATCTATCATCTAACTGTCATCTGTTAACTATAATCTGTTACGTATTGTTTATAATCTCTTATAAGTCATTTGTCATTTGTTAATTGTCATCTATCGTCTGTACATTTTTTTAGTTGTCATTTCTAAAAGATTATTAAAGATGTGTCAAAATCTCTTTTTATAATAATTATTATTAGAATGCACAATTATAAGTATTCACAAAGAAATGTCATCTTTTATCTCTCTAATCTATCTAGCATCTGCCATATGGCATCTGTTTTCTTTCATCTGTTATCCGTCATCTGCCATCTGTAGTCTGTTATTTTTCATCTGTCATACGGCATCTGTCATCTGTCATCTGTCATCTGTCATCTGTCATCTGTCATCTGTCATCTGTCATCTGTCATCTGTCATCTGTCATCTGTCATCTGTCATCTGTCATCTGTCATCTGTCATCTGTCATCTGTCATCTGTCATCTGTCATCTGTCATCTGTCATCCGTCATCTGTCATCTGTCATCCGTCATCCGTCATCTGTCATCTGTCATCTGTCATCTGTCATCCGTCATCCGTCATCTGTCATCTGTCATCTGTCATCTGTCATCTGTCATCTGTCGTCTGTCATCTGTCATCTGTCATCTGTCATCTGTCATCTGTCATCTATCATATGTCATCTGTCATATGTCATCTGTCATTTGCCATATTTTATCTGTCATCTGTTATCTGTAATCTGGCATCTGTCATCGGTGATATGTTGTCTGTCATGTATCATCTGTTATCTGGTGTGTGTCTTTTGTCATTTTTCTTGAATCTCTCATCTGTCATCTGCCATTTGTAACCTGTCATCTAACAAAAATATAAAAATAAATAAAAGTATTAACTATCGTAAAATTTTAAGAAACTCCTCAAGTAGAAATATTTGTAAAAAATTAAGAATATAAATTCTAAAATGTAGTTTTTATTATTTGTTTTCTATGACATTTTATTTTTATTATGTTTTGTACCACCTACAATGCATTGTAAAGTGTCAATTGTTAATTAATAAGTGTTAACAGTCAGCTATTTAGAACAAAATATGTGTGGTTGGACAACAATTATCATTTATTATTTATCAAGCAAAAATTAAATTGAATCTGCTTTCTGTCATCTGTTATCTGTCATACGTCATATATCATCTGTCATATTTTCATCTCTCATCTGTGACCTGTCATGTGTCATTTGTAATTCTAATCTACTGCTTAAGAAATGATGGTGTAAATACACGATTGATGATGAATGAACATGAAATATTTTGTTATGGTTATGATTTGGAATTAATTTAGTTTATTTTTTGAGTGTTACAATTTTTTACTAAATATTTTCTGAATGTTTTTAACGATGGTTTTAAAATTTTAAGTTAATTGAATGTATAAACCAAAGTAAATATTTTGAGTTCTGAGTTAAATTTCATTGGAATGAATAAACATATTAAGAAAAGAAATGATGGTAGTTTTTATCAAATTTTCTGTTCTAATTTCACAGGCCTATTAATTTTATTTCTCAATTTACATTTCCTAAAAAAAGTCAAAAAAATTGTGATAAATTCATAATTAATTTCTTTACCACAGATATACGAATTATTTTTATCGCGAATAAATTATTCGAATATTTTTTTTATTAACCGTTTTTTCTCGTTGCGGCAATGTGAAATATTGGATTTTTATTATTGCCCGCGCATTTGAATACTCCTTTTTTTATTATTATTATTATTTTGTTGAAAGAATTCGCTCGGCCGGAATATTTCCATACGGGGAACATTTCATGAATAAATTTGTGATTAATTGAATCGAGCGAAACTTTCACGGTCTTTCATTATTTTATTTAAATTTATCATCGTGCCGACTCCAAGTTTTCGGGAGGGGGCGGCAGAATCCGTCGCAGATGTTGTCGGACGCGCCGCCAGCAGTAACTATGTAGCCTGGAGGGAAAGTCGCACCAAGCGCCCCCCCGTGCGACTTTCGCCCTCTGCGCCACCCAGACGAGAAGGGGGGCAACAACGCGGAAATTAACGGGTCGACGGTTTTCTTTGAGAAAAGTTCGAGTAAAAATAGATTATTTGTGTATTTATAATACAAAATTTTTGACTTGTGTTTCTCAATTCAAATTTAAAGAATAATTTCATGAATACTGCAACTGTAAATCAATATTTAGTTCACACTTTTAAATTAAAGGTTTTGGAATGAACAGTACAATTTTGACGAAATTATAATTGTGTTTTTAATATCATAAAAATGTATGAGGGAAAGAAAATATTTAAAATTAGTTGTTAAAAAAGTTTCGACCTGGAAGTCTATATACACAAGTTTTGATGTATTATATCTCATCAGTGGTGTTAATATTTAAAAACAATATATTTTATATTAAACAATGCTGCCCGTTGTTAATGAAATATAGGTGGAATAATTGAAATATGTAGGGGAATTTCATTTATTTCACCTTTATTATGTTTTTTTTACAAACACAGATAAAAAAATTGGACTAATAAACATCACCGCATCCTTTTAAGACCTGACGCAGTGTTATAAACTTTTGTCGTCGTATTAAATATAAATAGTTTGCTTTATATTCATTTGATCGTAAAATATATGCCGTTATTTGAATAACTCGAATATAAATGGGTTTATACCACTCGAACCGGTTGTGCCGCCAGTGTTTTATTCGGGGGCATATAAAGCGGCGATTTTAAATTTTTCATTTCTCATCCGGACGGTGGGATGTGCGCCGAATTCAAATAAGGAGGAGTGTGAAATATTATGATGAAGCTGTCGTGATGTTGCACTTTTCATTGGACTTTATGCATTTCGCGGGCGATGGAAGTTGTCGATAAATATCTATTAGGTGGTTTCATATTGCGCTTCGATTCCCGCTCACTGCTTTCGATTCCTTTTCAGGGAATACGTGTCGGGATATTCGTACGCTGTTAGATCAGATCATAGAGCCAAAATTGAAGTCGTTTTCTTGGAAATAAAAGGAATTTTATTGTTTCAATATTCTTCAAATATATAAAATATTTTCGACTTCTTACATTTTTAGCACACCATCAATAGTGGAAGTGCTTCGATATCAGCTACGTGGTTTGTGTAAATAAGCTTGTTAATTATGTAACTTGCAATAGCTGTAACCAGCACTTGACTTATTATTTATTGAAAAAGGAGTTGATATTGCTTTCACCTTTAGAAATCCGAGATGGTCGCATTACGTTGTTCACATCGACACCCTGTATTGTGAGTTGAATATTTAGTGCACCCTCTGCGGCGCATCGCCCTGAAACCTCACACCTAAACAACCGGCAGACTCGCGCCCGCATTATGCAACTGCTGAGAGCATCATTGCGTATAATAACATTATCATGTTACGAGCAGAATGTCTGAATTCATCCATTCATCCCGGTTAGTGTTAGTCGTGAAAGGATCCCGTCGGCATTCGGTGCATGAGAAGGTGGACTGTCTGGAATGTCATTGTCGTTAATATCAAGCATCCGGAATTGGGGTGGTGCCGCCCGAATTGCGAATTGTGCGTCGTCTCCTCGGTAATAGATGGAGCCGCATCTTATTAACGTCAACGCGGATTTAATTCGTTCCACCAAAGTAATTTAATTACTTATTGTTGCAAAAAATTTAAAACTCTATGAATGAGATTACTATATCAACAACGTGTTAATTATTCCATCAATAAAAAATATTAAGTGCTTCTAATTGGAAACGATTACAGTAATTAATAAAAAAAAGAACGGTTTTCCCGGGGTAAAAATTAATGAAAACGCTGTGTTAATATTTAACGAGTATTGATGTACTGAGTTGATGAAAGGACTTTATCGGTTAAAGTTATCATGGAATATTAAATAAAATTAGGAACGCTGATGAAATGAAGACGATCGTAAATATTTAGTTCAATTATTGGTTTTTCATTACACTTTATTTAATACAACTTCTATACCAAATAATTACAAGAAATGTTTTGTAATTAGAGAGCTAATTTGTATTAATGATTATGTAAATAAAAACAGTTTTATTTACATGTATAAAATATGGGATTTATATATAATTTATATCATTTTTATAAAATATGTTTATGTTAAATAATTTTTTAAGAAACCCTCGCTTATGTTTTACGGATTGGATTGTGGGTTAGAGGCCACCCACCCACCCTACATATTTAAAAAAAATTAAATCACTAATAGACGTTTCCAGCAAAATAAAAAATTAAAGTTGAGAATATGCAAAAAAAAATTCATCAGAATCTTACTTAAAGTTTAAGCACTATGTATAGGGTGGGTGGGTGACCTCTAACTTACCATCTGATTAGCAAAACATAGCTGAGGGTTTCCTAAAAAATATTTGTACATTATGATAATTTTTACTGTAAAAAATAAATATACGCATTTTGATTTACCTTAGCTTGAGTTTTGAGAGTCACCATTGTGTTTTTACATGTCATACGTCAACTGTTTTGACAAAATATCAAAAACACAACTATTTTTTATAGAATTTGAAATATTTTATTATTATCCTATATGAATTAAACTTTTTACAAACTTTATAAACACAGAACTCATTTTAATTTTCCTTCGTTTGAGTTTTACGAGTCGCCATTGTGTTTCTAGACATCATAAGTCAACTATTTTGACGAAATATTAAAAACACAACTATTTTCAACAGACTTTGCACTTTTTATTACCATCCTTTCTGAAATAAATATTTTATGAATTTTATAAAAACCAAACGCATTTTAATTTTTTTTTGTTTGAGTTTTACGAGTCGCCATTGTGTTTCTAGACACCATACGTCAATTGTTTTGATGAAATATTAAAAACACAACTATTTTCAATAGACTTTGCAATTTTTATTACCATCCTGTCTGAATTAAATTTTTTATGTACTTTATAAACACCGAAAGCATTTTAATTTTCCTTGATTTGAGTTTTAGGAGTCGCCATTGTGTTTCTAGACATCATACGTCAACTGTTTTAATAAAATATCAAAAAACACAACTATTTTCTATATACTTTGCAATTTTTATTACCATCCTTTTTAAATTATATTTTTTATGAACTTTACAATCACCGAAAGCATTTTAATTTTCATTCGTTTGAGTTTTACGAATCGCTATTGTGTTTCTAGAAATCGCATGTCAACTGTTTTGATGCAATATCAAAAACACAACAGTTTTATATAGATTTTACAATTTTTATTACCAACCTTTCGGAATTATATTTTTTTACCAACTTTACAAACACCGAAAGCATTTTAATTTTCCTTCGTCTGAGTTTTACAAGTCGCCAATGTGTTTCTAGACAATATACGTCAATTGTTTTGATGAAATATCAAAAACACAGTTATTTTCTATAGACTTTACAATTTTTATTACCATCCTTTCGAAATTATATTTTTTACCAACTTTACAAACATCGAAAGCATTTTAATTTTCCTTAGGTTAAGTTTTACGAGTCGCCATTGTGTTTCTAGATATCATATATAAACTCTTTTGATGAAATATCAAAAACACAACTAATTTCAATAGACTTTGCAATTTTTATTACCATCCTTTCTAAATTAAATTTTTTATGAATTTTACAAACACCGAAAGCATTTTAATTTTCCTTCATTTGAGTTTTACGAGTCGCCATTGTGTTTTTAGACATCGTATGTCAACTGTTTTGATGAAATATCAAAAACACAACTATTTTCAATAAAGTTTGCAATTTTTATTACCATCCTTTCATAATTACATTTTTTATGAAATTTACAAGCACCGAAAGCATTTTAATTATTTTTGTTTGAGTTTTACTAGTTGCCATTGTGTTTCTAGACATCATATGTCAACTGTTTTGATTAAATATCAACAAAAAAGCTATTTTTTATAGACGTTGCAATTTTTATTACCATCCTTTCTAAATTATAGTTTTTATGAACTTTACAAACACCGAAAGCATTTTAATTTTCCTTCGTTTGAGTTTTAAGAGTCGCCATTGTGTTTCTAGGCATCATATTTCAACTGTTTTGATGAAATATCAAAAACACAACTATATTCAATAGACTTTGCAATTTTTATTACCATCCGTTTTGAATTATATTTTTTATAAACTTTACAACCACCAAAAGCATTTTAATTTTCCTTCGTTTGAGTTTTACGAGTCGCCGTTGTGTTTCTAAACATCATATGTCAACTGTTTTAATAAAATATCAAAAACACATCAATTTTCTATAGACTTTGCAATTTTTATTACCATGCTCCCTGAATTATATTTTTTATGAACTTTACAAACAACGAAAGCATTTTAATTTTCCTTCGTTTGAGTTCTACGAGTCGCCATTGTGTTTCTAGACATCATACGTCAACTGTTTGGATGAAATATCAAAAACACAACTATTTTGAATAGACTTTGCAATTTTTATTACCATCCTTTCGAAATTATATTTTTTACCAACTTTACAAACATCGAAAGCATTTTAATGTTCCTTCGTTTAAGTTTTACGAGTCGCCATTGTGTTTCTAGACATTATATATCAACTGTTTTGATGAAATATCAAAAACACAACTATTTTCAATAAACTTTGCAATTTTTATTACTATCCTTTCTGAACTAAATTTTTTATGAACTTTATAAACACCGAACGCATTTTAATGTTTTTCGTTTGAGTTCTACGAGTCGCCATTGTGTTTCTAGACATCATATGTCAACTGTTTTGATGAAATATCAAAAACACAACTACTTTCAATAGACCTTGCAATTTTTATTACCATCCTTTCTAAATTAAATTTTTTATGAATTTTACAAACACCGAAAGCATTTTAATTTTCCTTCGTTTGAGTTTTACGAGTCGCCGTTGTGTTTCTAGACATCATACGTCAATTGTTTTAATGAAATATCAAAAATACAACTATTTTTAATAGACGCTGCAATTTATATTACCATCCTTTCTGAATTAAATTTTTTATGAACTTTATAAACACCGAAAGCATTTTAATTTTCCTTCGTTTGAGTTTTACGAGTCGCCATTGTATTTCGAGACATCATACGTCAACTGTTTTGATGGAATATCAAAAACACAACTATTTTCAATAGACTTTGCAATTTCTATTACCATCCTTTCTGAATTATATTTTTTAGAAACCTTACAAACACCGAAAGTAATTTAATTATCCTTCGTTCTGGTTTTACGAGTCGCTATTGTGTTTCTAGACATCATATATCAACTGTTTTGATGAAAAATCAAAAACAAAACTATTTTCCATAGAGTTTGTAATTTTTATTACCATCCTTTCTGAATTATATTTTTTATAAACTTTACAAACACCGAAATCATTTTAATTTTCCTTCGTTTAAGTTTTACGAGTCGCCATTGTGTTTCAAGACATCATATGTCAACTGTTTTGATGAAATATCAAAAACACAACTATTTTCAATAGAATTTGCAATTTTTATTATCATCTTTTGTAAATTAAATTTTTTATGAACTTTGCAAACATCGAAAGCATTTTGATTTTCCTTTGTTTGAGTTCTACGAGCCGCCATTGTGTTTCTAGACATCATATGTCAATTGTTTTGATAAAATATCAAAAACACAACTACTTTTAATAGACTTTGCAATTTCTATCACCATCCTTTCTGAATTATATATTTTATGAACTTTACAACCACTGAAAGCATATTAATTATTTTTCGCTTGAGTTTTACGAGTCGCCATTTTGTTTCTAGACATCATACGTCAATTGTTTTGATGAAATATCAAAAACACAACTACTTTCAATAGACTTTGCAATTTCTATCACCATCCTTTTTGAATTATATTTTTTATGAACTTTATAACCACCGAAAGCATTTTAATTATTTTTCGCTTGAGTTTTACGAGTCGCCATTGTGTTTCTAGTCATCGTATGTCAACTGTTTTTATAAAATATCAAAAACACAACTATTTTCTACAGACTTTGCAATTTTTATTACCATCCTTTCTGAATTAAATTTTTTATGAACTTTACAAACCCCGAAAGCATTTTAATTTTCCTTCGTTTGACTTTTACGTGTCGCCATTGCATTTCTAGACATCATATGTCAACTGTTTTAAGAAATATCAAAAACACAACTGTTTTCAATAGTCTTTGCAATTTTTATTACCATCCTTTCTGAATTACATTTTTTATGAACTTTCTAAATACCGAACGCATTTTAATTTTCCTTCGTTTAAGTTTTACGAGTCGTTATTGTGTTTCTAAACATCATATGTTAACATTTTTGAATGTAATATCAAAACCGCAACTATTTTCAATTGAAATTGCAAATTTTGTTACCATCCTTTGTGAATTAAACTCTTTATGAACTTTATAAACACTGAACGCATTTTATTTTTGTTTTATTTGAGTTTTACGTGTCGCTATTGTGTTTCTAGACATCATATGTCAACTGTTTTGATGAAACATCAAAAACACAACTAGTTTTTATAGAATTTGAAATATTTTATTATTATCCTATGTGAATTAAACTTTTTACAAACTTTATAAACACAGAACGCATTTTAATTTTCCTTCGTTTGAGTTTTAAGAGTCGCCATTGTGTTTCTAGACATCGTATCAAAACAGTTGAACTGTTTTGATGAAATATCAAGAACACAACTATTTTCAATAGACTTCGTAATTTTTATTACCATCCTTTCTGAATTAAATTTTTTATGTACTTTATAAACACCGAACGCATTTTACTTTTTTTTCGTTTGAGTTTTACGAGTCGTCATTGTGTTTCTAAACATCATATGTTAACATTTTTGAATGTAATATCAAAAACACAACTATTTTCAATAGAAATTGCAAATTTTGTTACCATCCTCTGTGAATTAAACTCTTTATGAACTTTATAAACACTGAACGCATTTAATTATTTTTCGCTTGAGTTTTACGAGTCGCCATTGTGTTTCTAGACATCATATGTCAACTGTTTGGATGAAATATCAAAAACACAACTATTTTGAATAGACTTTGCAATTTTTATTACCATCCTTTCGAAATTATATTTTTTACCAACTTTACAAACATCGAAAGCATTTTAATGTTCCTTCGTTTGAGTTTTACGAGTCGCCATTGTGTTTCTAGACATTATATATCAACTGTTTTGATGAAATATCAAAAACACAACTATTTTCAATAAACTTTGCAATTTTTATTACTATCCTTTCTGAACTAAATTTTTTATGAACTTTATAAACACCGAACGCATTTTAATGTTTTTCGTTTGAGTTCTACGAGTCGCCATTGTGTTTCTAGACATCATATGTCAACTGTTTTGATGAAATATCAAAAACACAACTACTTTCAATAGACCTTGCAATTTTTATTACCATCCTTTCTAAATTAAATTTTTTATGAATTTTACAAACACCGAAAGCATTTTAATTTTCCTTCGTTTGAGTTTTACGAGTCGCCGTTGTGTTTCTAGACATCATACGTCAATTGTTTTAATGAAATATCAAAAATACAACTATTTTTAATAGACGCTGCAATTTATATTACCATCCTTTCTGAATTAAATTTTTTATGAACTTTATAAACACCGAAAGCATTTTAATTTTCCTTCGTTTGAGTTTTACGAGTCGCCATTGTATTTCGAGACATCATACGTCAACTGTTTTGATGGAATATCAAAAACACAACTATTTTCAATAGACTTTGCAATTTCTATTACCATCCTTTCTGAATTATATTTTTTAGAAACCTTACAAACACCGAAAGTAATTTAATTATCCTTCGTTTTGGTTTTACGAGTCGCTATTGTGTTTCTAGACATCATATATCAACTGTTTTGATGAAAAATCAAAAACAAAACTATTTTCCATAGAGTTTGTAATTTTTATTACCATCCTTTCTGAATTATATTTTTTATAAACTTTACAAACACCGAAATCATTTTAATTTTCCTTCGTTTAAGTTTTACGAGTCGCCATTGTGTTTCAAGACATCATATGTCAACTGTTTTGATGAAATATCAAAAACACAACTATTTTCAATAGAATTTGCAATTTTTATTATCATCTTTTGTAAATTAAATTTTTTATGAACTTTGCAAACATCGAAAGTATTTTGATTTTCCTTTGTTTGAGTTCTACGAGCCGCCATTGTGTTTCTAGACATCATATGTCAATTGTTTTGATAAAATATCAAAAACACAACTACTTTTAATAGACTTTGCAATTTCTATCACCATCCTTTCTGAATTATATATTTTATGAACTTTACAACCACTGAAAGCATATTAATTATTTTTCGCTTGAGTTTTACGAGTCGCCATTGTGTTTCTAGTCATCGTATGTCAACTGTTTTTATAAAATATCAAAAACACAACTATTTTCTACAGACTTTGCAATTTTTATTACCATCCTTTCTGAATTAAATTTTTTATGAACTTTACAAACCCCGAAAGCATTTTAATTTTCCTTCGTTTGACTTTTACGTGTCGCCATTGCATTTCTAGACATCATATGTCAACTGTTTTAAGAAATATCAAAAACACAACTGTTTTCAATAGTCTTTGCAATTTTTATTACCATCCTTTCTGAATTACATTTTTTATGAACTTTCTAAATACCGAACGCATTTTAATTTTCCTTCGTTTAAGTTTTACGAGTCGTTATTGTGTTTCTAAACATCATATGTTAACATTTTTGAATGTAATATCAAAACCGCAACTATTTTCAATTGAAATTGCAAATTTTGTTACCATCCTTTGTGAATTAAACTCTTTATGAACTTTATAAACACTGAACGCATTTTATTTTTGTTTTATTTGAGTTTTACGTGTCGCTATTGTGTTTCTAGACATCATATGTCAACTGTTTTGATGAAACATCAAAAACACAACTAGTTTTTATAGAATTTGAAATATTTTATTATTATCCTATGTGAATTAAACTTTTTACAAACTTTATAAACACAGAACGCATTTTAATTTTCCTTCGTTTGAGTTTTAAGAGTCGCCATTGTGTTTCTAGACATCGTATCAAAACAGTTGAACTGTTTTGATGAAATATCAAGAACACAACTATTTTCAATAGACTTCGTAATTTTTATTACCATCCTTTCTGAATTAAATTTTTTATGTACTTTATAAACACCGAACGCATTTTACTTTTTTTTCGTTTGAGTTTTACGAGTCGTCATTGTGTTTCTAAACATCATATGTTAACATTTTTGAATGTAATATCAAAAACACAACTATTTTCAATAGAAATTGCAAATTTTGTTACCATCCTCTGTGAATTAAACTCTTTATGAACTTTATAAACACTGAACGCATTTAATTATTTTTCGCTTGAGTTTTACGAGTCGCCATTGTGTTTCTAGACATCATATGTCAACTGTTTGGATGAAATATCAAAAACACAACTATTTTGAATAGACTTTGCAATTTTTATTACCATCCTTTCGAAATTATATTTTTTACCAACTTTACAAACATCGAAAGCATTTTAATGTTCCTTCGTTTGAGTTTTACGAGTCGCCATTGTGTTTCTAGACATTATATATCAACTGTTTTGATGAAATATCAAAAACACAACTATTTTCAATAAACTTTGCAATTTTTATTACTATCCTTTCTGAACTAAATTTTTTATGAACTTTATAAACACCGAACGCATTTTAATGTTTTTCGTTTGAGTTCTACGAGTCGCCATTGTGTTTCTAGACATCATATGTCAACTGTTTTGATGAAATATCAAAAACACAACTACTTTCAATAGACCTTGCAATTTTTATTACCATCCTTTCTAAATTAAATTTTTTATGAATTTTACAAACACCGAAAGCATTTTAATTTTCCTTCGTTTGAGTTTTACGAGTCGCCATTGTATTTCGAGACATCATACGTCAACTGTTTTGATGGAATATCAAAAACACAACTATTTTCAATAGACTTTGCAATTTCTATTACCATCCTTTCTGAATTATATTTTTTAGAAACCTTACAAACACCGAAAGTAATTTAATTATCCTTCGTTTTAGTTTTACGAGTCGCTATTGTGTTTCTAGACATCATATGTCAACTGTTTTGATGAAAAATCAAAAACAAAACTATTTTCCATAGAGTTTGTAATTTTTATTACCATCCTTTCTGAATTATATTTTTTATAAACTTTACAAACACCGAAAGCATTTTAATTTTCCTTCGTTTGAGTTTTACGAGTCGCCATTGTGTTTCAAGACATCATATGTCAACTGTTTTGATGAAATATCAAAAACACAACTATTTTCAATAGAATTTGCAATTTTTATTATCATCTTTTGTAAATTAAATTTTTTATGAACTTTGCAAACATCGAAAGCATTTTGATTTTCCTTTGTTTGAGTTCTACGAGCCGCCATTGTGTTTCTAGACATCATATGTCAACTGTTTTGATGAATTATTAAAAACACAACTATTTTCATTAGACTTTGCAATTTTTATTACCATCCTTTCTGAATTATATTTTTTACGAACTTTACAAACACCGAAAGCATTTTAATTTTTTTTCGTTTGAGTTCTACGAGTCGCCATTGTGTTTCTAGATATCATATGTTAACTGTTTTGATGAAATATCAAAAACACAACTATTATAAATATACTTTGCAATTTTTATTACCATCCTTTCTGAATTAAATTTTTATGAACTTTACAAACACCGAAAGCATTTTAATTTTCCTTCGTTTGAGTTTTACGAGTCGCCATTGTGTTTCTAGACATCATATGTCAACTGTTTTGATAAAATATCAAAAATACAACTATTTTCAATAGACTTTGCAAATTTTATTACCATCCTTTATAAATTAAATGTTTTATTAACTTTACAAATACCGAAAGCATTTCAATTTTCTTACGTTTGAATTTTACGAGTCACTATTGTGTTTCTAGACATTATATATCAACTGTTTTGACGAAATATCAAAAACACAATTATTTTCAATAGACTGTGCAATTTTTATTACCATCTTTCTTGAATTATATTTTTTACGAACATTACAAACACCGAAAGCATTTTAATTATCCTTCGTTTGAGTTTTACGAGTCGCCATTGTGTTTCCAGACATCATATGTCAACTGTTTTCATGAAATATTGAAAACACAACTATTTTCAATAGTCTTTGCAATTTTTATCACCATCCTTTCTGAATTATATTTTTTACGAACTTTACAAACACCGAAAGCATTTTAATTTTTCTCCGGTTAAGTTTTACGAGTCGCCATTTTGTTTCTAGACATCATATGTCAAATGTTTTGATGAAATATCAAAAACACAACTATTTTAATAGGTGTTGCAATTTTTATTACCATCCTTTATAAATTAATTTTTTTATGAACTTTACAAACACCGAAAGCATTTTAATTTTTCTTCGTTTGAGATTTACGAGTCGCCATTGTGTTTCTAGACATCATACGTCAACTGTTTTCATGAAATATCAAAAACACAACTATTGTCAATAGACTTTGCAATTTTTATCACCATCCTTCTGAATTATATTTTTTATGAACTTTATAAACACCGAACGCATTTTGATTTTCCTTCGTTTGAGTTTAACGAGTCGCCATTGTGTTTCTAGACATTATATGTCAACTGTTTTGATGAAATATCAAAAACACAACTACTTTTAATAGACATTGCAATTTTTATTACCATCCTTTCATAATTAATGTTTTTATGAACTTTACAAACACCGAAAGCATTTTAATTTTCCTTCGTTTGAGTTTAAAGAGTCGCCATTGTGTTTTTAGACATCATACGTCAACTGTTTTGATGAAATATCAAAAACACAACTATATTCAATAGACTTTGCAATTTTTATTACCATCCTTTCTGAATTAAATTTTTTATGAATTTTATAAACACCGAACGAATTTTAATTTTTTTCGATTGAGTTTTACGAGTCGCCATTTTGTTTCTAGACATCATATGTCAACTGTTTTGATGGTATATCAAAACCACAACTATTTTTAATAGACTTTGCAATTTTTATTACTATCCTTATTGAATTATATTTTTTATGAACTGTACAAACACCGAAAGCATTTTAATTTTCCTTCGTTTGAGTTTTACGATTCGCCATTTTGTTTCTAGATATCATACATCAACTGTTTTGATGAAATATCAAACACATAACTACTTATTTATTTTATCGGTTTAGTAACAAGTAAATAAATGCTGAAGAAACTATGAATATTTCTTCTTAGCGTAAATTGTACTCTTTATCCCGGCGCCTCCACCAATTATGCATCTTTCTAATGAACTGTATTTTACGTATTAAAAAAAAAGTCTCGTAGCGATAGTGTAAATAGTGATCGAACGATAAATATTTAGAGCGTGTAATTCCGATGAAAAATCCGGTAGTAAAAATTTTGCATTAGTCTCCTGCCGGGAAATGGAAATGATCGGCGACAGTGTAAATATCAATTTATCTCGCACCGTTTTCAGCGCCCCGCTTGTTTGGCAACGAATTGAAAGCTGCAATTGCGACCGGCGATATTTACAGTCGGCCGACAGCTACAAGCTGCACGGGGGAGGGGGAGGGGGTTGGAAAAAGTGCATTTTAATTAAACGTTTTCGCCGCAGACGGAACGAAGTCCGACGAGTAGAAATTTCCGAGTCGAGTCCGTGTCCACACACCATAAATTCCGAATCAATCGTTAGCAATTCCAATTTGGAACGGATGTGACGTCCGACAATAAACACTTGTTAACTATCTACAGTGAAAGGGTTGGATAAACATAACGAAATTAATTGTGTAGCTGCGTATTTCAATATTTCAATGTTTAAACTTCAAGAAACGGGAATTCCGAATGTACGTTTCGTTGGAATGTGAAACAGGTAATATATATATATATATATATATATATATATATATATATATATATATATACGTGTGTTTGAGTGTATATACATGGAGGGGACTGAATTATGGAATGTGCCAATTAACGCTGGGTAAATATGTGGAGGTGTAATGATATGTTTTGAGTTGAATTATTAACTGTTTGCCCGATTCTCTCATTAGTTCGTTGGAGTTATGTAGAATGTCATCACGTTCGTAATAATTTTAAAGTAATGCGGTTGGATATAATTTAATAAGTATTTATTTAATAACTGTTATAGTTTATTGTTTATTAACAGTGATGTTTAAACAGTATTTAACACTATATAAATATCAGATTCGTTTTGTAATATACTTTTTTTAAATAAAAAGTTAATACATTTTATAAACCCTGTTACTGACAGATAATTTGTTACATCACTTCAATTAGAATTTGTGATTGTGGTAAGAAAAAAACAAACAGGAGAAAAATCTCCGAGAGAAGGGAAGACAAAGCGCAGTTGAGAGTTAAATAAGTCGGGAGATAAATTTAAAATTACAAGTAAAATGTAAGTCCGGGCGTCACATAAAAATGGAGGAATTATACAATATCGTAAAGTATAACGATTCTTTTTTTGGGGGCATTAAAACTTTGCCTGATTATCATGGATCTCTCTCGCTGTCTGTGTGTGTGTGTGTCCGTTGCGGTTGTAAAACGGTCTCGCTGGTGGTAGAGGGAAATAAAGAAAAACAATATAAAAGTTTCGAGAGGGTTCGAGACGGACCCGTGTCGCTCCTCTTTAAGCCTAAATTACTACAAGCTTCAAACTAAATAACGGTAAAGTCCCCAGATCTATTCAGACTGATAGATCAGCAACTATCTAGGGCCGTATCCAATCAGACTAACACTGTGGATTATGTGTCCTTCCTTTAACCCGGAGAAACCTTACTACCCTCCAACCCGCACCCTAATTCCGCACACTATCTCTATACAAATAAATGCACATCCGCCCTAGTTCCCCCTCGCCACTTTCCACTTTCCGCTATTCTCGAAAGAAACGTTACGAGATTATAAATTGGTCAACTAAAATAATTATGATGAATGAAGGAAACAATAATTTATTTTTTCAGAAACTTTATTTTAATAATGCAACTTAATTTTATAGGTTGAAATAAGTGAAACAGTAAAAACTGTTTATGTTTGTTTATATAGAATATTAGGCAATTGCAATTTTCCTAATGCTACATTTTCAACATCCATAATTTTTGCTTTTGTACAATAAACATCTTGTATTTCCCTTAATGCAATAATATAATAAATCAAACTATTTAAAAAGCAGGATATTTGTAACTCTAAGTCTTTACCTATCGACGGGATCGATCCACTGCAAATGATTTCTATCCCTTGAGGAGTTGCACATGCAAGTGGCTTTCAAGAAAAAAACCTTACATCGAGTCCAGAGGAAAATATACGTCTAGGGATGCAAATCCTAGTACTGTAAGTCCTTTTATTTTCATTATTCTAAACTTGTAATTGATGTAGATTTTTATATGCTTACGGAAAGTGAGGTAGAAATAGTTTTAAAAAAACTCATCTTTCGTTATAAAAGGTTTCGTTAATAAAAATATTGCATTTGAAATGGATAATCAACAAAATACGCGCCACAGTTATTAAATTAACATTTAATTACGGATAATATCGATACATATTTTTTCATGTAAATAAGTGTTGTATATTTTCTATTTTATTCAAAAACTCTTGTTAATGTTTTAGTGATTGAAGGGTGGATAGAGGCCACCCACCCACCCTACATATACAATGATACTTTAACCACTCATTGCCTATAAGTTTGCAGGAAACTTAAAAACTATTTATTTTAATGTTAACAGAAAAATCATACAATGTTTACTTTAAATTTTAAAAATATATGTAGGGTGGGTGGGTGGCCTCTATCCACCCTTCAATCAGTAAAACATTAGAGAGGGTTTTGAAAAAAAAATTAACAAAATACAATACGTTGTTTATAATTAATTATTTAATAACTTTTGCGCGTATTTTTTGATTGGAGAGTGAGATAGGGGCCAACCACCCACCCTACATATATTTTTAAAATTCAATTGATCACTCAGGGTCATTCAGTAGACGTTAGGGTCAATTAAGTTTATTAAAGGTCATTAAAATAATCATTTAATCTGACCCAATAACCACTCATGATTATTTGAGGTCATTTAAAGTCATCCAGCAATCATTCAAAAGCATTTGACGTCATTTAACGATAACGTAGGGTCATCTAACCGACGTTTAAGATCAGTCGACAATTATTCAAGGGCATAAAACGCTAATTCAAAACTATTGAAGCGAATTCGACGATCATTCAAGGTCATCTGATGTGATTCGATGATCATTTAAGGCTATCAAACGGTTGTTCAAAGTTAGATTAGACCATTAATCGATCAGACAAGATCATCCAACAACCGCTAAAGATTAATCAAGATTAAATAAAGCCTTTTATGATCATTTAATGAGATCCCACGGCCACTCAAAGTTATTGTAAAATAACCGTTGATCACTACACACTGATGTCATGTGATGTCATTCAGTAGATCAATCAAGTCTATTTAAGGTCACAAAACAATTATACATTATGATTGAATGTAATCCCATAATTATGCATTGTTAATCCATTGGAAATTATCTAACAATAATTCAAAGACATCCGATATCATTTAACTATAACTCAAGGATGACTTACAGTATGAACGTAAATATTTTGCTTGTCTTGGTTTCTGTCGAAGACCCAATCGCCGGATTTGAGAGTGTAGGTAAGGCTCAGTTTCCACTAGATATGATAATTCGGAAGTCGTCAGCTTTTGTAGTTCTCGGCAAAAGGTTGGATAGACATTGCTGCTTGTGGTCTAGGTGCTCATGCGACTAATGCTGTGGGCTAGGCACAATGTTTTTTCATATTGCGGTTCTTTCACTCCATCAGTTTGGCAAGGGGTAACAGGAGGCGGTGAAGTTGTGTATTATCCTTAAGCTGAATATAATTTATTGAATAATCGCACTGAAAAACTTTGTGCTGTTATCGGATACTCAACGTTTAAAGAAAACGTCATGTATGTAGGCAATTGTTCATTTGTTTAACGGGATAATTTCCATCCATTAACTGCTTAATTTCTTGATAATTAGGATGGTTATCTATTCTTCTGCAGTCATAAGTTATAGTCCGAACGAATCGAATAAATTTGATTCAAGCCGCTGATTTTTAGGTGAAGTTTGTGTCAGGCCATTAGGTTTCAAATTGTTTGCCACTTAACACAGTTCTTTATATGTTTCGCTATGTCGCCTTTCATCTTTTTTTTTCAATGTAAAGGCGGGAATGGCAGAGATGGGTGCTTTGAAATTCATAATGACCGGTGAGGCTGTTGTGAAATTACTTTAGTAGTTCGGAACTACTCTTTGTGGAATGCATTTCTGGGCATCCTTGATATGCCTGTAGATAATGCCTTTTTTCATTAAGAACCCTTTGTAATTTATGAGATCGCACATATTCTGTTTTGATTCTTTGGCCAGTTTTTCCATCTTTTGCTTTTACTTGTTGCTGGTCACGAAAAAGTCGACTTCGCCGTCCTTCAGCGAGAAATTTCAGTCGGTTCAGGCGAACAGGTTTTTTTTTAGTGTGCTAACTTCTTTTGGTTCGAAATTCACTTGCGTGTCGGCTATTGCACCATGCTCTGGCCTCTTCAGAGATTAATATTTTTTTTTAAAATTTCAATCATATTTCTAAAAACATCCTTCACTTCTATAGAATCATCCGAAACCATTTCTAACGTTTTGCCTTTATTTTTGAGCATGTTTTTCTTCATACTAGGAATATCTGAATCCGCGTTAAAACTTGTTTTAGATTTCTTCTTGTCTGATTTCAATTTTGAGCCATCGTCTACTTTGTGCTTCTGTAATTTCGTCTTGTCCTTTTTTTTTGCTCTGTATCATCGTAATCACTTGCTTTTCTCTTACTTCCCTTTTCTGTAGTTCCTTCTCGAGTTTTACTGTTCCAGCTTGGTTGATTTTCCTTTTTCTTCACAACGTTCCACCTTTTCCATACTTAACGGGCAACTTAGGTGCATAATTTCTGTGAATTCTGCAATAAGTTTACTGATGGCCTTCTCTGCAAATTCCAGGAGCCAACCAAAACTCGATGAGGAGTTTAACCGTGTGTTTTAGATTGACTTTTAATTGGGACAAATCGACGTTCAGGCATCCAGCTCGAGGATCCAGGACTTTCTCATCACGACTCTCTTCCTCTCCATCAGATTCTTTCTCTTTTCTCTTCATCTGAAGCTTCTCCTTTTTGCAGATCATCACAATTTCCTGCTGGGATACCCGTTCTTTTTCAAGCATAATTTTTTCCTTTCAATTCCATCCCAGCGTCGGACTGCCTTATTAGTTCTTTAAAAACATATTTTCTCACATATGAAATTTGTCTTTCTTCAGTGGTTAATGAGATTTGCTTAGTGAATGGCACCAAAAATTTGATTAATAACATAGAATAGAAACCTTGGCCAATTCTTCAGGATAAATTTCAGTACAGGAATTGTTGTCACCGTTACTATGTGGTAATCGATACTTACAAAATTGAAAAATTCACTATGTTTTAACTACAAATAATTATTGTAAACATATTATATACAAGTTATTTAACATTTTTTAAATAATTATTTGTGGTTAAAACAAAGTGAATTTTCAATTCAGTGTAAGCAGAGATTTCTTCTCCTCAATATTTAAAACCGTGTCATCCAAAGCTTGTTGAAACTTCTTCACCATCTTCATGCTCCAGTTATGTTGCTTTTAAGGTTACATAGCTTGTTGTAACATTCGCCTCAGCAACATTAATATGGGTCCATTCTGAACTGATCAATTCCGAACCATTTGTTTCCTAAAGTCTTTAGCCTGCTTTTGAAGAACATCATGCAATTATCTGTTGTCAATGAATTGAATGGATTAATCGTGCTATGTGCACATTCTTCTTGTTTGAGTGGCTTGTCGGACATCCACATGGAGTAGAAAAGCCCTTCCACAGCAACATGATGTCAACTTCGGAGAACGGTTGCTGTAGCCATTTCGTTAGGCTTTAGAGAGCCTTTCCTCTGGACTTCTTTTCGTTGTAGGCCAAGTATTTGACGTACATAATCTTCTGTGCTGTGACAATCACCTTTTTATCTTTAATCATTGCACCTTTCTTCTTGCTATTCATATTTTCCGTTGAACGCGAAGACTCAATGCTTGACTCAGACACCACCATATTTAAAACTGTAGTTACAATATGTGAGTTTTATCAATCAGTTGTAAGACTGATAGGAGATCCCTATACCTAATCCTTGATCTGGTTGAAGGCCCAGATGATGGCAAATTTGATTTGATTTGATTTTATTATCTTTGTTTTTCCTGCTAACATATCTAAATAAATATTTACATTAAACTATACAAAAATTTTGGCCGCAGGAATCACAGGCGGAGTTCACTGCTTCTCAATGATCTTCCACTCGACCCATATCCTTCCACATATGGCTCTCGGTTGCTTCAGGATTAATTATTGATTTTTTAAATCAGCAAATATGCTATATTTTATTCCTTTTATAAAGGTAATTCTAGACATTAATCTATATATGTCGAAGTCCCCAAATGGTGTTATTCTTGCAAATCTGCTCGCTTTCAGAACTTCTATATAAGATTTCACTAGTAGATCTACCAGAGCTCTCTGTCTGTCTCACTATTGACTTAGTTTAAGTATGCGTTAAATTTTGATTGGCAACGCCGAAGAATAAAATCAAAAAGACACCAAAATCGCATCGGTGGAGATACGAAATTTTGTGGGTAGTTAGAAAATACATTGAACTAATTTTTGATGATACTCCCAGCCCTTATAGAGTTAGCACTTTTTATATAATTTTTTTTAAAGATAAAATCACTTTGCGACGTTCAGGCTGTATCTGTTAAGTACGTTTTTTGTTACTTCAATATATGGCATCTTCTATCTGGAATTATGCTTCCAGGATGTTGATTAGTTTCCTCAAATCTTCGTCTCTACACTATTCTGATGAAGATCTGTGGCTATTCGTCGTGTATTAACCTGAATTGTATCAATTTCCGTGGCTTATTTACTCAGATTCCGGATTCGGACATAATTTTATCCTTCCTGCCAAGCATCAAGTAAAAGCTATCAATGGCATTAAACAACGCAAGGTTTGGTTATCGGTTGTAACGCTGAACTTGTTGAGAGCCCAAATGATGGCGTGGACTATCCTTTCTATTGAAGATCTCTCTAAGCAACAACTCTACTTCTTCAAGGGGCCCTGGATGATGACGACAAGATCTTTCCCTTCCCTTTTGAATGTCTAAACGCAACCCCCGAGCATGTTAGATCCCAGATGATGACGAGGACTTCCCTTTCTGTTGTGGATTTCTCTAAACAACTCCCTGAACTTGTTGAGGGCTCAGATGATGGCGAGATCTTTCCTTTCTCTTCTGGAAATCTCTATAAAAACCCTGAACATGTTGAGGCCTCAAATAATGGCATTTCTGTTGTAGATTTTTCTAAGCAATCTCTAAACGTATTGAAGATCCAGATGATGAGGACTCTCTTTTCTGTTGTGAATCACTCTACGTAATCCATTAGTTTTTTGAGAGCAGAGATAATAGCGTGAACTTTCTTTTCTGTTGTGGATCTCCCTAAGCAACTTCTGAACTTGTTGAGGGCCAGAAAATGACAAGGAATTTTCTTTCTTTTATGGATCTCTATAAGCAACCCTTGAACTTTTTGAGGGCCCAAATTATGGCGAGATCTTTCCATTCCCTTTTGGATATCTGTACGCAAGTCCCGAGCATATTGGGGCTCAGATGATGACGAGGATTTTCTTTCTGTTGTGGATTTCTCTAAACAACTGCCTGAATTTGTTGAGGGTCCAGATAATGGCGTGGATTGTTATTTCTGTTGTAGATTTTTCTACGCAACGTCTAAAATTATTGAAGACCCAGATAATGAGGTCTCTCTTTTCTGTTGTAAATCTCTCTATGTAAACAATTAATTTTTGAGAGCAGAGATAATGGTGTGAACACTCTTTTCTGTTGTGAATCACTCTAAGCAATCCCTGAAATTTTTGAGGACCAGATGATGGTGAGAACTTTCTTTTCTCTTTTGGATGTCTGTACGCAAGCCCCGAGCAAAATTTCCAATTTAGTATATTTACAGTTCTTTAAGTCTATAAATCTAATAGTAAATTTGTTTCGCAGTTTGCTTGATAATTCAATAATGTTTTTTGCCGCTATGACATCATTTAGAGGCCATATAGTTATATCAATTTTCGATTGAAGTATAAATTTAACGTTCGGAATTATTGTAGCGAAACCTGATACATACATCATGTATAGATTAAATGAATTTTCATAATTCATTGGAAGGGAAAGGAAATAGTGAATTTTTTATTTTTAGATTTTACAATTAACGGTGAATAACGATTCAAAATCTAAAATATATTCAGGTTTCAATTCGAAAGGCATTTCTTCATTATAGTGTGTGAGATTTTAAGCAATTCATCATAAAGATCTTGTGGTTTGATTATATCTTAACTTAATATTTTTAGTTTACAAAATGTCAATGCATTTAGAATATTTTTCCGATAGTTCCGTAAAGTAATATTAATTGGTTATAAAGGTCCTTCGCAAGCAGGACGTGCTGATGGTCAATATCTTCTTTTAGTATAGTATAATTGCACGATTATAGAGTCCAATAAATTTTGGTTATGTGATATATCTTTTATTGTACTATTAAAGTTTTTAATAATTTTTGTATTTATGCTATATCCGAATTTTATTTGATTCTGGAGACTGTTTTGATTTTTCTTTAGATGTTAGCGATTCTTTTAATTATTGAGCCCAATCCGTTTACTAATCCTCTTTTTGTTTTTTTTGTTATAACATTTATCTGAATGGCTTTAATTTTTTAAATAATATCTTTTCTAATATACTTCAGAAGATTATCGTACTTTTGGAAATCTCATTTAAATTTTTTTATTTGTATATTAAAGTTGTAAATAATGAAAGTTTACAATTGTAAACTTTCATTCACCTGAAGAAGCAATAAATTTGCGAAACAATTGTAGTGAAAATAAACACACATTTTGAAAATCTTAGTTATTTACAACTTTAATATACAAATGAATATGGATTTTCAACATCTCAACGCCTTATCTATCAACCTAATTTTTTTTATGTTATTTACGGTGTCGGTAAGGAATTCATATTAAAAATTTAGTTTATTAAATTCTTCATATATTTAATTTTTCATTTTTATATTTATCCTTAGTTTTGGATTGTTTTCATTAATTTTTTACATAAATAGTATCGGAAATATTTGAGACATCTTCTCGTGTTTCATTGTGATACTCAATAGATCTAGTTTTACTTTTATTAATGTTTTAATAACATTAATAATATTTTGAAGATTAAAATCTAAAAGTGAATTGTTGTCGATATGGCCAGATATGATTTCTTAGAGTTTGAATTTTGTAATCGTGTAAATTGAATTATTAGATGCTAATATTGCGTATAGCATTTTGGTTTCGATTGGTTCCTTTTTAAAAATTGATTCGTTGTTTAGAAGCCTAATGTGTTCGATTATGGTAGAGTGAACCCTTTCTACAACTCCATTAGATTCTGGATGTCGCGAGCTTATAAAATGTAATTTAATTTTGTGCATTTCAAGAAGTTCTTTAATGACTGTACTTTCGAGATGATTATCAGATATAATTAGAATTGGAATGACAAAAGAATTTTATTAAATTATTAGCTATTTCAATTGACTGATATGAACTCAATTTATATAATTGGGTATACTTAGAAAAATGAATCTATAATTGTAAGAAATTTCGTCTTTTCGATAGTAATACAATCAATATGGATCATGATAGTTTTTGATAGTTTCCAAAATATCATAATTATTTTCTATATCAGTTACTAATTGTGTGCATTTAATCAATTTGATTGCTGAATTTTTTTAATATTTTTGGACGATGATACTGAATTTTTCATAAATTGGGCCCTTAAAGAAAATGTAATAATTAACATTGGGTGTTATGTATTCTTTAACAAAATTAATTAGTTCTTGTTCATATTTTAACTTTAAAAATTGTACATGGATTCTTATCTTACTATTATTGAATAGGTTATTTATTTTAGGTGAATGATCTACCTCTGAAATAATGAGTTGATTATCGCCTAGGTTAACGGGTTTATCCGCTATAGAAATTTCTACGATTGGATGTTCTAATTTTGAATGTATAGTTGCTCCATGATTTTCTTTGTCAATAAAATATACATTTGTGTTTTTGGGTGGCTCGACTATCATTGATGCTTCAAATTTTTTTAAGTATTCTTTAAAATTATCCGAATATTGATTTCTATTCTTGACAGTGCGTCAAGTGCGTCAGTGAATTGAAGGGGTTTATGGTCGGTAACAATTTGGAATTTGCGTCCGAAAAGGTAGGGGCGAAAATATTTGACTGCCCAAATAATTGCGAGTAATTCTTTCTCGATAATGGAGTAACGGGTTTCTGATTCATTAAGGGTTCTACTGGCTTATGCGATGGGTAAATCTGACCCAATATTACCTTGAGAGAGAACTGCGCCTATTGCTTGATTACTAGTATTAGTTGTAAGAATAAATGGTTTTGAAAAGTCTGGGTTATGTAAGAGGGGTTGTTTTGTTAAAATATTTTTGCATAGATTGAAACAATGTTGATAGTCAGGATCATTAGGATTAATGATTGAATTCTTTTTTAAACATTTTGTTAAGTCAGAAATAATAATGTTTCTGTAGTAGCCTAAAAATCCAAGGAATCCTTTTATTTGTCTAGTAGTCCTAGGAATGGGATAATTCTGTATAGCGATTATTTTTTCTGGATTTGGTCTAACACCCCAGACAATGGCGTGGGTTGTTGAATTTTCTACGCAACCTCTTAACTTATTGAAGGCCCAGATGATGAGGACTTTTTTCTGTTATGGATCTCTCTATGCAAACCCTTAATTTGTTGACAGCCCAGATACTGCCGTGAACCTTCAATTCTGTTGTGAATCTCTTTACTTTACCTCTCAACATTTTGAAGGCCTAGATGATGGTGAAAACTTGCCTCTCTGTTGTGATTCTCTCTATGCAACCCCCTAACCTCTTGAGGGCCCAGATGAAGACTAGAAATTACTGTTGTGGTGAATTTTTTTTATGGCGCGTGGCATACTTTAAGGAGTGTACTTCAGTTCACATCCCTGGACAACAATTATTTCTAAAGCGTAGTCACTTGCTTAAATTCCTGAAAAAAATGTAAGGATTTTTAGAATTGACTCTGAAACTGTCGCTTTTTAAAGGTGTCCTGTGTCTCTTAATGCCACCAACCTTATTTTCAAGTGACAGTATTTAAAATTGGTACCAGAAGTATGTGTGTATGAAGGAGATGACCTTCTTGCGGTTCCTGGGTTTTTCACCAGTGGATGATAATTTGTACTTCCCGTTGGTCTATTGGTCTATCGTGATACCCTCCTAAGTTATAATGTGGCAGAAGAATTTAATACGTTCTAGGCAAAACGTTGTTCTTCCTTGATTTGCGTTGAGTGATTCTTGATTGAGAAATTTGAAATTTGCAGATGATGATGTTATTTAGGTACGTAAGCATTCAATTATGTGTAATCCTTGCTTGCAGAGGATTCTTCGTTCGCTGGAACGTAGACGAAACATTGCGCAGTCCGAAGGGCATCAGTTTGAATTCGTGTAGGCCGAATGGGCAAGTAAACACTGTTTCTTCTACGTCGGCCGTTGGTATAGGAATCTGCGAATATTCGCTTTGTAAATCGATGTGGTCACATGTTACAATAATCCGCGTAAAGTGTCCATCGGTGAAAGCCATGTATATGTTTTCTTCCTTATGAGGTGGTATCGCTTGGCGTCCTTCCACTGCGGTTTTCGAAATAATTTTGTGCGCCTTTGGATGTTTACACCCTGTATACTCCTGTGTCTTCTATAAAGTTCATGAGTTTCTGCCAGGGGCTGCTTTTTAGCTGTTCTACCGGAAGCATAGGCTTCCCGAAATTCGCAGTGCGTTCTTGTTTATATGCTTTGCAAGTACATAAGTGTTGGGGAGTTTCCTCTTCTTCCAAACACCCATGGCATTTCTCAATTCCCATCCCATGTTTGTTCTTATTCAGGTCACAGTGCCCTCCGATTTTTCTTAGTTTTAATCTGCACAGTTTTGACAGCACCAGCAAGTTATCAGGTACCGTACCATCTAGGAAGAGACTCGTATTCTACTGAAGATTGTGAAAAGTGTATTTTGTTATCCTCTAGGACTTGTCTGATTCTTTGCAGGTCTTCCCTTTTAAGCGGTGAAATCCGATACGGTTTCATGTGGAGTGCTGCCTTTTTTGGGTAGCATTACTACAGGTGCAACCCATGAAGATAATAAGGACTGTATGATGTTATCTTTTAGGAGGAGATTTTTTGTTACTGCTCTTCATTTCTCGCCGGTACCATCCGATATGATTTCATTCTGATCAGAGTGTGTTTTGGTGTTGATTTAATAATATCTAAGTGTCATGAGTGACTTGTAGCATTCGAATGCTTTCAACTGTTTATCTAATAATTTATTTAAGACCTGTCGCTCTTCAATCAATAGGTTACGTCCTTTATCTTCGCGTAGTTTTACCGATAGCATTGCGGTTTTCATAATTTCTGAATAAGGTCAAAATAACGGAACTTCGTCGCAAAATTTCCTCGGCAGTTTTGAAAATATGATGTTGCTCATGTCCACAGGTTCAGTTTAAGTGATATTTGTGGTTTTGCAATCTTCGGCTTCTTCCCATTATATTTTGGATGTAAACCACCGGAAAATGTCCAGGACTTTTGACCTAGGTTGATTATAATCAAAGATTGCCACGAACAGCTTAATAGAAATTGAATTCAAGGAACTAATATAATCAGCTCATTCAATAGAATACTAATAGGTACATTATTATTGGCCAATATAACACCTACGTACAAGAATTCAAAACTTAATATTAGTATTTCACCAGGAAATGAAACTTCTGCTAAGACATCTTAAGAACCCAGCAATTCTTCAACAAGAAGGCGAGGATCTGGAACGAATCACTGGTTCACATAATCCATTATGGATTTAAAAGTTTCGCTTTTTGTCGTTAGTGTTCATCATTTTTAAATTTTGTAAGCAGGAGAAAAGAAGAAAATAAAGAATAAAGAATCATTGCCACGATGATCAAATTTAGAAGCTGCACAATCGAACTTTTTTGCAAACCAAGAAGAATCATTCGAATTGAGATGGTTGATCCAAATTAAGAGGACATCTATCCTTTATCAAATTAAACGTGGACGTTTAAATCTTAGAAGACATTGACGATGGAGGCTTCTACTTCGTTATACATTTTAATCACAAATTAAACACAATAATTACTTTGTTTTGTATAACAGTTATTTATTTAAACTTTCGGTTTGAAAATGATACGTGAATGTATTGAAACAATTGGTCACCGTTTAAATAAATAACTGTTATACAAAACAAAGTAATTATTGTGTTTAATTTGAAATCTTAGAAGGGAAGAATTATATTCTGTAGGTGTTATCTACAGAACTAATTAAGCAGATTCCAGTTTTTTAATTTACATATTTATATAAGTATAATTTTTATACATCTTGTAATTTCCTTAACTGACGATTGAAAAAATAATATGTTTCATGCAAAAAGCTTCTTCTTCGTCATACATTTCAGTTTGTAAAATAAAACACTCAACATTGTTTGTTTTGATAATGGCAAGTTGACTTGTCTAAAGTGTAGTCAATAAACTAATAAAAAATTGTGAAGTTTAGAAACAAAATTAAAGTGTTTTATTCTATTGGTAATAATAGAACTTTTTAAAAATATAAATTAGAATTGTTGGTATTTAAATATTTGTATGAATACTTGTAAATAAGTTTATGTATTTTCAAATAACAAACACTAATAAAACAAGCAAAGTAAACTTTTCAAACAATGTCAAACCTGCTAGGCTTTATGTACAACATAAAATCTGAGCGGAATAGTATGTGCAACGGTGATATCATCAAACATAATTACGTATTAGTGTGTGTGTGTGTGTGTGTGGGTCCCGGAGACTGCCTTCAACATTAACAACGGAAAATTTCCATAGTTACTAGCAAAGTTTGACCAACTTACGTCGACACGCTCGCATTACTTCACCGGGCGCGCGCTTAATGCAGGAAAAGCAGAAACGGGTGGTGGTAGTAGTAGTGGTACGAAAACCCCATTCGCGAAAACAGTTTCTTTCCTGGTATCATTGCCGCCCTTTATCGCCTCTTTATCTGTTTCCTGCTACGCCGGTAATTTCACGCCGTTATTTTTCAACCACCGCCGCACGGAATTAATGATCGATACCGCGACTAGAGGTTGGTATTGCCGGTGTGTGTGTGTATGAGGGAGGGTGAATGGGGGGTGTTATTGTGCCCGGAGAATCCATAACCGGTTTAAGCAAGGAATTCATGTCGAATGGGAGGCCCTCATTGTGCCTGATCATGCGAACCGGGCATAAATAAGGCGGCGATACTTATCGCCGACTTTATACCACCTCCTCGTGATGGACAGGGTACGAAATTTTTACTTTAAAATTAGATGGATTATTTACGAAAAAGTGTAATTCTTAAAATTGACCCAAATAAAAAAAATGGATATTGAATTGGCGAGGCGAATACATGAAATAAAACAATACAGTTGAGAGGGTTTAACATTTTTTGTTGAAATCTGCTTGATAAAGCCACTGTGTGGCAAAACATGTTGCAGTGTTTAACAATAAATCTAAAACCCTCTCAACTGTGTTGTTTTATTTCAATTTTAGTTAGATTAATAAAACACATTTAGTTTTTTGTTATCGTGTGTGATAATAACAGAGTGTATTCCTGATATAAAATGTTTAACAAAGTAACAACTATAATAATTATAATAAACTAATTTACATTTAACTAACAATATGACAATAATACGTGACAATAGTTTATTTTTCTGTCTAATGGCTATCGACCATGTATTTCAGCCTTAATCATAATATTAATGTTAGATACGAAGAGATAATATTTTTCTTCATATAAATTATCAATAAACTAACCAACCAGAAATATTCTAATTTATAATTATTTAAAATGATAATAATTCCCATTACCAAAACCTCTATTTTCTTTAATTCATTGAATATTCTAATTACAATTTCATTTTGAATTGTATTTAAAATATTTATATTTTTTATAGTTTCATTTTCTTGATTGAACTCTCACTATTTTCCTTTCGTGTAAAATTTAAGATAACGGCCACCCATCCAGTCCAAAATAAAACGTTCTCGCTTTTCATCGCCCATTATGACGATCCAGATTTTTTTTAAAGAGATAGATAGTCGGTTAGCACTTCCACTAGCTTTGGGATAACGACCACACATCCAAACTAAATACAGAGTGCCCGCTTTTCATCACCCATCGTGAAGACCTCAGATTTTTTTAAGAGATTGATATGGAGTAAATTCAATGATCAGTAAAATATTATATACTCAAATTATTAATAATAAAATCTATACATTTGAACAAAAGTGAATGCTGCTAAAATATTATTCGTCTGTTTGACTCATTCTATAAAATATAATTTGAGTATTGTTTGCAGTATTAATAATTAATTAATCTCAAATAAAAACAATAAACGATTTATATATTCCAATATTTCGTGCAGTGAATGTAAAACGTGGCTGTGATTAATTCAATTAAAAAAAAACATTAAACTGTATATAAACACAAACGTTTTTGTATCTTTTTTTAATCCGACAGTAATTGATTCACTCTTATCAAGGCAAAAAAAAAACAAAGAATCACCGCTGTGTTGTATTTACCTGCGTGTCCGGAACACTTTCGAATATTCCTTAATTTCACGTACCTGCAATGAAAAGAGATGGATTAAGTTACAATTACTAAGAAAAATATTCGATTGGGTAAAGACGTTATTAAACAGTTCTAGGTATAGGGAATAGTTATAAATACACAGTAGAAACATTGTATAATTTGTTTAACACAATGAAGAAGGTGGAATTTAATTGGCTATTTCTTCAATTTAATTATTATCGGTCTTCGCTCTAAAATCAGGAACTTCATCAGACAGATAAATAATGCTTTGTTATTATCATTCAAGATGTATCACAAAGTTAGTGCTTCAAGAATCCAACAGATTCTCTTTTAAAAATTATATTTTAGATAGACCTTATGACATTTACCTCAGCAATTATTTTTGACGTAACAAAGAACTTGAAATAATGCAGTTCTTAGTAAATATGTTGTGATTTCACAGCAGAATTAATTTCTGCCACATTTAATTTCTTCCTTCTCCGGATTTTATATTTATTTTGACACTTCTTTATGCTCCTTAGGAAAATGCAACATCTTTATTGATTTATTGAAGGTAGTATTAAAATAATACGACATAACAATTTTTTATTTTGCTTCTCTTCTGGCCATCGATCGGTAGTCTTTCAACCCGCAATAGTTTTATTTCACTGAAAACTTCTGAATATTTATAGTAAAATATCTGTCTACAATAACCGAAAATATTTGCATTGCCAAAAAAAGCATGATGACTGTGGACCAGTTTATAAGGTGTTGGGTTGATTATGAGTTCGAAAGCTCAAGAATTTTGGGTGTGATTCCAGGGTGGATTTTATAAAAGAAGACTTGTCAAATTTGAATATGGACCAGAAGTTTAAATATTTTAACCAGAAGACTCCACAGGCCGGGATATCAGGTCAGTCCAATGACGCGGGTATAGCTTCCAGGCCAATGTCAACTTTAGTACCCAGCGAAAAGGAATGAAACAATAGGCATTCCCACAGCGTTATAGGTCAGGTACCAAATAGTGGCTCACCGTCGCTGGAGATCATATGCCTACAGGTCAACTTAAATAAGTGAACGATGTATTTTCCTCGTTCGTGGACACTGAACGACGCCCGGACATCATTCTGATCAGTGATCTTTAGGGTAGATGGCTCTTGGGTCAGCGATAAAAATGGTGGAGACGTGGCTATCAAGATCTGCGCCAGAATCAGACAACCAAGGATAAGAAATAAACTAGATGAAGGTGGCTAGAATCATCGCTGTCGCCTATTACGCGTCTTCTAATGACTCTAGAGACGACTGCAGGAAATGACTGCACTGCTCTGCTCAGTTGATCGTCGAGCGAATTCATAGGCGGCGTCTTCAACTCCAAGTCCTTGCACTGGGGACGAAACCAGGAGGGACGCGCGGGCGTAAGAACTACTGGACACCATGGCCAAGCTGGAACTGGAGGTGGCAACTTGGGAAACGCAGCCAGGTTTGTCGGAAGCGCCTCTAAATCAATTATCAACCTGTCGCTGGTCTCCACGGAGATCCTCCATAGAGTGGCAGACTAGAGAGTCAAAGAAACTGCTGAGACCTTCAGCAATCAGAAGGCCATTATCTTCGCGACCACCAGTGCAATACAAGACCTCCCCTGACTTGGACCCTGAATGGGATAGCAGCAGAGCTTACTAGAGAACCTTCCACGCCGTCATGGGGAAACTTTGCGACGCCGAGCCTCGATCAAGACACCATCGCTGAAGAGCTGTCCAGGAGGCGTTGAGCAGTGTGCGATGCGGCCATCCCTATGAAGAAACGCAGCAACAAGAACAAGTATACTGGTGAACTGAAGAAGTGGCAGAAGCCCGGCGAAAGACCAAATGGCGGCAGCAGACACCTCGTAATTTTCGAACTCGCTGCCTTAAGTGCGAAGACCCAATTTAAGCTGGCTATAAAGCGAGCGAAACACGCAGCCTGAAAGAAAGTACTGGCGAAGATGGATGGCGACCCTTGAAGTAGGTTCCAAAAGCTGGGACAGGCTGCGTAGGTACCAGCTCAAGGAGGCTTTTACATTTCCTACTGACCCACCCACCATAAGAGACAGGAGGAATTCCCAATGCCTCAGGAAGGCGTATTTCCCCCGGATCTATAAAAAAGTACATCTGGTCCTTCTCGCAAAGTGTAATAAGCAGTCCACCTTCCAAGAGTGATATATACCCTTCTGCCTCCTTAATGTGAAAGGCAAGCTGATTGAAAAACTAATTCGCACCAGATACAATAAATGGACCAACGCAAGAAAAGCCCATTGAGACCAAACAGGGACCCCTGCGCTAGAGGAGCAACTGTCTAGCAATTGCGTTGGACGTACAAAATTTATTCAACTCAATCCCATTGCTAGGTCGGTCCTTATGTAATTGAGCGCACCAGAATGGCTAATACAGCAAATTATTTAAGCGACCGTGTGCTGCTCTTCCCAAGAGAGCGAGACAAACAACGGGTGAGGTTTCACAAGTCTCTGTAATTTCTTCGGTCTCTTGGTGTCGAGCCTCCGACGGGGACGGTTGTGTGTGTCTGGTAAGTAAGGAGTGGTATGTGAATTTTTAATTTTGAGTTGCGATTTTCTTCCGTTTTTGATGCGATATATATGAACTGAGTTACTGCTTGGAGTAAAGTTTATTTACATATGTACGTATGCATGAAATTGTAATTGTCGGTGATGGGTTTTTTACGCACGTGCAGAACCACATCTTGTGTTTGTGCGTAAATTAATATCCCTTCGTTAAGAAATGCGCTTCTGCACCGCGGGTTAGTCCTGTGTAGAGTTGCGATTTGCCCTCGATGGTTTTGTTCTGTGGTGTCACTATTGTTTAACGTAGAACTACGTGTCATGATTTTTTTAGGTTTCATATTTCGTAATTATTAACTCGTAGAGACGATAGAGTCGTACTTTCAATTGAACTGCTGGTGGGGAGGACCATCGGTATCAATTAAATTAATTCCAGTAATTCCTTGCACTTAGGTAGTCTTGCTTATTGCCTAGCCACGCAGGGAGTCATTATAAAACATATGACTGCTGCTGCTTGGAATCTGTTGGTACTGCTGAAATCGGGTCCAAGTGGCATAGAAGCTGCCATGGTAGAAAGTTTAACCAATATCAAGCCAGTTGGGGACGAGTAGCACGTACCTCCACAACCACTGCACCCCCCGCTTGAAAACACTGCTGGGCATGACTAACCCCTTCTAACACATAGCGCTCCACATGATACAAGAGTAAAGAATTGGTGAAATCACTTCTGTTTTCGAGCCGTCATACGAACCCCGATATTGTGGAAGAAAATAATTCATTCATTAGTTTTTGCATTTTGGTGACTATCGATTAAGCTGTAAATTTAATTTCTCGTGCCTCCTTATTAATATGCTTAGCCTTTAACTTATTATTTTGCCATTGTTTGTTATTTAAATACACGGTTGTTAAGTTGAACATTCATGGTTACTTGTTAGTACCTTAGTATTTGACAAGTTTTTTGTAATTTTCATTCAGTTCAAGAAATCATCACGCATTCTGTTCATGTAATTTATACAATTTAATTTCTTTCTCAAAACTATTTAAGCTAAGATGTTTAAACTTATAGGGCAGACTATTATATATTTTACAAACTTGGTATGAAAATGACCGTTGGTAAAGTGAGGTGCGGTGTTTTGGTGGCGTCAAAAGACCTCTAAATCGCGTATTTATATTATGTACATCTTCACGAAAGACTATTTTTTCATATAAATAAGGTGGTGATTTATTAAGAATTAATTTATGATAAAAACAGGCAGATTGATACTCTCTATTTTTAGACATACGTAACCAACAGACTTCCTTAAACTTATATGAAATTCTTTCAAATTTTCTAATAAGTTATGAATTTTCCTGTTTTAGTTTTTCTATTGGGAAATAAATTTTGTTATTATTATTATTATTATTATTATTATGCCATATATGTACCGTAAGCACGAATTTTGTATTTGCGATGAAGTAATACTGTCAATAGCACCATTATATAGTGTACAACAATATGAAAAATGTGACAATACAAATGCTTTACATAGCATTATCTTCGTTTCTACTCCAAGATATGATCGATGTGGATATAGTTTCTTAAGATTCATATATGAGGTGCAAATATATTTATTGACTTGTTTTTTGTATCTGAACGAGTTTTCGATAATACACCCTAGGTTTTTAGCTTCTTTGGCATATGGAATTTCTATACCATTAATCGAAATTTTTATTTCGAGGAGAGTTCTGTACATGTCCGTGTTTTACCAAAAAGGAGAAACGAAGACTTAGCAATGTTAAAGGTTAAATCTAGCATAACTGAGTGCTCAAATAATTTCTGCAAGTCTGTGATCACACATATTTCTGCATCTCGAAAGAACTCAGGCTTAAATGAAAAGTATATTTGACTGTCATCGACGTACATATGACCTTTGCAAAAATGTAATTGATTAAGAATATTGGATGTATAAATAGAGAATAGGAGGGGACCAAGAACAGATCCTTGTGGTACACCTTTCTTAATACTTAGGAAGCTAGATCTTTAATTAAAAAGTTGTACACATGACTTGCGTCCAACTAGATAATGATATAATAGTAAGGTAGCCGAATCGTCGAGTCGTATTTTTACTAGTATACAAAGTATTTCAATATCTGTAACTGTGTTAATCGGGCTGTAGTTCAGTGATTCAGATATGTAAATCGCAACTCCACCTTCTCTTGACAAACGGTCATTCCTAATATTTATTTTACTAATATTTAAAGCACTATTAGGAACAGATGGATTTAGCCAAGTCTCAGTATCACCTTCTACAATCAGAAAGGGATCTATATAAAGGTGCGTTTGTAACTTCTCGTAAAGGGTAATACTCAGGTTTATCAACACATAACAAGCAGACATTTAAAGGTGATTATTTAAAAATTTATAGGAATAATGTGTGCAGGTTTATGTAAAATTTATAGATCAATGAATTTTTTATAAATTTAGAAAATATTAAGCATGTAGTAATAGTTTTCATATATATTTTTTCATCGTCCACCTCCCCGGAGGGATACAGGATCTTCTGCCTCTTAGATGTAAAGGGCAAGCTGCTGAAAAAACTAATCCGCACCAAAAACAATAAATGGATCGACACAAGACGAGGCCTTTCACCTTGTCAGTAAAGCTTCAGGAAAACGCATTTCGAGGTACGACAGCTGGCGGAGGAAGTCAATCAGATACCTCTGCACAAGAGGATGCATTGTCTGACCATTACATTGGATGAACAAAATGCATTTAACTCAATCCTTTAGGCAATCATCATGTCGGTCCTAACGAAATTGGGCGCTTGGGAATATCTCATGGCTATTACAGCTGACTATTTAAGTGACCGCGTGCTGCCCTTTCCGGATAGCTGACGAACAACGTATGACGTTTCATGGAACTTAATTCGTGGGCCGCTGCTGTGGAACGTCATATACGACGGAGTGCTACAACTGCCACTGCAGAAGGAGGCCGAAATTGTCTACTTCACCAACGATATACTAATAATAGTGATGAGGAGAGAAATGAACGATGTTATAGTGGTGGCCACGACAGACATCCGCTAGCGGATGCGGACCGTAAGACGATCGCAACATAACTCTCCAGAAGAAGTGCTTGAAGACACGCGGGACAAGTAATCAACATCCTTGGCTAGGAGATCGAGGTGACCCCAAAGATTAAATACTTTGGGATCTACCTCGATCCTAACTTTTTACCTTACAAGCCCTGGAAGCTGCAGCCAGCACGGATTTCACCACTAGGGCGATTAGCAGGCTTCTAGCAAACATCGGGTACCCGTCGGAAGATAAGAGGAAGCTCTTACTGGGCGTAGCATGCTCGAAGCTCTTCTACGAGTCCCTTCTTTGAGCAACATGTTTCAAGGCACAAAAAACGTGAATCTTGGGACTATCGGGATCACAAGGATGTATAAGACCTTATCCACACATATGCTGCAGGTCCGGGAGAAATTCTTAATGTTAACTTCTGCTGGTAATTTTGCTTCATGAAAAGTTAGATTCACTCATTTGCAGTTCATTTAAAATAATTTTATTGTTAAAAACAACACCTGATGTTTACTGAAGATTACTTTTTTTAGGAAAAGTATTTTCATCCTGATAGTTTTGTAAAAAATATATTTAAGTACTCAAAATTGACACCATTATTTCCACTAAAAAGTTCTTATTGAAATCATTTCTTACTGGATGTATGGATTAGTAAAAAACGATAGATAATTAGAAATTTATTGGAAGTAGATAAGAGTACCCTTGTGCAATGAATTATTTGCTGTGAGGTTTAATGCTTGAAGCCATCACTTTGTGATGCATAGCAACGAAGTGTATTTTCATTTAAAGTTTCTGATTTTCTGCGAGGAATCAAAAGTACGTATACGATAGCCAATAATTGATTGGGATAGGTCAAGAATACGCTAGCTCAATAAATTATCTATTAGGGTAAATCAAGCACACGCAAGGGAAATCAATATAAGGGTGGGAACTGTCAAGTCTAGCTAGCTCTATAAATTATTTATTGAGAAAAGATAAGAATACGCCAGGGCAACTAATAATATATTGGGAAAAGTCAAGAGTACGAGAGCGTAATGAAATATCTATTGAGAAAGGTCATGAGTACGCTAGTGAAAATAATTATCGCTGAATTACTTAGTATCTATATTGATTCAACCGTTATAAATTATCTGAAAATAATGGATTAATAAATAATTTTTTATTGTCCAACAGGAAACTAGTCCTAATTACAAGACAAATGTACAATAAACAAATACAAATATAAGATAAAGAAAATATGCAAAACTGTAATATAATATTAATGAGGCTGTTACTTGAAACTCTATATCACTTGTTTGTGTCAGTATTTTATTAAGTCTTACGAAACTATATGAAATGTTTAGTTTTAAATGAATGGAAAACTAATGAGTCCTCTATTATGATGTAAATATTGAGCCCATTTAATAAATTTACTCATCTGATTACCTATAAAGCGAGAAAAAAGAGTCGCAATAATTTTCCAGTCGAGATATGGATATTTCACGTTCGGTTTGAGATTAGCCCGGGTCGTCGGCGCGTTGATTTATGTCGGTGCCGTTTGACGGTGTGCAAAAAGTGCAGGTTTACAAATTGCGGCAATTACGCGGATAATCCGCGTCAGATTGAAATTATGGCGTTGAAAACGAGTCCGTCGGCTGCACTTAATTATTTTATTGAGTGGACGCAACTTTTCGGCATAAACAACTTTTTTTTTATATCTCAGCGCGGCCCCTGTTATAAATCCGGCCCTTTTATCGGCCATCCCCACACCCCTCCCAGACTACCCGACCGCCATGAAAAATGAATTCGTTAAGGTGGTTAAATTAAAATTGCGGATGATTTAATGTCGTGCAGCGGTGAAAGCGGGATGATGCCTTTTATGGTAACTCTTTTTCTTTTTAGTGGTGATTATGAATTTATTCGAGTAATTTCCTTATTATTACCGAGTTGCCACAGCTTCTGTTTTTTTTAAGGGTTAATTAAAATAATGTGTAATTTTTAATGGATGAAAATTAATAAAGTTTTGGTGTTAAAAAGACACAAGTTATTAAATAGTAATATACAGAGTATAGGAAAATTTACCAAAGTGATTAGAATATGAACTTTTAACAACTAACAACCTCAACTATTCAGTTATTATACAGAGTAAATAAAATATATTTTAATTACAATATAAAATAATATTATGTTTTTAATTATTTACTCTTTAAGATTATCCTGTTAATTTGTGCCTTAATACTTTAACGATTAATATTTTACACTCGCCACACTAGTTAAATATTTATCGTCAATTCCATCTAATAACTTACGAAAATAATAAAAAAATGGACCACATATGTTTCAACCCCTCGCTCACGGTCGTAATCGTAAAAACAATCCATCAAACTAATTCACATCCGCACGTCTGCGACGCCGCCTCACTAATACAAATTACAACCTAATTCTTCCGGGCGATACGAAATAATAATCCGCCAGATACAAATAACCGAATTACGAAAGTTATTATTTCTGCGTTTATTACGTTACACCGCCTATATTTAATTACGCCTAGTTATCGCCCGAAAGCTATACCGAAGCGAAATAAACGATGTATCGTGGTGGAAATAATTATTTCTGGTGCGCCACCACATACATCTTCACGACGCTAACGTTTATCCTTACCATTCGTTGATTTATCTGTCCTCATTCTCTTAATTATTTTTTTTATACCAGAAATTGTAATTACTACAAAACTACTTATTTCTATAAGTAGATATAATATAATCTAGGTAAGTTTAATTAAAAACAAACTTGTTGATTACATTAGAAATACAAGAATCATCAAAACTTTTCGTGAAATCGCGACGCGGGCTTTTTGCCAGCCCGAACTAACTTCATAAAATCCTTATATATGTACACGAGGCGTGTGGGGGAAGGGAGGGGGGTGTTAAATTTGCATACGGTTTCCTTGGCGCGGGAAAATGTATGCAAATGAATAAACACATATAAAGTTATTAAATTTAGCGTCGAGGAAATCCAAGAGGGCGCGCCTCGGCCAACTTTGTTTCGAAACAAAGTTGAAAAAAATATGTGTAGGTGTGTATTCATCCGGCGGCGTAAATTTAGCGGGGCGCGCAAATAGAATCAATCGATTCCCGCCTTCTTCCCGGCGGTTTGTGCTGAATAAATAATAATTGGAACCGGCGGTTGTTCGGCGCTGATAAACGCAAACAGTAAAAACCAGGTAAATATTGGGTTTGGTATTAATGCGCGGTGACGTTATCTGCGCGGTGCGGGCGGCCATTTATCTCGCGACTTCTCCCGACAACTACGGAATGAATCAGTTAAAACGGTAATGGTTTATGTTTTGGGAGATTACTGTGTTAGGATTTATATTATGCATTATTAAAATGGAAAATTCCAACAAACAAAAAAATTTTTAATAAAATGTATTAAAATCCTTTATAAATAATTTAAAAATCCAAAAGCATTTCGTGATTCTACAACAATGAGTCTTACTAAAACTACAAAATAAATTATTCGTTGAAACAACTACTTCTTTGCCTAAAACCTCGATCAACATTGAATGATACAAAAGTAATGGCATTGGCGCAAACATGGCGCAAAGTGGGAAATGAAAATTGCAATTTGAAAGGTTGTAAAGAATTATTCCATTGAAGAATTTACTTCAATGTCATACTATATATTAAGAAATGAATGAACTTTTGATTTTTCATAAAACAATTGCTATGGCCTGAAAGAAATCAAAATGGCTACGCCGCAAACGTGAAGTGGGAAATGAAAATTGCAATCGAGAGATTTGAAAGGTTGTAAAAATTTGTTCCATTAAGGTATAGTTCAAGGTCATACTATATGTTAAGAATCAATTGTACTTTTGAATTTTTATAAAACAATTGCTATGCCATGATGGAGACAAAATGGCAACAACGCAAACATGAAGTGGGGACTGAAAATTGCAATAAAGGGTTTGAAAGCTTGTAAAAAAATATGCCATTGAAGAATAGACTTTAAAGTCATACTATTTGTTAAGAGGTGAACGTAGTTTTGAATTTTAATGAAACAATTGCTATGCCATGATGGAGATCAAAATGGCAATGGCGCAAACATGAAGTAGAGAATGAAAATTGTATTCGATGGTTTGATAAGTTGTAAAAAATTATTCCATTAAGAAATAGCCTTCAAAGTCATACAGTATGCTAAAAAATCAAAGTACTTTTGATTGTTCATAAAAAAAATGCTATACCCAAAAACAAATGAAGTGGGAAATAAAAATTGCAATGGATGGTTTGAAATTTTGTAAAAAATTAGTCCATTAAGAAATGGACTTCAAAATCCTATTGTGTATTAAAATATGAACGTACTTTAGAATTTTTACAAAAAAATTGCTATGCCCTGAAAGAAATCAAAATGGCAACGTCGCAAATATGAAGTGGGAAATGAAAATTGCATTAGATGATTTAAAAAGTTTTAATTAAATATTCCATTAAGGAATAGACTTTAAAATAATACTGAATGGTTAAAAACAAACTTACTTTTGATTTTTCAGGCCACGGCCTGAAAGAAATCAAAATGGCAACGCCGCAAAAGTGAAGTGGGAAATGAAAATTACATTTGATGGATTGGAGTGTTGTAAAAAATATTCCAATAAGGATTTTTTTTTTCAAAGTCACACCATATGTTAAGAATAGAACGTACTTTCGATATTTTGTAAAATAATTGCTACACCATGAGGGAAATCAAAATGGCAACGGCGCAAACATAAGGTGGGAAATAAAAATTTCAATCGATGGTTTGAAATGTTGTCAAAAATTAACCCATCGAGGAATATACTTCAAAGTCATACTATCTATTGAAAAATGAAAATACTTTTAACTGCTCATAAAACAATTGCTATACCCTGAAAGAAATCAAAATGGAAACAGCGCAAATATGAAGTGGGAAATAAAAATTGCAATCGATGGTTTCAAATATTGTAAAAAAATGTTCCATTGAGGAATTGACTTCAAAGTTTTATTGTATATTAAGAAATAAATGTACTTTCGATTTTGTGTAAAACAGTTGCTATGCCATGAAAAAAATCAAAATAACAATAGCGCAAACATGAAGTAAGAAATGAAAATTGCAATCGATAGTTTGAAATATTGAAAAAAAAATGTTCCATTAAGGAATTGACTTTAAAGTCATAAAATAAATTAAGAAATAAACGAACTTTTGATTTTTCATAAAACAATTGCTATGTCCTGAAAGAAATTAAAATGGCAACGCCGCAAATAAGAAGTGGGGAATGAAAATTGCAATCGATGATTTGAAATGTTGTAAAAAATTGTTCCATCAAGGAATTGACTACAAAATTATACTGTATATTAAGAAACGAACTTACTTTTAATTTTTTTTAAATCAGTTGCTATGCCATGGCGGAGATCAAAATGGCAACGGCGCAAACAGGGAGTTGGGAATTAAAATTGCATTCGATGGTTTAAAAGGTTGTAAAAAATTTGTTCATTAAGGAATATACTTCAAATTTATACTATTTATTAAAAATCGAATATACTTTTGAATTTTTGTAAAACAATTGCTATTTTACGACTGAGATCAAAATGGCAATGGCGCAAACATGAAGTCGGGAATGAAAATTTCATTCGATGCTTTGAAAAGTTGTAAAACATTAATCTATTGAGGATTGTACTTCAATGTCATACTGTATGTTAAAAAACGAATGTACTTATTAATTTTCGTAAAACAATTGCAATGCCGTGATCGAAATCAAAATGGCAACGGCGCAAACTTAAAGTGGGCAATGAAAATTGCATGCGATGGTTTGAAAAGTTGTAAAAAATTATTTCATGAAGAAATAGCCTTTAACATGATACTATTTATTAAAAAGCAAACGTACTTTTAATTTTTAGTAAAATAATTGCTATGCCACGACGGAGATCAAAATGGCAACGGCGCAAACATGAAGTCGTGAGTGAAAATTGCATTCGATGGTTTGAAAGGTTGTAAAAAATTATTCCATTAAGAAATAGACTTTAAAGTGATAACATTTATTAAGAAATGAATGCACTTTTGATTTTTTTGTAAAACAATTGCTATGCCATGAAGGGATTCAATATGGCAACGGCGCAAACATGAAGTGGGAAATGTAAAATGCAATCGATGGTTTGAAATGTAAAACAATGTTCAATTGAGGAAATGACGTTAAAGTCATACTCTATATTAAGAAATGAACGTACTCTTAAATTTTTCTAAAACAATTGCTATGCTGTGACGGAAATCAAAATGCCAACGGCGCAAACATGAAGTGGAAAATAAATATTGCATTTGATGGTTTGAAAAGTTGTAAAAAATTATTCCATTAAGGAATATACTTCAAATATAACTCTAAAATTAAGTATTTTTAATATTCCTTTAAACAGAATACCGTATTTTTAAAACGCTAATTTAAAGAAATTAATTTTGCAACTTCTGCTTTAAATAGTTCTAGAAAATTAACCTCTACAAGAATTTCTTCCAAAATTGCTGAATCAACTCAAATATGATTTATTGTTAATATATCATAATAGAATAGAATAGAAAATGGCATACCTTAAAACGCGAATTTGAAGAAATTAAATTTGCAACTTATCTTTTGAAAAATTCTAAAAAACTAACCACTGCAGGAATTGGTTTTAAAATTACTAAATCAACTCAGAAATGATGTATTTTTAATATTCCATAATTATAATAGCGTATCTGTACTAGAAACAAAAAACTTCCGTTTTGAAAAATTCTAAAAAACTAAAAACTGCAGTAATTGATTGCAAAATTACAAAATCAACTCATAAATAATGCGTTTTTAATATTCCTTGCATATAATAGTGTATCTTTACTAGAAACAAAATGGCGTCACTTAAAACATGATATTGAAGAAATCAAATTTGCAACTTTGGTTTTAAAAAATTCTAAAAAACTAGCCACTGCAGGAATTGATTTCAAAATTGCTTCATTAACTCAGAAATTAAGTATTTTTAAAATTCCATTAAATAGAATAGCGTATCTCTATTGAAAACAAAATGGCGACACTGAAAACGTGAATTTGAAGAAATTAATTTTGCAGCTTCGGTTTTAAAAATTAACCGCAACAAGAATTTCTTCTAAAATTGCCAAATCAATTCAAAAATGATGCATTGTTAATATTTCATAAATCGAATAGTGTATCTTTACTAAAAATAAAATGGCGTCATTGAAAACACGATTATAAAGAATGTAAATTTCCAACTTGTGTTTTGAAAAATTCTAAAAAAACTAACGACTGCGGGAATTGGTACCAATATTGCTAAATCTACTCAAAAATGATGTATTTTTAATATTCGATATATAGAATAACGTATATTTACTGAAGACAAAATGGCGTTATTGAAAACACAAATTTGAAGAATTTAATTTGCAACTTTTGTTTTAAAAAATTCTAAAAAACTAACCACTTTAGGAATTGGTTTCAAAATTACTAAATCAACTCAAAAATTATGTATTTTTCATACTTCATAATTATAGGAGCGTATCTGTACTAGAAACAAAATGGCGTCACTTAAAATGTGAATTTGAAGAAATTAAATTTGCAAACTTCCGTTTTGAAAAATTCTAGAAATGCTAAAAACTACAAGAATTGATTGCAAAATTACAAAGTTATAATCATACTACTTGTTAAGAATCGAACGTACTTTTAATTTTTTTAAAAACAATTGCTATGCCATGATGGAAATAAAAATGGCAAGGGTGCAAACATGAAGTGGGAAATAAAAGTTGCATTCGATGGTTTGAAAGGATGTAAATAATTATTCTATTAAGAAATATACTTCAAAATCATACTGTATGTTAAGAAGGAAACGTACTTTTGATTTTTCATTAAAAAATTGCTATGCCGTGATGGAAATCAAAATGGCAACGGCGCAAACATGAAGTAAGAAATGAAAAGTGCAATCAATGGTTTGAAATGTTCTAAAAAAATATTACATTGAGGAATATATTTCAAAGTCATACGATATGTTTCGAAACGAACGTACTTTTGATTTTTTTATAAAACAATTGCTATGCGCTAAAAGAAATAAAAATGGCAACGCCGCAAACATGAAGTGGGAAATGAAAATTACAATCGATGGTTTGAGATGCTTTAAAAAATTGCTACATTAAGGAATAGACTTAACAGTCATACTATTTGTTAAGAATCGAACGTACTTTTAATTCCTCATAAAACAATTGCAATGGCATGACGGGTATTAAATTAGCCACATCGCAAACATGAAGTAGGAAATAAAAGTTGCATTAGATGGTTTGAAATGATGTAAAAAATTATTCTATTAAGGAATATACTTCAAATTCATACTGTATGTTAAGAAGGGAACGTACTTTTAATTTTTCAGTAAACAATTGCTATCTCGTGACGGAAATTAAAATGGCAAATTCGTCTTAGAGTGGTCCAAACATATGAAATTCACACGGATACTATAAAGCGCGTGTTCCAATATTTCCCAATGAAGTTTCTCTAATTTTGCTCGGGAAAAAGCAGACATTTTCGAAAGAGTATTATCAGCGAACTGTGCAGTCAGTCGACAAAAAATTTTGAAATGTGTTACACCTTCTTGCGCCAAAAAATTACCGATGATGCGTTGATAAATAGGCATATGTACTTCGTACTACTGGCGGCAATAAACGTTGACGAATCACCTCCAACACTTTACTTAGCGAACAATAAATTAAAAAATTCCGGTTTATATTTGATCGACCCTCGTATAAATAGTTATTTGCTAACGGGTTGTTAAGGGTCAATTCTTAATTTTCGATAGTTTTCCATTTTTAATCTGTTCATTACTAATTAGTATATTTGAGAAAAATATAATTCAACAATTGGCTGTTCTACTGACAAACATTTTTAAGGAACTCTTGATGATGTTTTCCTGATTGGAGGGTGGGATAGAGACCACCTACCCACCCTACATATATTTTCTGATTTAAATCATTAACTGACGTTATGTTTGCAGAAAAAATTAAACTAAAACGTCGATGTAGATAAAAAAAAACGTCAGCAGTGTATTACTTAAAGTTTTAAATGCATATGTAGGGTGGGAGGGTTGCCTCGAATTTACCGTTTAAATTCAATATCACGAACTAGAATTTTTGAATTTAATAAATGTATAAAGATCTAAAATTTAATTATAACTATAATGAATTTTTTCATCTCTGCAGTAAATATATTGAGCTATTTTACATTCAAAAAATATTTTGCAACTTAATACAATAAAGAAAATTGTTGTGTGTGTAAAAAATATAGTTTCAATAATTTTTTGCTTTTAGTTTAATCAGAATCGATTAGAGTAAAACAACTCTCCCTATTTTTTTTTTTTTCCAAAACTTTGCATGATTTAATATTCGAACTAAATTATATGGAATTCTCAGTAATACAAGGTTTTAACGGAGAATAAAAGAAATTAAAATTGTATTAGTTTTTGAGATTTTCGTATTGCTTATTATTACTATTATAAATGTAATAATTTTCACACACGAAATGTAATAACATGTTTTTGAAATCGTAATTCACAGCTAATTCGCCATTAATGAATTACTGAAATGAACCGCATCGAATTTAGTTTCTATCCGTAAATCTAATGATTAACGGTAACCAATTAAATAGCAATATTAATTCGTTTAGCAAACCGTACGGTTAATTAACCGTGTGACGATTAATTTGTCATTAACAATTAGTAAATTGGATTGCGTTTGATCACTTATTGCGGCCGACTGATCCCGAACAACAACCTCAGGATCGAACCGGAATGTGGGTCAATTCAAAACCCTACCTCTACCTCTAACACCCCTCATCTCGACCCACGGTGAAAACGTCATTTGCTATTTTCATAATTCGGGCGGGGTGGGGGGTTTTGGTGATGATTGCGGAGGCGGAAATTGCAAGGAGCGATTGGATAAACGGTTCGATTTTCGCCGTGTTTGATTTCCAATCGAGATATTTGTGTGTCTGGTAATTAACCAGATGCATGCTATAGTCGGTGTATCTGTGTGAACTCGGTCGGATGTAACATGTGTGGGGAAGATGGATGGGATTCCTTAAATGGGGTTTAATTGTAAGATTATACGATTGTTTTATTAAAATTCAACGGAATTTTCCACTATGTGAATTGATAAGTTGGTTGGGAAAACGTTAACCTATTATATCGTTTATATCATTATCATAAACCCATTAAAATATTAAATTATTGTTAGAAAGTTTTTAATACAAATGAATGGTATTAAAAGTTGTAATAAAAATTCAGACAGGTGACAAAGAAAAGGTTTAAAATTATCTATTTTGAATATATGTGCTGTACTAATATCTATATATTATAAGGGAAAAATATATATTAATTGAGGCATTATGTAATGATTTTTTCTATATTATTAGTTAATTTAAACCAAATGAAATCAGAGATAATTCTAAAAGCAATTTTCTGTTAAGAAATTATTATAAAAAAACGTGTAGTATATAAATTAAATTAGTTTGGGAACTTTAAAGAAACTGCACTTTGTAAATATCACAGAAAAGATGTAATCTGTGATTATAGTTTCAATCTTTATAAGACTATTATTAAACTATAGTCACAGAATAAATTGTGTGTGTGTATGTGATATTAACAATCTGCGGCTTCTTCCTGTTACAAGATGTATCATAAAGTAATGGCTTCAAGGGCTTATTATAATAAAGTAGTTTATTATCGGTGGAAATTAGTTTTCTACAACGAGAGGATTACATCCTTTCTTATCGACATTTTTATATATGATGCGGGTATATACAGTCATCTGCGGTTTAATACAATTCAATCCACTCAACTTTGATTTCGATTATTATAAATCCGAGGCGACGTCCCACTTACTTACTGACACCTGTCAATCTTCTGGCGCGGGACATCTCTCCTGAGGTTATCCCAATCGATTTACCTAACCTTCCCTAGCCAACTCGCTCGCTCTCGTCCCGTGGAAACTTCCTGTCCCAGTTTCCCATCATCTTTCTCTTAATATCAATATTACACACACACACACATACTACATCTACGACTTGACCGGACGGTCTACTCCATTATTCTAAAATATATGTTCACATCAAGATAAACTTGTTTAAGGAATCTGCATTTCAATTACTAGGATCTTTAATTTTTTAATTATAAATACTATTATAAAAATGTTTTATAGTGAAAAATGTAAAGATTACATTGATTGAATCTAATTGGTGGTAATTTACAAAATTGCAATTAACAATAATTAACAATAGATATAATTTTCAACTACAATGGACACACAATAATTTCAAAGGTACGACTAACGCGTCCCGAACTACAAACACCTTTACGCATTAATGATTCCACATAACGGTGATTGAAAAAAAAATACATGATGTAACGGTAATTTTCCCAATTTTCCGTGTTTACACGTGTCCCCGTGTGTTCGGTAATTAAGACAGTGGCCTGAGAGGTAATTACTGAATTATTAGTCCCAATCCGACGACCTGGCGGGGCGCACGGTAACACGATGGGGACGCAGGGGGGCGGTGGCAATTTCGTCCCCGAAATTGGAATTTGTACGGGCCGTAATCTAGTTTCCAATAATTTTATCCAGTGCCGTGCGCACTTTCCACAAATTTCGTTTTAATTGCAATTCGATTGCGTTATTTCGGTGCCCGGCGAGCAAATTTGTAACCAATAAGTGCGCACGGTGGTGTTGTCGACAAATATATTCGAGTAATTTTATCCAATGAATTGCTATTTGTCTATTCTTTACATAAAATCCGTATTTTGCAGTGATTGATATTCTTTATTTTTTATTAGCTTTGTTATTCATGCTAACATATTTAAGTAAATATATACACAAAACAAAATGTTTGCCCGTAGAAATCATAGGAGGAGTTCACTGCTTCTCAACGATTTTCCACTCGACCCATATCCTTTCACAGACAAGTGATAGCCCTTGGTTGCTTCTTAATTTATTGTTGATTTATTATGTAAGCAAATATGCTACGTTTGGTCTCGTTTCAAACAAAATTCTAGACACTAATTTATATATTTCATCATGATATTCACTATTGTATATATAGCATACAAAATATAACTTAAAAAGTTTGATCCTTTAGTCTTTTACGTCATTTTTTTCATTTCTTACACTTTATGTAATTTCTTATTCTGTCTCAAATTTTATTAATTAAAGAATACTAAATGTAAAAGTCACGTATTTTATTTTTTATTAAATCTATTGAAGAGCTATAGTTAATACTTTATTATTATTTTATTAAGCATAAAACTCTATAATTTTAATATATAAGAATTTTTTATTAAAAAAAATTGTTGGGGTTGATTATATACCTTCATTTTTATATGTAGAAATTGTGGGAAAATACAGTCGATTTTTCTCGGGCCGGAGGGTTGAAACCTCGTCCGACAAAAATTGGAAACCGAATCACGCTCGCATTATATTTAACTGCATAATTTATACTCGTCGCATGTATCATGCATCATTCCAAGCACACACGTACAGAACCTTCCCCACACTACCCCCCCCCCCCTCGCACTCTTTCGAAGAACCCCCGCACGTACACTAATATACAAGCAAAAAGTTCCACGTTTAGACACACATGATATAAAATTGATAATTCCGTGGAAATTTGTTAGGGCCACCCAGTCCATGAATTATTGATAAGGGTAAAAATGGGCGGCGAGGCGGGGGCGGAATTTTATGGAAACGGCGATTTTAACTACCGAAAGGAATGATATTATTCCAGATATACACCTTCGGTTCGGGGCTCACTTCGGATTTATTCTGAATAATAATTCGTAATAACGGCTCCTCGTGCCGCCCCCCTCAACCCGAGCGGCGGCGCATCCGCGGGGCCCCGGGTACTGGAATCGCTGATAATTCTCACAATTTGCCACTTTAATTTCTTTATGGAACGGACGATTTCCAGATGATTGCTTAGGCTACGTGCCCATAAAATTTTATCGCTCAATCGAGAAAAGTTACCAATTCTACAAATATTTATTATTACTTAACAATGTTAATAAAGGGATTAAAAAAACGGACTTTTTAACATTAATGATTTAATAAGTTAAATATTTAATTTTAAATTTCTTCCAGTTATAATTATGCTGTTTGAAACATTAATTATGTAAATTCTACATAAATGGATAGTTAAGATTCTTTTATTTTTTTATATGTAGGGTAGGTAGGTGTCCACTATCACACCCTCCAGTTTCAACTTATAAACGACGGTTTCCTTATAAAACTTTATAAAACAAAAACTATTTGTGAATTTGTAAATACAAGACTTGTTTTGTTCCATAATTAATTTATCCCTTTCCTTATTATTAACAATAAAACAAGTCTTTTATTTACAACTCCACCCCTGTGTTTATGTTCCATCAAGAATGTATCAGCGAAAGTATTGATTTTAAAACTATTTGTAGTCATAACCCTTGTGTGTTATTTTTGGGTTAGAGGGTGAGAGGGTAGCCACCAACCACCCTACATATATTTAATTAAACCACTTGAACTGTTTTAGTTAGTATTTCCAAAATTAAAATAAAAAATTGTAAATGTTATTTATTTTATATACACTATTGTGGTTTAAGTTTCAATTTATATGTAGGGTGGGTGGCCACTGTCCCATCTATAGTTTCTAATTATAAGCGAAGGTTTTCTAATAATAATTTCTTAATAAAAAATTATTTGTAATCAAATTGATATTATTAAAATTATTTTGTATGATTCTTGAGTTTTAGGGTGGGATAGAGGGCATGCATCAACCCTACATATATATTTTTAATTTCACCACTGTAACTCTTTTAGTTTCCAAGAAACAAAAACAAAAATTTAGGTAAATGTTTTTAATCGTTTTTTAAACACTTTTGCAATTAAAATTTTATTTTATGTAAGGTAGGTGGCCACTATCGTATTTATATTTTATAATGAAATTTCGAAAAATAATCCCCACATATTACCATCTTTCTATGGCCTGGGATAACTAGATGGCCTGTTTAAATTAGGAGCACCATTCTTCAACAGATATTGTCGACAATGACTCAAAGATCTGTAGAAGTCGGCAAAGACCAGAGAAGAAGAAGTCAACAATAACCAGAAAAAAAAAACAAAGATGAACCAACACTGACCAGAAGGTAAAAAATGGCAACCATGTTTAACATTAGGATGGCAGCACTGTACAGAACTTAAAGCTTCGAGTAAATCAGAGCCCAGACAATAAGTGTTTGAATTTCCCGCGCTCAGCAGCGTTGCCAGTTTGGCACTAAACCCCTACTGGAATTTCAAGTGTATACTTAAGCACAGAATACTATTATACTGAGAAGACTTTGACAAATGATAAATTACAGCTAGCAGATGGCAGATTAAGTTTATTTTTTTGCAAATTTACTGATTTAATTAATTAATTAATTTTAGGCAAGTTGAAAGAGTCGATAATGATCAGAAGGTCTCAAGATTAACCAAAAATGACCAGAAGGCAAAACATGGCGACCATGTTAAACATTAGGATGGCAAAACTGTATAGAACTTGAAACTTCGACAAATCGGAGCCCAGACAATAAATGTTTAAAATCCCCGCCCTTAAATCTCAGCAGCGTTGCCAGTTTGGCATGAAGACCCTACTAGAATTTTAAGTGCAAAGCACTATGGAACTGAGAAAACTTTGACTTTCACAGGTGACAGATGACAGATGATAGATCAAGTTTTTCTTTGCAAATTTGCTGATTTAAATAATTTAATTTAATTGTTCTAAACTGTGTCTGCTTTTATTAATTGAGTTTATTTTTTTAATTATCCAACAATGTCAAATGTTTTTGCTATTGCTGTTGATATTTTTTACGAATTTAAAAGCAGAATATTTTAGTTAGTTATCAAGTATATACGTGGGTGGTTTGACAAATGACTGATGACACATGACAGATAATAGATGACAGATGACAAATGACAAAAGACAAATGACAAATGACAAATGACAAATGACAAATGACAAATGACAAATGACAAATGATAGATGACAGATGATAGATGACAGATGACAGATTACAGATTATAAATTACAGACGACAGATGACCGATAACAGATAACAAATCACGTTTATTTTTGCATATTTACTGATTTATATATTTATGGACAAGTGTTCTTAATTGTTTCTGTTTTATCAATTTAGATTTTTTATAATTATTCAACAGTTACCCAACAATTTCAATTTTTATCTAGAGTGTTTTAGTTTACCTTTAACTAATTTTTTTGTAATTGTTTGTGTATCGATTTCAAACCTTTTAATTTTTAAAATTATCTAACAATTTTAACTGATTCTGTTCGGAGTATTTTGGTATCTTAGTTAGTTTTAATTATTTTGTTATTTGGTAATATTGTTTGAACTCATTCGTGTTTCATTCATTCAAAGTTTTACTTATAATTTTTTGTAATAAATTTATTTTTAAGTTTAATTTTTAAGGAAAATGACCAACATTTTAAATGAACTAATGAATAGATAAATATGTAAATAAATAAATAAATGCAAACTTCTAAAAAAAATAGTTTTTTATAGTGATTTAATTGTAATCAACATGAACATTAACTTTGTCAATTTTCAATTGTTGGCACTTGTCAAATTATCAATTGGCAGATCACAGATGCTAGTGATAGATGACAGATGATAGATGACAAATGTCAATGACAGATAACACATGACGGATAACAATTGCCAGATGGCAGATGGCATTTAATAGAAGACGGATGGCAAACATATAACAGATGACAGTTAATAGGTGATAAATGACAGATGATATACGGCAGATATCAGTTAACAGATGATAAATTACAGTTGCCAGATGGCAGATAGCAGTTGATAGAAGATAGATGGTAAATGATATATAACAGATGATAGTTAATGACATATAAAAGATGATAGTTAATGACAGATGACAGATGATATACGATGGATGTCAGTTAACAGATGACAGTTGACAGATAACTGATGACAGAAAACATATGACAAAAGACAGATGACAGATGAGAAATGATAGATGACAGATGTTCAAGTTTTGTTGCAAATAAACTCTAGTAATTAATCGGAGACAAGTTTACTATAGTGACATGTAGTTTTCTTTGTGTTCCAAATATTTTTTGTGTTGTTTTTGTAATTATCCAACAATGGCAAGTGTTTTTTTTTTCTTAATGGTTTAGTAACTCTGTAGTTTGTAAAATTCAATTTTTTTGCATTATCTTTTATTATATTGTAATTGTTTCTGCGTTTATCGATTTATAAGTATTTTCTTTTTAAAATTACCTTACATTTTTAACTTTTGTTATCTTTGTCATTTTCAATTGTTTGCTGTTTTAAAAGTTTCAATTGTTTAATTTTGTCAGTGCTTTGTTTTTTAAAATTTTATATATAATTTTTGTAATTATTTGGTTTTTGTATGTCAATTTTAAGAGATAAATCCAAAAATTTAAATAAATGAATTATATATATATATATAAAGAAGATTTCAACAATTTATTTATTAATTATCAATTGCCTTTATATGCCTATTTTTTTAATTTTTATTTAAATGCTCAATAACTGTTTTACAAACTTCTAAAATTGTTTATTATATTTCTAATCACGCCGATTAAATGAGTCAACAGATTTTATCGATTGTCATATAACAGATGCCAGATGATAAATAACAGATACCAAATAACAAATAACATACGACAGTTAGCAGTTGACAGCTGACATATGACAGATGACAGATGATATATGACAGATGACAGATGACAGATAACAGAAGACAGATGATATATGACAGATGACAAATGACAGATGGCAAATCACAGATGTGAGATGACAGATGATAGATAATGTATAAATTAATTGAAAAAAAACTGCAAATTCAAAAAAACATTGATAATTTAAAGAGCAGTAATTTGTAAGGTAATTGACAATTCTAAAAATAAATGTTAAAAATGATTAAAAAGGTTATTGCCACTAAAATAGAAAATTTAAAAAAATTAATCGTCAACGGTTCAAATTAAAAAAATTATTTGCTCAGTAAATTATTCATAACTTGCTGACAGATGACAGATGCCAACGACAGCTGATAGGTGACAGATGACAAATGCCAGTTGTCATATCAAGTTTTCTTGAAAATAAACTAGTTTAATTTATTGTAATTAAGTTTGATTGTCGTCTATAATGATATTTAATTGCTTTTGGGATCTAAGTTGTTTTTACTTTTATCAATTGGTTTTGTTTTTGTATTTATCCAACAATGTCAACTGTTTTTATTTCTGGAGTGTTTTAGTAACTTTGCCGTTTGCAATGTTAAATTAGTTTTGAGTTGTCAACTATTTTTTTTTTACTTTAATCATCTTTCAACTCTTTTACCTTTTTTGCAATTTTCATCTAATACCTTATTATTTAATAATTTTTCAATTGTTTTCATTCCTTTAAAATTTTAAGTAGATTTTTGTTATTTATGTGGATTTTCTATATTTCTTAGAAAGAAGACATTTTATATTTTTCTAAGAAAGAAGACCTAAAATTTGAATAAATATATAGATAAATAAATAAATAAACGGATTTTGTGGATTTTCATTGAAAAACTAAAATTATTTCAATTGTTAACCTTTCATTTTAGAGTATTTATCGTGAAACATTTTTTATTTCATTTTTCAGTTGATTTTATTTGTTATTATTATTTTATTATTTTTTGAATTTTTTATTTTTTATTTATTTTATTTATTTATTTATTTTACTTACTTAGCCATCGTTTACAATGCACAGTACAGCATAGCACATATACATTTGATAGATATAAACGTCAAAATTTAAAAAGAAAGAAATACTGTGTAGATACATTTAAGTTAAAATTAAAATACATACGCATATACAAATACAGTTGTCAATACAATAACAAAAAATCATAAGAAGTACGATTCACAGTATTACAGTACAGATTACATACAATTAAAAAAAATTATATCGTGTCCGACATGAACTCATTAAAACTATAGTAGCACTTTTGTATGAGAAACTTTTTTAAATGAAATTTGAAAGAATTTAGTTTAGCAATAGCTTTAATGTAATTTGGTAATTTATTGTATATACTTAAGCATGAGTATTTACCGGATTTCTCATACAAAGTTGTCTTATGAAGTGTGATTCTATATAACTCTTTATTTCTAGTATGATAATTATGTGTGTCCTTATTTTGCTTGAATAATTCACTGTTATTATGTACATAAACAGCACATTTATAAATAAATATACATGACAGGGTGAGTATATTATAGGCACGAAAAGTATCTCTGCATGTATTCATTCTTTTGATATTAAATATAAGACGGATTAGTCGCTTTTGGGAAACAATTAGTCTACTAATATCTGCCCTCCCCCAGGAAATAATATGGTAAGTCAAGTGTGGATATGCTAATGAGTAATACACCTTTAGTAGTAATCCTAAACTGAGTTTTTCAATTTGAAAATTGCATAATAAGCGCTGTTCATCTTAGCAGATATATGGTCAATATGTTGCTTCCATGACAGTCTTTCATCTACAAAGCATCCCAAAAATTTTACAGTTAATACTTCTTGTTGTAAACGATTTATTACAGGTTTTCTATTGAAGAACTGCAGTTTAATTGTTTTATCAGCATTTAAAAGCAAATTATTTTTGTTGCACCATGCCGTCATTTCATTTGTAAATATAAAGATTTTATTGTTATCTTGGTCAATATCAACTATTTGTTTAAAATTAAATCATTTACATTTGTCAATTTTTCAACAGATTTGATTGATTCACAGATGACAGATTACAGATCACAGATGACACATGAGGACGATAGATGACAGCAAATTAAAGATGGCAGATCAAGTTTTGTTGCAAATAAACTGTTCTAATTTATCATAGACAAGTTTAATTCTTGACAATTAGTTATGTTGTTTCTGCTTCCATCAATTAGTTTTGTTTCTGCATCTATGCAAAAAAAAGCAATTGTATTTTCCAAGAGAGTTTTAGTAACTTTTTAATTTGTAAAATTCAATAATTTTTACGTTAACAACTAATGTATTTTAATTGTTTCTGCGCTTATCGATTCTCAACTATTTTCTTGTCCAACAATTGTAGCTTCTGCGTTTTGAAGTATTTTGGTATCTTAATTTTCTTGTTTTTGCTGTTGTCGATTTTTATATCTAGCAATTTCAACTACTCCTTTTCGGAGTATTTGGTATTTTTGTCATTTTCAATGTTTTCTTTTTATATACATATATAAAAATTTCAATTACTTTTCTCATTGTTCATACAATTTTTTTACCTCGTCCTTCGTTCTGTTGCGAGAACGATGCATCTGCAATTTCTATTAAATTGAACGTACCTTCACCGGCACACACAATGCAAACTAAATTAATTTCCATATCTTTATTCCACGGCAGCCACGTAGCCGACGGTAATTGAAAAACATAGGGCGCCCGAGTTATTGAAAAAGTTCAGTTTAACTCGTTTAATTACCAAACCGGAATCTTCACCTGGGGAGGAGAAGAGAAGAAAGGAAAAGAACGAACATCAAAGGGCCGGCCACCGCCGTGTACACATTTTTATATGAAAAAACTTTCCCGGACGAGAGGAGGGTTTGTTCAGGGTTAAGATAAATAGAAGTGGCCGAAGAGAGGAGAGGATCGGACGGGAAGGCGGTGAGGTGAGGGTGATAAAGTTTGTTTCATTTGCGGACGGTCGAGTGTCGACGTCCATGAGGGACATGTGTTGTGCGCACTTTCTAGCCTCCCCCCATCAACGTACCAAATTAAAAATATTCAGGCCGTTTCTGTCGGGGCGCACCTTGCCTTTATGGGGTGACTCCACTTGTGCCACCACATTTATTAAAAACTTCGCCAGTTTTGTTATAATTAAGGTTTATATCATTGTTGGTTAATGCTCTTTTTTTTCGTGTTAAAAATGAATAATGAATATAATTAAAACCATTGATTAATAATTTATTATATACACTCGTTTCAAGTTTACTGATTCTGCATGTTTAAGCTTAAGATTTTCTTTATATTACACACGTAACAAATTGCTATATTCTTCAATTTGTTACGTGTGTAATATAATTAACTTAATAGATTCTTGTTTAATAAATTATAATATAACTAACATTAATATTAATACTTTTTATATGGTAATTAAAATTTATGGCAGATATGGTGGATGCGCCGGGACAAATGAAATATTTTTTATAAATGTCATCATTATTATTGTAATGATATCTATTGATGTGTAGTAGTAAAATTACTTATATTACGTTTATGAATTATTTCATGTAATTTAGTGTGTAGCAAGTTATATAAATAAACCATATCATTCCCCATCGATAAAATACAATCCATTGCTCCATTATAGTTTTGATGTGAATAAAATGATGATTACCCAGCTGGAGACACACAGAAATACACACACAAACGGGAAGAGAGAGAGAGAAATACTGACCATTCCAGGCGATCCCGTTTTTCATGGTTTGATAAAGCCGAAGGGACAGATCTCCCGAGCGCGCAGTAAAACATAATGATAACTTCATACAGATAATGCGCAATAAAATCTTGTATCGCATTTAATCCGGTCTGAAGCACACATTATGGCCGTTTACGTCTGGAGGAGGTGGACGGCCATTGATTTTCGTGCGGGGATGATGTCCGAGAGGGCAGGCACTTTATACACGGTTTACGGTCATCCTCATCCCCGCGAAAGCCGACTGGAACAACACCAGAAGTCGCCCACTGTTCGACGCGTGCTGCGTTTTATTCCCTTACCATAAATAATCCGCGCTAACTCGCAGATCGAATTCCGACCTCTTCTCGCGCGTTCTCTCTCTCGCTTTTCCCGTTTTTATTAAATATATAAATTAGAAACAAAACAGAGTTCGACTTCCTGCCCGGATTGTTATGTATATAGGCCCGCCCGCCCCCTGTACCCGTTGCTCGCCGTGAATATGGATCCAATTTACTACCTACTTTCCTTCTTTTTATGCCTTCTTCCCATTGCATGTTTAATATTGGAGCCATACAGGCAGTCACGCTCGCCTACGTTTCAGCGCTAAACTTTGAATTATTAGCCATCAGCTTTTCAATTAGTTAGTGGGATGGGGCGCTGTAGGAACAGGGGGGATGGAATAAATGATTTCCTACACTTACGCAAAACACAAAACGAAACACACCGCCGCCCCCACCTAATAAAAGGTCGTTACTGGGGGGGGAGCACAATGGGCGAGCGAGGAGTGCTCCCCGAAGTGTTTCCCACGAATCAAGTCGCGGCTTTCGCCAGAGATCCTTATTGATGCCCACTTTTGGTTTCCCTCTTATTCGAAATCGAACAAACGTTATTGCCTGCGATCGAATCTTCCACGTAAATAAGTTTCGAGTACTTACTTCGGGAATAAAAGTTGAAAGTTGAGGTCTGGATATTGTTTGGTTAAATGGTCAATAAAAGTCTTCTCAGTACAATAATAGAAAACATTTTTTGGAGAATTCTATTTTATTTTAATATTGCGCATTTCATTAGGATAGATATTCATAGGTGACTAATTTAAAAGTTCCATCATTGTGTCGCCTTTTGAATCTAGAATATAAATGACGTGGGAATGAGAAGGCAGGCCTCCCTCGGAGGTGCGCCACAGTAATTAATTTATCTCGCCCATTAAATCAATGTAGGAGTAATTAAACTGATTTAATTGACGGTTTTTTGGCGGCGGTGGGGGGAGGGTAAAAGGGCCATAAATCAGTGTGCGGTGCCAGGGACACATGGCGGCGGCCACTTCCATATGACACGTCATACTTGAGATATAGTAAATTACTCGAGTAGATTAGATAGAGGAGAGTCCTGGCGGGCTCAGACTCGGCCCTCGTCATTATAACTTCGTAGATGCGGAGGACACCTCCGAAACCTCAACTTGTACGTAGGAGTGGAGCAAAAACCCTCCCGGCGCCTCCGCCATACATTTAACTCGCGATAAACCCGCGTAATGAAACATCCTAATCTGCACTGCACTCGTTTCCTTCGAACGCGAATGAGTAAAACCCTGTTTTATTTGATACACGCTCCGTCCTCATTAATACGCGAAGAAGAAGAGAAGAAAAAAATAAATACGTAGATAATGAGGGTGACGGAACGTAACGGATGATACGGGGGAAATAAAGACGCGCACTTCTTATTATTTACGCAGCGAAGAAAAGTTTCCATTCGCGATTCTACACATCGTTATTTTTTTTATCATCCTCTTCCCCTTTTTTACATCGCACACAATGTATATTTAATTTCTGTAAAAAAAGAGGAGCGCTGTTATAAAAAATGAAACATTCACCTTTCACCCTGTAATAAACATCAACTATAAACTAATAAAAAATGTTTTTAATTTAAAGTAATTTATTTTGACTATTCTATTGCATTTCCTTCATATTTAAATATTTTATAGTTAATTTTCTGCACAGTCAATTGGAGAAGCAAATTATGATTGTCAAATTTTCTGAAACATTTTAACAAAAGAAGCACGTAACAATTAATTAATAAATTTTAACTCCTGGAATTATGAATTTATTTTCTTTTAATTATGTAACGGGGTACGTACGAAGCAGTTGTTAATCCTACCACCACCTACACAGAAGAGGAATCTACCGAAAAAGGCACAATATAATGAAATGCATCTTTACAAATCAGCAGAGCACAACCAACTCTCAAACTTGACACTGTTTCCGTACCCTGTGAGGTCAGAGCACTTACAAGTTTAGAATTGAGCTCTTACGCTGTGTGCTTCATCGCAGCCAGAATGAATCGTTTTTCAAGACAACGCTTGGCAAATCCCGCACGACTTAGAGAAGGTTTTTCATAGGTTAAGACATTTCAGCCTCAGAATAAACAAGAAAAAATGTGAGTTTGGCTGCATTTCCGTGAAGTATCTGGGCCACATCATTAACCAGGAGGGGATCCAGCCAAACTCGGAAAAGGTAACGCCATTTCGCAGCGACTAATTGGTATAGAAAGTTCATAAAGGACTCGCCAAACCGCTAAACGATCTAACCAAAAGGTACATTCCTTGGGTCTGGAAACTGCCACAGCAATAAGGGTACGAGTCCCACAAGAAAACCCTCAGCACCGCACTAATCTTGTTTTCAAAAACCTAAAACAGTGTTTGTAACTTAAGTTAAAATATATATGTAGGGTGGCTGGGTGGCCTCTATCTCACCCTCCAATTACTTTTCCATAAACATAAAATTATTTTAATAAATTCTGCGCTAGATTAATGATTCACACAAAACATCCTGAATATCATTTTAATAAAATAATGTGTGTTTTTGTTTGTATTAAAAAATTGGAGAATGTGATAGTGAACAACCACCCACCCTACATATATAGTTGAAGTTTTAATCAGAGCCCTTTTTTGCAACAACAATTAGCAGTTGACATTTGTTTTTCTAAAAAACCTTAAAGTGTAGCTTGAGTTAATGGCAGATTTCCGGTCAAGGCCTTCAGTCAACCATATCCCGATGAATTTCGTCAGCATCGACCTTTCTGTAATGTCAGCAGTAAAGCAAAGAACAAAGCAGATAAAATCAAAAAAATCATCGGCAAATTTGAAGTTGGCCGACCTGAAGAAATCAGAAAATGGACTGCGAGGGGATATGTAATGAACCGAGGAGTTTGCGATGATTAACTTAAGAACCACAGCTCATCATCCCAAAAGAAAACAGGAAGAACATTTTAAGACAATTCTACGATGACTATGGTGTAGACGTTATGATGTCGCCGAATAGGTCACCACTGCCAGGAGTGTCAAAAAAATAAGGCATCTAACACTAACCCCCAGAGTTTCTGCAAACTGTGGCTATGAACAGTAGGTTCAAGGTACTGGCCATCGACCTTTTTGACCCACCTCCGGAAGTTTCAAGAAAGGAAAAGTAAATCTTCACAATCGAGGACAGTCTCAAGATGGGTGGAAACATTCCCGTTTGAAACCGTCAAGAAGTAATACGAGAAGACTTAGGATCAGATAAAGGTCTACATAGATAAGAGAACTTAGACTTCCGAAAGTAACTTGTCAAGGGAATTGGTAGGACTGAACTCACACACCATTAACAAAGTAAAAAAGAAGACCACTGCAAAATTCATAGAGACGACCGTATATATTCTTAGCAGCAAAAGGACATACGAAATAGCCTTCAGATATATCCTTAACGGTCCCGCTGGCCAAGTACCACGTATCACTACTAAGAAGATGTAGCGACCAAGAAGGACGTCCCAGCTACATGATTCCTAAGAGAGGATGACGCAGGAATAATCCAGGATCCTCTGCCAGGACGTCCTAAGGAGATTGAAAAAGTTTTGTAATTAATTTTATTCCCAACCGCGAGACGATCAGTAATTGATTTTTATATGTATATTTAGAATGGGTGGATTGCCTCTATCCCACCCTTCAATTAGTAAAACAGCATCAAAAATTATTTGAAATTTTTTTATGAATAAATCTCAAAAAAATGTAATTATTTTTTGTTTATTTATATTTTACAACTATTAATTAAAACCCTCGCTTATGTTTTACTGATTAGAGGGTAGTATAGATGCCACCCACCCACCCTACATATACATAACAACTTTAAATACTAATCGTTGGTGATTTTACTGCTCATAAATCAGTAACACCTTGCATTTAATTTTAAAAAAAGCAAATCCAAACTTAAATATAACCTTCTATAGCTAATCTCATCTAAGCTTTAAAGCCTTTTCATGTAATATGTAAATACAGGACGGGTGGGTCGCCTCTATCCCACCTTCTAGTCAGTAAAACATCATCAAAAAATATTTGTATGAATACATCAATTAAAAAAATGCAATTATTTTTTGTCCGTTTACATTTTACAACTTTTAACTAAAACCCTTGCTTATGTTTCACTGATTAGAGGGTGGAATAGAGGCCAGCCACCCACCCTACATATATATGATTACTTTAATGGTTATCATTGATAATTTTCCTGCTAGAACATTCAAACCCATTATGTAATAAAGAATGAAACAAAATCAAAATTTAAGTTTAAATATAAATAACCATATGTAACTAATCTTATGTAATTTGGATTTAAAGTCTGCCCACCCATCATGAATAAAAAATTTATTAATTTATTCACTCAAAAATTTTACACTTTGAATTTCTTTTTCATTCAAAAAGTTTTGTAATTAATTTTATTCCTGACCGCGAGACGATCAGTTATTGAAATTTATAAATATATGTAGGGTGGGTGGGTGGCCTCTATCTTATCCATCTTAACAACTTATATACATATATTTTCACAAAATATACAGTTTCCAGTACCTATAAAATTTTCTATAAATCTACGAAAGAAAATCCTTTTAAAAAGCATAAAAACGCTTCTAATTAAAACATATTTCTTGTATTAAAATAAATGATAAAAAATTATTACCAAAAATTGAATATCGAAATAAATTTTATATATTTTTTATAGATTTTAGAGTGCCGAATCTAATAGTGAAAGAATTTTTAAAATCATCAATTCTGTTCACGAGATATGGGTAAAAACGTTTTAAAACAATTGAATGTCGAAATTATCGTTTTAATATTTTCTTATAGACTTTAAAATGCTCAATCTGAATAAGCAAGAATTTTCAAAATCCTTAGCCTGATTCAAGACGTATTGAGAAAAAAGTAAAAAACAATTGAAGGACGAAATTATGTTTTTACATTTTCGTATAGATTTTATAGTACTGAAACTAAAAGTGAAATAATTTCCAAAATCCTTAGTTCTGTTTACGAGATATGGACAAAAAACTTAAGTATACATTTTTTATGAACTTTTCCTATAGTTCTGAAAATGATAGAACTTTTAAAATCTTTAGCATCGTTTACAAATTATGAACAAAATAGAGAAAATAAGTAAAATAATTTACAAAATCCTTAGTTCTGTCCACAAAATATGGGGAAAATTTTTGGAAACCATTGAAAGTCAAAATTATTTTTTTAATCTTTCTATAACTTTTAAAATGCTGAATTTGGTGAAAGAATTTGTAAATTCTTAGCTTAGCTTCACGAGATGTGTACAAAAAAAAAACAGAGAACAATTGAGAGGCGATTTTAATTTGCTGAGACTAAAAGCGAAAGACTTAAAAAATCCTTAATTGTTTCATTTTAATTTCTGCTTTCTGGAATATTTTGGTATCGTTGATATTTAAATTGATTTATTCAGTTTGTATAGATGTAGAGAAAAACGTATAAAGAAAGTAAAATTTCTAAATTCTCAGTTCTCGATTTATGGAAAAAAAAAATCATAATTAATTTTTTGTACATTTTCGTACAGTTCCTAAAATGTTGTATCTGAAAATGAAAGAATTTTCAAAAGTTTTAGCTTTGTTTGCAGATTTTGGATAAAAAACTGAAAACAATTGAAGCTGGGAATAATTATTTTGTACGTTTTATAGTGCTGAATCTGAGAATGAGAGAATTTTCAAAATCTCTTCATTTTGTTCATGAGATGTTAACAAAAAATTGGGAAAACAAAGGTCAAAGAGTTTTTTTTGCAGCTTCGTGTAGATTCTTCAGTGCAGAATCTGAAGGTAAAGTGAAAGAACTTTTAAAATCTTTAGATTTGTTTACAAATTATGAACAAAATAAGGAAAACAAGTGAAAGAATTTCCAAAATTCTCAGCTCTATCCACGAGATATGGGCGACAATTGAATTTGGAAAATATTTGTTTTAATCTTCCAATAAATTTTAAAATGCTCAACGTAAAGTGAACGAATTTATAAATCCTTAAGTTCGTTCACGAGAAATAGTCAATAAAAGTAAAAAAAACAATTGAAGATCGATTTTTTTAAATAATTTTCTAAAGATTTTAATGTGCTGAACCTGAAAACCTGAAGGAATTCAAAAATCTTTAATAATCTTACAAGATGTGGAAAAACGTTTAAGAAAAAAATTCAACAATTAAAGAGACAAAAATGTATAAAAAATTAATTGTACATTTTCGTATAGTTTTTAAAATGTTGAATCTGAAAATGAAGGAATTTTCAAAAGTTTTAGCTTTATTCACAGGTTATGGATAAAAAAGCTCGAATATTTATTTTGTACATTTTCACATGGAATTTACAGTGCTGAATCTGAAGTACGAGAATTTTCAAAATCTCTTAATTTTGAACACGGGATGTTGACAAAAAGTGGGAAGGTGAAAGAATATTGAAAATCATTAGCTTCGTCCACGAGATATGGGCAAAATAATAAAAAAAAAACAATTTACAATTGAAGCCTGAAATTATCTTTTTTTACATTTTTGTATAGATTTTGTTTTACTAAATCTGAAAGTGGAGGAATTTTCAAAATCATTAGCTTCGCTGACGAGATATGGGCAAAAAAGTATTAAACAAGAATCTCAAAATTATTTCTTTTACATTTTTGCAAAGATTTTATATTTATTTATTTATTAAAATAAAGATATTGCTATTCTATATTCAATTTAATGTTTGAAATGATTTATAAAAACTGAAGGGTGGGATAGTTACCAAACACCCATCCTACATATAAAAAATTATTATAGTCATTGTCATACATTTAATATTCTAAAAAAACATGAGCAGTTTTTCTGTTAATGTTCTTGAGAAATTTAAATCAGTGTTTTAGTTTAAATTTAAATACATATGAAGGGCGGGTGGGGGGTGGATATCCAACCCTCCAATTTTTATAATACAAACAAGGGTATTTTTAGATAGAAATTACATAAAAAAGTCATTGGTATTTTATTCCTTATGATTCTGTTTTCTAAACAATCTTTATATAAGAAACCCTTGTTCGTATTAATAGAACTGGAGGAAGGATACCCACCCACCCTACATATAATTATTTAATTCAGTCACTGTCACATTTTTGTAGTCCTGAAAACAAAATCAGCATTTCTGTTGGTGTTTTCATCGAATTTAAATCAAAGTTGTAACTTAAATTTAAAAGTATATGTAGGGCGGGTGGGTGGCCTCTATCCTACCTTCCAGTTTAAAAATTGCAAATCAGAGTTTCTTAGATATAAATGTGTATACACATGATTTCCTTTTCTTGGCCCAATTTAATTGTTTTTAAACAGATTCAGTCTTTGGGCGTCGTCGCTCTTATTGAGATTATCTATATTTTTCTATTTCGATTGCCTCGTGGATAATCCTCTTGGTAAATTGGTCTACTACTTCGATGTTTACCTTGTGTACTGTGGGTTTTGAATGTTCGGCTAGAGATGAGGATTTGCGAAGTGATAAAAATTATTTTGATGTTGCGTCTGTTTAGTATTTAAGATTTTCTGTCATTTGTACCTCATATGTACGGAATAAGCTTTTCAATTAAAATTTATTGGGAAGTATCCGTGTTTTTTGGTGTTAGATTTTTGTTTGTGTAAGTATGTTACTGTAGCTGGAAGGAAACCGTTTTGGACAAGAGCTCTCTTGAGGGTAGCAAATTCGTCATTCAGTTTAGATTTGTCTGTAAATCTGAGGGAACGGATTAAAAGAGAAAGAGTTTTAGTCACAGATCGAAGTTATGGTGAGAAGCGGCATTTAACTATCTGCTTTTTATTAATTAGTATGTCTAGGAATGACAATCAGTTGCTCTCTGCTAATTCCATTGTGAATTTTATTTTCTTAACTAGTAAATTTACAATTCAAACAAAACGAATCGAACGAAATAGACGCTGTAAAATATTTAAAATAATAAGCACTTAAAATGTACATTTTATAACTGTATATCAAGTGGATATTACAACCGGATATCAGAACAACGACAAACTAGCATCGCAAAGTTCGATACCAAATTGGTACACGTCCGTAACACAGCCAGGCGATATTAGTCGGGGGTTTCCACGGACGACCATTAATTAGGGCACGTTCGCAAATTATCAGTGCGGGTCCTTTCGTGTACGTGAAATAATTAAATCAAGCTTATCTAAACTATGATCGAATGTTTCAATTGCGCGAGTGTTCTGCGGTTTTCCGCGACGGCTCCGAATCGTAGGTAAAGGGTGGTAAACGCCCTTCCGCACCCTCCTCAACCCCGCAACAATATCCTTAACTGATTACCTGTCTGGACACGCGATTACTGATTACACTGATTACAGACACAGCAAATACGACCGCCGCCTCCAATTGATTTACACGGTTTACGGTACGACGAAAAGCGTTTCACATTCGGCAACGATCTATCAGGGAAGATTGTACGGTTGCGAGGGAGGGGGGGACTTCCGGTTGGCGTGCATTCACTTCACGACTCGAGAAGAATTAAAGTTGTTTACCTTGTCATCGATTAATGATGGTAATTTGTTTTTTACTTTTTTATTTACGCAGCTAAGCGATTTATTTTGTTATTAGTTTCTTCACTTTATTTAATTGTTAGTAATTTCTAAATATTTCATCAACATAATTTGTAAATTTCACTTTGATCATTATTAAATGAATTATTACGACATCTGCATTAAAATAATTACGTAATCCAACGAGACACAATTCACTAATCCCGTTAACATGTGGAGAAACTTTTTCACAACCGTAATACACTGACGCGTTCGTCGTTTTTCTCTTCACTGTTAATCATAAATTCTATTAAAACGAATAGGCAATAACATAATGTTATTATTTTCCGCGCTGTGGTGAAAACTTTCCGCGTGTAGTAAAATGCAAACTTTCCCCATTACGCGGACGCGGAATTAAAAACGTGCAAGTTTTAAGCCGCGCGCCGCCGTATGATAATTTCCCTTCGCCTAGGATTCGGCTTTTCTATAATGAAGGAGATTAGGATTAATTGAAACTGAAAGAAATTTCAGTTAAATAATTTTTTTCTCTATCTCTCTCGTCCTTTAGTGCGCGAAGTTGTGTAATGAAAATGAGTTTCTGCGAGTTCGTTCAATTTGATTATGAAATTACCACGTTAAAAGTGGATATTTATGTCTTTGATTAAAATTTTGTATACTTTAAGTAATTATTTTCCAGTTTAAAACTTGTTGTTATCATTTAAAACTAACTGAACGTAATAAAACTCTAGTAGTCAGTTGAGGATTTGGAAGTGATGTATGCAGCGATTTTCTGAGCCGTTTCCTATTTTCAGCAATTTGGCGCCCAACGTGGGGCCTGATTTTTTAAAGGCTATATCTGATAGAAGTGTAGGCTTTTATTTTCAGTGGGCTTTTTGGAAGCATAAGGCAATTTATTATTCAAAAAAGACCCGACTAATCCAAAATTCCATCTTCAATTGTTTTTATTGTTTCTGCTATAACTCTTAAAATAACAGTTGGATTTCGGAAATTTATAGAGAAGTAGGTTTTAATTATTAAATACTCATTAAATCCGTTAAAAACATAAATTCGATTTTCAATTGTTTTTTTATTGTTTCTGCGATAACTCTTTAAAAAATGGACGGATTTTGAAAATTTCTTCAACAAAAGATTTCAATTATAAAATACTTATTAATGGTACAAAAAAACAAAATTTCGATTTTCAATTGTTTCCATTGTTATTGAAATAACGCTTCTATAAATGAAAATTTCTTCACCAATAGATTTCTGTAATCAAGTACTTTTAAAAGGCATTGAAAACAAAATTTCGATTGTTTGAATTGTTTTTGTGATAACTGTTTGAAAAACGTTCCGATTTTGAAATTTTCTTCAAAAATGATTGTCAATTATCAAATACTTAAAATTGACATTAAGAATAAAAATTCGATTTTCAATTGTTTTCATTATTATTAGAGTAACTTTTCGAAAAATGTACGAATTTTAAAAATTTCTTCAATAAGAGATTTTCTTTATTAAATACCTATTAAAGACATTGAAAAATTAAATTCGATCTTCGATTGTTTTCAATTGTTCTTGCTACAGCTACAGCTGCAATTATCAATTACTTATAATTAGAAAAAACACGAAAATATTTTGTAAAATCTACAACAAATGAGTTACGAAATATTTTCGTGTTTTTTCTAATTATTAGTGAATTTTCTACAACGTAAGGACTTATATATTTTATTATCAATTACTTATTAATTTTGATAATTTCTAGAAAAATAGTTTTCAATTATCTAATACCTTTTAAATTTTTTTGAAAAACAAAATTCAATCTTCAATTGTTTTTATTATACTTGCTATAACTCTTTAAACAACGGTTGGATTTTAAATTTTTATAGTAAAATAGGTTTCAAATATTAATTATTTATTATATCTGTTAAAACCAAAATTCGTGTTTCAATTGTTTTATTATTGTTTTAGTGATAACTCTTTGAAAAATGATCGGACTTTAAAAAAAATTTCAACAATAGATTTTAATTTTAATCTACTTAACAATGGCATTAAAAGCAAAAATTCGATTTTCAATTGTTTCTATTGTTATTACAATAACTCTTCGGAAAATGGACTAATTTTAAAAATTTGTGTACCAATAGGTTTCTAGTATTGAATACTTATTAAAGGCATCAAAAACAAAATTTCGATCGTCGATTGTTTTTATTGTTTTTTGTTACAACTCTTTGAAAAACGGTCTGATTTGAAAATTTTCTTCCCTAATAGTTTTCAATTATCAAATAGTTTATAATGGCGTTAAGAATAAGCATTCGAATTTCAATTGTTTTCATTATTATTACAATAAGTTTTCGAAAAATGTATGAAATTTGAAAATTTCTTCACTGATGGATTTTTATTAATAATTATCAAATACCTACTGAAGAAAAAATGAATTCGCTTTCGATTGTTTTTTAATTCACTTCACTAGAGCTCTTTAAAAATCGATTGTATTTTGAAAATTTCTAGAAAAACAGGTTTCAATTCTCAAATACTTCTTAAATTTGTTAATAATCAAAATTCCATTTTCAATTGTTTTTATTGTTTTTGCTATAACTCTTTAGATAACTGGTGGATTTTGAAAATTTCTAGAATTAAAATTAAAAACAAAAATTCATTTTTCAATTTTTTATGCAATAACTTTTTGAAAAATGATCGGATTTTGAAAATTTCTTCACCAATAGATTTTTAGAATCGAATACTTACTAAAGACATGGAAAGCACAATTTTGATCGTCAATTGTTTTTATTGTTTTTATTATAACTTTTTGAAAAACGGTCGAAATTGGAATTTTTATTTACTAATAATCTTCAATTATCGAATACTTAAAATTGGCATAAAGAATAAGAATTCGATCTTCTTTTGTTTTTATTATTTTTGCTATAACTTTTTAAACAACTGTTAGATTTTGAAAATTTGTAGAAAAATTGGTTTCAATTATTAAATACTCATTAAATCCGTTAAAACCAAAAATTCGTTTTTCAATTATTTTTTATCTTTAAAAAGTGGTCGGATTTTAAAAATTTCTTCAACAAAAGATTTCATTTATAAAATCCTTAAATAATGGTATAAAAATCAAAATTTCGATTTTCAATTGTTTCCATGGTTATTACTTAAAAATGAACGAATTAAAAAAATTTCTTCACCAATAGATTCCTGTTATCGGATACTTATTAAAGGCATCCAAAACAAAAGTTCGATCGTCAATTGTTTTTAGTGTTTTTGTTATAACTCTTTGAAAAACGGTCGGAATTGGAAATTTTCTTTACTAATAATTTTCAATTATCGAATACTTAAAATTGGCATAAAGAATAAGAATTCGATCTTTTTTTGTTTTTACTATTTTTGCTATAACTCTTTAAATAACGGTTAGATTTTAAATATTTCTAGAGAAATTGGTTTCAATTATTAAATACTTATTGAATCTGTTAAAAACAAAAATTCATTTCTCAATTGTTTTTTTTATTGATTTTGCAATAACTCTTTGAAGAGTGGTCGCATATTAAAAATTTCTTCAACAAAGGAGTTAATTTATAAAATGCTTAATAATGGTATAAAAAACAAAATTTCGATTTTCAATTGTTTTTATGGTTATTACGATAACTCTCTTAAAAATAAACGAGTTAAGAAAATTTCTTCCCCAATAAAATCTTATTATCGAATACTTATTGAAGGCATCCAAAACAATGGTTCGATCGTCAATTGTTTTTAGTGTTTTTGTTATAACTCTTTGAAAAACGGTCGGAATTCGAAACTTTCCTTCATTAATTATTTATAAATATCAAATACTTAAAATTGGCATTAAGAATAAAAATTTGATTTTCAATTGTTTTCATTATTATTACAATAACTTTTCGAAAAATGTAAGAATATTGGAAATGTCTTCACTAACAGATGTTCATTATCAAATACTTACTAAAGGCATTGAAAAATATAATTCGACGTTCGATTGTTTTTAATTTTCTCCCTATAGCTCTTTAAATAACGGTTATATTTCGAAAATTTCTAGAGAAATAGATTTCAATTATCAAATACTTATCAAATTTGTTAATAACCAAAATTCCATCTTCAATTGTTTTTACTGTTTTTGCTACAACTCTTTAAATAACGGTTGGATTTTGAAAATTTCTAGAAAAATAGTTTTCGATTATCAAATACTTATTAAATCTGTTAAAAACCAAAATTCGTTTTTCAATTGTTTTTTATTGTTTTTGTGATAACTCTTTGAAAAATGGTCTGATTAAAAAAATTTCTTTATCAAAATATTACAATTTTAAAATACTCAATAATGGAATTAAAAACAAAAATTCGATTTTTAATTGTTTTCATTGATATTACAATAACTCTTTGGAAAATGGACGAATTTTGGAAATATCTGCACCAATAGATTTCTAGTATCGAAAACTTTCTAATGACTTAGAAAACAAAATTTCGATCGTCAATTGTTTTTCATTGTTCTCGCTATAGCTCTTTAAATAACGGTCGTATTTTAAAAATTTATAAAAAAATAGCTTTCAATTTTCAAATACTTATTAATAATTTGTTAATAACCAAAATTTCATCTTCAATTGTTTTTATTGTTTTTGCTATAACTCTTTAGACAACAGTTGGATTTTGAAAATTTCTAGAAAAAATTGTTTCAATTATTAAATACTTTTTGAATCTGTTAAAAACAAAAATTTGTTTATCAATTGTTTTTTATTGTTTGAAAAACGGTCAGATTTTGAAAATTTCTTCAACAAAAAATGTCAATTATAAAATACTTAATAACGATATAAAAAAAAACAAAAATTCGATCTGCAATTGTTTCTATTGTTATTACAATAACTCTTGGAAAAATGAACGAATTTTAAAAATTTCTTCATCAATAGATTTTTATCATCGAATACTTTTTAAAGGCATTGAAAACCAAATTTCGATCGTCAATTGTTTTTATTGTTTTTGTTATAACTCTTTCAAAAACGTTTGGATTTCGAAATTTCCTTCACTAATAATTTTCAATTATCAAATACTTAAAATTGGCATTAAAATAAAAAAAATCGATTTTCAATTGTTTTCATTATTATCCCAATAACTTTTAGCAAAATGTACGAATTTTAAAAATTTCTTTACTAACAGTTTTTTGTATCAAATACTCACTAAAGGCATTGAAAAAAATGAATTCGATCTTCGATTGTTTTTAAATGCTCTTACTATAGCTCTTTAGATAACCGTTAATATTTGAAAATTTCTAGAGAAATAGGTTTCAATCATAAAATACTTCTTATAAATTTGTTAATAATCAAAATTCCATCTTCAATTGTTTTTATTATTTTTGCTATAACTCTTTAAATAACAATTGGATGTAAAAAATTTCTAGAAAAATAGCGTTGAAGTATTAAATACTTTTGAAATCTGTTAAAAACCAAAATTCGTTTTTCAATTGTGTTTATTGTTTTTGCGACAACTCTTTGAAAAATAGTCAATTGTTTTTTTTTATTGTTTTTGCAATAACTTTTTGAAAAATGATCAGTTTTTGAAAATTTCTTCATCAATATATTTTAATTATAACGCACTTAAAAGTGGTATTAAAAACAAAAATTCGATCGAATTTTTGTGAAACAATTGTTTTTCATTTTTATTGCGATAACTCTTCGAAAAATAAACGAATTTCAAAATATATTTAGCAATAGATTTTCATTATCGAATACTTATTAAAGGCATTAAAAACAAATGTTCGATCGTCAATTGTTTTTATTGTTTTTGCTATAACTCTTTAGATAACAGTTGGATTTTGAAAATTTCCAGAAAAAATGGTTTCAATTATTAAATACTTTTTTTGCATGTGTTAAAAACAAAATTTGTTTTTCAATTGTTTTTTATTGTTTTCGCGATAACTCTTTGAGAATCGGTCGGATTTATAAAAATTCTTTAACAAAAGGTTACTGTTATTAAATCCTTTTTAAATCCACTAAAAAACAAAATTCGTTATTCAATTGTTTTTGCGATAACTCTTTCAAAAATGGTCGGATTTTGAAAATTTCTTCAACAATAAATTTCAATTATAAAATAAATAATAATGGTATTAAAAACCAAAAATTCGATTTTCAATTGTTTCCATTGTTTTTACTATAATAATAATAATAACTATATATAAGTCTCCTATAAATGAACCAATTTAAAAAATTTCTTCACCAATAGATTTCCATTATCAAATATTTCTAAAAGAAATTGGAAACAAAATTTTGTTCGTCAATTGTTTTTATTGTGTTGGTTGTAACTCTTTGAATAATGGTCGGAATTGGAAATTTCTTTTAATAATTATTTTCAATTATCAAATATTTAAAATTGGCATTAAAAATAAAAATTCGATTTTCATTTGTTTTCATTATTATTGCAGTAACTTTTCCAAAAATTATCGGATTTTGAAAATTTCTTCACCAATAGGTTTCTATTATCGAATACTTATTAATGGTATCGAAAACAAAATTTCGTTCGTCAATTGTTTTTATTGTTTTTGTTATAACTGTTTGAAAAACGTTCGGATTTGGAAATTTCCTTCACTAACTATTTTCAATTAACAAATACTTAACATTGGCATTAAGAATAAAAATTCGATTTTCATTTGTTTTCATTATTATTGCGGTAACTTTTCGAAAAATGATCGGAATTTGAAAATTTCTTCAGCAAAAGATTACAATTATAAAATACTTAATAATGGTATTAAAAACAGAAATTCGATCTTCAATTGTTTATGTTGTTATTACGATAACTCTTTGGAAAAAGGACGAATTTTGAAAATTTCTTCACCAATAGGTTACTATTATCGAATACTTATTAATGGTATCGAAAACAAAATTTCGATCGTCGATTGTTTTTATTGTTTTTGTTATAACTCTATGAAAAACGATCGGAATTAGAAATTTTCTTCACTGATAATTTTCAATTATCAACTACTTTATATTGGTATTAAAAATAAAAAATTGTTTTTTAATGATTGTCACTATTACGCTATAATAATTTAGAAATATATGAAATACATAATCATCAGATGATATGAAAATAAATGATATAGTTTTGTTTTTAATTATGAAAGGTCGTACGTTGCATTATATTATTAATTAAGGAGGCAAGAAACGGAAATAAAATAACATGTACATTAGCGCTAATAAAGTCGGCGAACAAAGCATATAAAAATGGTAAACAGCGGCGTCGGCGACTGTTTGCTAGTTAGCCGATTTAATTAGCCGACGACGACTCCGTACTCTGTGACACACGTACACACTCCGGAACTCCAGTCTCTCCGGGGCCGCTTAATTCCCGCCGTTGCCGCCGCCGCCCCGGAGGCAATGCAAATTACACCCTTTTTAAGTGCGAATTACATATTCAAATAAATATTAAATTTGCCACACGGCAATCCCGGAAAAATTTACACAGAGAGAGAAAAAAACAAACGTCGAGCCCCCTTAATTGCGCCGCCCGGATTATCCTGATGAATAACATTTCCATACAGGATATATATGTATATATGTGTTTGTGTGTGTGTGTGTTTGCGCCGGCTTTAAATGTCGCCCGGAATTATAAAAGGGCAGACCATGCAATGGTGTATTTTACGTTTTTATTAAATGTCCGTCCGATAATTAAATATCGATTTGATTTTTGCGCCGCGCCGCCAGATGTCCGGATTAATTTTTGATCGATTCATTTTTGTATAATAAAATAAAATTGCGGATTAGTGCCTGTGTGTGTATGTGCTGAAGCTATCCTCACTTTTATTTTTGTTTTTTGTTTTTGACACCGCGAGCAACATTTTGTATTTATTGATTTACCGTTGCTCTTCGACAAACAGGTCGTGTTTTGACTGTGGAACTTCAATGATGATCGCCGAAGGTAATCGGAAATGTAAATAAAACGGTGTATTTTTGAGTTAAATATAAACGCCGAAGGGACGCACAAAGGGCGCATCGGAAATGTTCCGATTGAATAATATTCGTTATTATTACAGTACGTTTAGAAAGAAGTTTTTATTAAATAAATTATAAGAAATGAAAACATTAACAACTTGTTTATTTAAACAGTTAATTTAATGATGGAATGATTAAAATACTTGTTGTTGTTGTTGTTATATTAGGGCGGTAATTAAGTGTTAATATGATTGATGAAAATTTAAAATACTAAAAGGAGAAGGACGTGACTTGTCGTTGGTAATCACATTTAAATTTATGAAACCGATGTTGATAAATCGTCCGCATTATCATGAAAGTCCCATTAAATTTTATGATGTTCACTTGTGTAAAACAGGATCCATTAGTCGGAATCGAGTTTCTTGTTTTTAGTTTAAATAAATCTCCAACTCCTTCTTTCTTTTCCACGAGTCACACATTTTATTTATTTGTTATGTGCGCTGGTTTGCTTTTTTTCTTTCTTTTTATTTCCCACCGCCGCCCGATTGACGAATTTACAGTTTGTCGGGATCAGGAGTGACTGTGCCCAAGTTCAGTTCCTGATCCGCAATTCTCGCAGGTGCCCTTCAAGTTTCCACCCCCCAAAATTCAGGTACGGAGTGTGTATTCCCGCGACGGACGAAGTTGGGGCTAATATGTGCGAGGGCCAATTCCGCCGGGGTGGTTTCGCCCCGGGCGGCGTAAGTATGTTCCAAGGATTTATCGATATCTCGCTTTAGAATCATCTCGCCTTTACTGATAATACTAATTTTACTGTTGTAAATTATTTAAAGATTGTCAGTAGGCTGAAACAATAATTCATTGTTGTAAATACTTTTAATGGACTTAACATCGATTTTAAAAAGAAAATATAATATCGTTCCTTCGATAAAACTCGTGGACCATCCTATCTTGAATATACGTTCCATTTAATCAGTTTCGAGTTTCGAGAAGGAGCGAGACGCCGCTCTAAGTGGCGGAGACTTTTCGATATTCGCGCCTCCCCCCGAATATTACCTCTTTGGGTGTCCTCGCATTTAAGTAGGGATTCTGGTGGTCCGCAGAGACGTCGGAGGGATTTAGATCCGTGCCGATCGTGTAGGGTTGATGGCTTGCCGAGGATTCGCTCCGGGGATACTGCGGCCGATCATAACGGCGAAAAATATAGCGCCCTTACACCCTTACCCACACACACTCACATCTCCTGGGAATATAAACTTGAAAACAGTTTTATCTGCGAATTAAAGATAATCTTAAACTCATTATTTTATAAAGTCGATACCGTTCGTACGGACGTTATCGATGTTGAAATTAATAACGGTAATTTTCCCAGCTAGAATCAACGGATCAACAAAGGGAATGAGACTAATGCGTAATTAATTATACATATATATTCGAGAAATTATTGAAATAAAAATCAGCTCCTGTGCACATTAATTAAAACCACATTATAATAAATAATTTATTTATAATTATCCAAAAAAATAATAAGGTCGTTTCAATAGAAGTATATCAAAATCACAAGTTATATTAATAATTCCAAGAATATTTTTTTTGGAGTGAATATCTCTTTTTAATCAGGATCATCATAACAATTTTTAGAGTGCTGAATATTATTAGTGAATGAGATTTACACAGTCAAAAGCTTTCATGAGATCTAATAAGCTTATTATTAATTAAATAAACCTATAATTAAACAATTTTCATTATTTTCAAATGCGTTCAAAATAGTGTCAACCAAGTGTAATTCTGCATATATATTTTTGGGTTGTTGGGAGATTTATTGAGTTAATATCTCTATAATAACTATTTAGATAACAAAACTCTTAGATTTTAAAATTGGTTTTATTGTAAACACTATATATGTATTTCTTCAGGTGAAGAAAATATTTTCATAGTGTGGCGAAACATATGTAGTGTTTACAATAAACACAATTTGAAAATCTAACAATTTTATTATCTAAATAATGAACATAGATTTTCAACACTTAAGTGCCTAAACAATTAATCAATATTTAATAAGTCTATTCTAAGTTTTATAAGAAACTAAAAATGAGCTTACTTAAAAATTTGATTTAAAAACCTTTCCTCGTTTTGTATATCAATATTTATATTTGCAGTTTTTAATAACTATTTTATAATTAGTTTATATGATAACCCTCAAGGGTCATATAAATTATTAGTTGGAGAATAAATTATATTGCAGTAGAATTTTTCTGTATGCGCGATGTGGAAAATATTGCGAAGATAACGACATTAGGTCTACGCCATTATTCAAATATACTACCGGGGGTGTTGGCACGTCCGGGAAACGGATACAGGCGAGATGTTGTTTATGAAAATCGACGACGGTTCAGAATTCGAATGTGTCGCCCCTGCAAAATGGAAATGTGTCATTAGATTAGATAGGGAAATTTAAATGACGGAATTCGAAGTGTATGACATAATTATCACGAATTTATTTATAAAGAAGTGAATTAATATTTTCCAGCTTATAAGCTGAATTTATGGCATCTCACATAATTTACAACGAAAGCCTGTGCTCTTGCGACCTTAAGCACCGAAAGAAAAACAGTTGTCGCCTTAATCAGGATTTATGCAGTTTTATGATAAACACACCGGAGGAGCAATTACAGTGAGATATATATATTTTTTTGCGAAAGTTAATGGGTGTACAAAGTGGATGGCGATATATCATGCTAGAGGGTGAGTCGGCCACGGACGCGAAATCCTTTCCCACCCGGCCCCGACAATAAAACTGTCCCTCCCTCCTTGAAAAGTGGACTGAACAAGCTAATTTGTGACTGACCCTAACTGCCTGCCTGCACAGACAGGACAGCTGACCCTCTGTTAGACTGTTGTGCGCCATGCCGACTGAATGATATCTCTGTGCGGCCCGAACCCATAAATATACTTAAATAATACATTAATTAAACCCTGCCCTTCCTCACACACCGCGCTCTTCCTCTTCGAAAGCGACAGACATCGCGCAATCAGTCACCCAGGGATGGTACATATTCCACAATGCTTAAATAGATAATATAAAAAACAATAAGTACTTAAAATACGTAAATTTAATTCAATTAAAGAGAATTATTTTTATTTGAACTCATATAACTACTAATTAATTACTAATAGTTATAGCACTTTCTCCATTTTGATTGTTGTACCTCCAAAATGCATCGAAAAACGTTTATTTTTCTTTGATTTACGGAATAGAATAAGAATTCATTAGACTGTGCGGTGGATAACCTAGCAAATTGTCTATTTTAATACACAAAAAGTCTATTATTTGAGTTCTTACATTGTGCGTCTTCGGCGTTTGGTTCCCCTTACGTTTCCAAACATTTTTGATAAACTAATAGTTGTATACTATCTAGAATTAACTGTCCGACATCGCACTAGTGATATAATTATCATAATTTTTTAAACATGCGACCATTTGATTCACGCGCAAACAACTTGTGTTGAATTTGGCTCATACAGTCTTCTGCTGTTTACAGGGTCTATTATAAAAGTAATGGGCATTTACTGGAAAACATATATTTATTGAGCGTAACGGTACATATGCTTAAAATTCTTGAAAATACTCTTCCCCAGCATCAATACACTTGCGGAAACGCACCTGTCATGCCTGGAGAACACCCTGAAACTCCTGAATTCTTTTGGATATATTTCACGGACTTCCAATGCTCTCCTTTCAGCCCTCTCTTCAGTTCAGACCGCAAAAAGGCTATGGGAGACAGTAATCGTTTTACTTGTAATCGTATTACTTGAACATTTCGTTCAGGCAATTTTGAGCGATTGTTAAATTATAATTAACAACAAAAAGTTTATGTGAACGCAATATTACTATTCCTTTGATTTGACATATTGTAGGAGAAGGGTTAGTATTATTAGAAACTATGATGAATTTATGCTTATAATACTGAAATCTATTGTCTAAAAAATTCACTAAAATTAAACATATGACAAACGTGTCATGATTTTAATGTGAAATAACTGTTTTTTTTTTGGTCCAATTAATAAATTGATTATTAATTAAATAAATTAAACTAAGCAAATAGAGAGAAGTCTTCTAATTCATTCATTTAATTAGGAAAATCAGTGCAACGTTTAGACAATAGATGTCACCATCATTGCATCTCAATCATTAACGGAGAACTGAAGATTTATATACTATGTAGTAACATTTTGTTTCTCAGTCTTCAACGAGACGCGAATTGGTCGAAACCGGTTCGTTGTTGTTGTTTCTAAAAGGAAAACAGTAATTTAAGATATTAATTAATATTTTATTTATTAATATTATTATTAAAATGTTGAACAATTTTGGTGTTGATACCGTAACTGTAATCCATTCGTATTTAAAAGTCTATATTTAAAAAGTTTTTTTAGTTTAAAAAGAGGAAAATAATTAATTATTTATATTTTTGATATTTTTCCAAACATTTTTTTATCTGTATTTTATAATAATCAAAAATATGATCCATTAATTACGGAAATTACTTGTTAAATTAATGGGATGTTTCAATTGATTAAACAAAAATAAAACGTTAAATTTTACCTAATTTTTATTACTGTATTTAAAAATGTAAAAACATTTCAAACTTTTTTTTAATTTTCTGCAGTTTCTTCTATCCTAAATTTAAAAAGTTTTCTAGTATATTTAGTTTATTGTTTGTTATTTTTTTTTTGCAAAATATTTCTTTAAAATTCCTAGAAAATAAAATTTCAGAGGAATTTTCCAAAAACTGTTCTCTCTTGGATTTCTAGAATTTATTAGCATTTCTGGTTCAATAGCGAGAAACAAAAATATTTGTCGAATTTGTAATATTTTTCAGCAATTGATTTTTAAACAGATTTTTAGAATTTTCTAGGAGTTTTTTTTCTTTTAGATTTTTAGGCGTTTCTAGAATGTTTACTTTAATTGTTAAAAAAAATATATGGAAACTTTTGATAAATTTTCTCTTTCGTATTTTTAGATTCTTTTCCAGAGATTCTAGAATTTTTCAGTAGATTTTTTTCTAAATTTTTCTCGAAAGTATTAAAATTTTTGAGCAATTTCTCATTTTTTGATTTATAGAATTTCAGACATATTTACTATAAAGTAAAAGTAATGTTAGAACTAATTATTCTGAGAGCGTCTGCTTCTTAGTTTTGCATTATTAAAATGTAAAAACTATAAAAGCCAACACACATTTTTAACTATAATTTAAAAACAAAATTAATTTAATTTAATAATTTTTCTTCGGGATATTCTAAAATTTTTAAGCAGATTATTGTCTGGTTATTATTTTTAAACATTCAAAAAAAAATTCAGCGACTTTACTTAAAATTCTAGAATTTACAAGCATTGTTACATCAATTTTACTAATATTTTCTACTCGAATTTTCAGGAGAGTTTCTAGATTTTTTTCAGCATTTTCTCTACTCTTAGATTTATACAATTTTTAAGAAAATTTTAGTAATTTATTGAAAAGTTTTGCAATGTTTCATCTATTTCTCTTTTATAATTAATACATAAAAATTCCAATAAATAAATAAATCTTTGAATGAATAAATTAATGAATGAATGAATGAATAAATGAATGAATGAATGAATGAATAAATTACTTCAGTGTTTAATGCATATAGTAATAAATTTATTCACATAAAATAAAAAACAAGACCAAAAGAAAGAAACGTTGAACGTGTAATATTATACATGAATCCGAAGGCGGAATTCAGTTTAGATCGATATTGATATAATGTAATTTTATAAAATATATTTCGTCTACTTTTTAAGTAAGTTGATTGTAATTTCATTTAATTAACAATGTTAGGAAAATATAAATTAAAAGCTGCAATCAACAATTGTTCGTTCTTTTTTATCAGTAGTAAAAAAAACCTGACTCATTTCGGTTTTTCTGTTTACCTGCGTACTCTATGCATGATTTTGCATTCTAGAATTTTAGTCAAACGAAAGAGGAAAAGAGATAGTATAAGTTAAGTTGTAATTGTGCAGTGAAAAAATTAAAATCAGTTGTTTCATATCTAGAAAATTATTAGCTTTTTTTTAATTTTATTGTAGGATTTAAAACGATGAAATCAGCGTACACAACATGATAAAAGGTGAGTCCTAAAATAATTAATTTAAACAATAAATGAAAATACTGACCATTTTAAAGACAATTAATTAATTAATGATTGTAATTATTATTCAAGAAAGAAAACCGAAGACAAATAAATGTTAAATTGAAATTTGAGACTCTTTATAGAACAGAGTGTTTATGTTATTGTTTATTATTTAAAACATACAATGAAATAGAGAAATCTTTATTGTAGAAAAGTTTATTTTAATCTTTTAAATATTTCTTTTCGTATTGTTTTTAGTCCTTCTGCCTACTAGAGAATTTCACGTTATACAAAAAAAAATGATTGATGAGGTTAATAGCTGTTGAACGTTCATCTTCACTTCATATGAATAAAACTATATAAGCACTTTCACAAATATATGGTAAGACGCTACAATTGTTTCTTCAGGCGAAGAAATTGTGTTAAAAAATTGTCGGGTCAGGTATATATACAATGTTTATAGGGGGGTGGCTATTTGAAAAAATTGTAAATTTAAAAGGGGCGAATTTGTTAAATCTGTATGGTTATTAAGGAGATGTCCAGTATTTTTTCTTTTATTTATTTCCATGCACTCCAGGATGTTAAGTTTGCGGCATTTTGTTTCCCGGTGTAAAATTTTGAAATTTTCATCAAATTAGTGGTCTTTTTCGATGAGGTGGTTAGAGTACGTGGAGTTATATTTGTTTTGTCCGTAGCTAGTTTTGTATTCCTTGATCCTCTCTCGGAACGACATTTTGGTTTGCCCTACGTACATTTTCTGACAGTCTTTGTAACTTATTAAATAGACGCCACTTTGTTGAGTTTTACTGGCTAGGACAAGAGCATGATATAGTATTATCATATGTTTGGTAGATAGTATGTCTGCAAGCTGTTTAAATTTGTAAAGCATCATTCGTAATTTTTTACAGTTATTTGTAATTTGTATGTCCCATTTTAAGTGGGTGTCTATAATTAATACCTAAATATTTTACACTTCTTTTGGACATAATACTTGTTGTTGAATTTTGGTGTTTAATTTTCAGTGGGTTGAGAGTATATGATTTAAATGCCATCTAATTAGTTTTTTTGTGTATTTATAGTTGAAAGATTTTTACTGAAATACTGAAATTAATGCATTAAGTCATTCTCCACATTTTCATGAAGTTGTTTCCAACTTGTTGACTCATAGTAAATTGCAGCGTCATCGGCAAAGGATATTATGCTACCTTCCGTTCAAATTGTAAATAGATCATTCATGTATAGATTGAACAGGATAGGACCTAGTATGGAGCCCTGTGGTACACCCTGCTGTACTAAGAGTTAGTTATCTGCTGTACTCTATTAGTGACCTATTACATCCTGAGTTGACATATTCTTCCTAAACCCAAATTGTGATAAAGATATAATGTTGTATTTATCACAAAAACTGACTAACCTATTTTCTATTGCTTTTTTGATTATTTTTGCAATGTTAGATATAACAGCAATTGGTCTATAATTTATTACCTCTTGTTTAGAACCATTTTTACGTAAAGGTCTAATAACCGCTTTCTTTAATAATTGTGGAAAGTAGCCGGAGCTAAAACAAGAAATAATAATATTTGTTAAGGGGGCTGCTTTCAAATTATCAAATCCCGGTGTTTTGTTTGGTTTCGGCTTCTGTATAAGTTGCTGTATCTCAAGTTCATTTACTGATGAGAGAAACAGTGAATGCTCATTTTGTATTCTGTAACATTGTCCATCTGTTGTTTATAATCGTCTAGCCATTGTATTTTCAATTTTAATGTAGTGCTCATTAAAATATTCAGCTATTTGTTTTTGGTTCGTTATAACTTTATTTTCTAGGATATTCTGTATTGTATTTATGTTTGTGCTAGGTTTTGATTTATTTGTTAATTTGTTTACTGTATTCCAAAGGTTTGTGGTGGAATTCAAGTGTTTTTCAACTTGTAATAAATAATACATCATTTTTTGCTTTTAATATAAGTGTATTGATCGAATTCCTTATATTTTTCCCTTAACTGAGGATTTTTATTTGTTTTCACGCATTGATATAATTTATACCTTCGATTTATAGATCTGTGATCCACTCCTTCCTTTTCGTATATTTCTTATGATTGTTGCGGTAGAATTTGTAGTAGCTTCCCTGATTAATTGAAATGTCCGTATTTATTTCATTATAAACTGTAGTCGGCTTTTCCTTATTAAGTATCGACTCGAAGTTTACCCGGTCTATTTTATTTGCTATAGTTTTTGTCGTTTTAGATTTGTGAGGTAATGGTAGAATTAAAGCAATTATTGTGGTGTTGTGATCAGTAATGTTTGATTTTATAACTGCAGGTGTTGTTTTAATCACTTCGTTGTTTTCCCTGAAGAAAATATAATCGATGACACTACTTGATGTAATGGTTTCTCTTGTAGAGGTATTTATGTATGAATAAAAGTCATATTCGTTCATTGACATTAAGTATTTTTGACAGTGTCTGTTATTTGTATCTTCAATATTTATATTAATATCACCAACTATTATGTGTTTTTTTTTTTGGTTCAGATACACTTTTAGATTTGTAGTAAAATCATCTATGGGAGTAGATAGTTATTTGCAAGTTGTGGTTTTCGATTTTTACGTTCAGTTTCAACCTCAAAGGTAACGTTTTCTCTTGTAAATTCAGTAATGCAATGCCATCATTTTGATTATATAATTAGTTAATTAGTTTGATAATGACCAACTAAGTTGTGTCGAAACTATAGTCACTAAAAATAATAAAGTGTGTGGTATAAACAAAGTTTATTTTATTTAATTTAAAGATAATGAAAAAGCTTAGAATGTTTCGAGAATTGCGAAACCGTCATAGAGGAGACACAGTTTGAAAATATAAATCCTAACTGTAAATTCTAATAATCTTTTTACATTTACCTGACGAAGCTACTGTGTGGTGAAATATTGTCGGAGAATTCTAAAAGTATGTTTGAAAGCATAGTATTTTATTAAGAGACACAATTTTGATTTAGAGAGGACCTAAGGACCAGAGAACCAATAACTGCGATCCAATTGCTTGTCCAGAACTGTCATGACCAACGCAAACTAGTTTGTATCTGTTTTCTAGACTACGAAATGGAATTTCATTGAGTACGACACTATTAACTAGTTGATATCCTGAGACAAATGGACTTAGACCAAAAAGACATAAGGTGCATTGAGAGTTTGTACATGAAACGGCCAGAGTAAGAGTAGATGGAGAAGTAATGGAGGATATAGAAATATGCCACGATATACGCCAGGGATGCATTTTATTTCTGCTATTTAATCTTTATTAGAAAGTAATTTTTTAGGCTGCATTGGAAAATTTAGAAGTTTGTATCCAAGTAAATGGGAAATGAATCAATGTTTTCCGGATGACGCAATGATTATACTTCTGATTACCATAAAACGACGAAATATGGCATATTTTGGCTATGCGATGCGAAAGCCGAAGTATAATATACTACAACTTATTCTGCAAGGCAAGATAGAAGGAAACTGTATGAAGATAATTCAAGAACCTTTTGATATAGCAAGAAAAAGAGATGAAATGAATTAGTAGATAGGCAACAGAAGAAGAAGAAATTAACCATCAAAAATAAACATTTTAGAAGCTATTTAATGGATTTAAAATTTTACCACTAAAAAACAATCTAGAAAGTTTACTTAAAACTAATTGAATCAATTAAAATATTAAAGAATATATGCTGCTGTATGAGTAGGTTTTGCCATGTTTGGAGGTTGCTAGGCTCGGAAGCGATGTAAGTAGGTTGACGTTCGCTTAGGCCTTTTTTCGGAAAATCCTACCGACTGCGCCAATTATATATTTTGTCATTAATTTCCGATATTTGATTTGAAATAAGAAAAAAATTTAAGGTAAATTTTGTAGACGGCAGATAACTTCACCAGCTCTAGAAGATGATTGTCTTAGTATTATTATTGTTCAAATGCTATTTAATTTCGTGTCCATTTCAATATGAAAAACAGCAACCACCTCATGTAGTTTATTATATTTCATACACTAACCCTGATGAAGTTTATAATTTTTGGATTTTTTGTTAACAGTTAAAGTGTTAGTTCTTTTTAATTACTTTCCCTATATAGTATATATAGGGGAAGTATTGTTTTCGTGCGTGAAAATGTCTGTGGGCGCTGTATCTCAAAAACTAATGATCCGATTGAGATGAAACTTTAAACTTAAGGTTTTATCGTTAAAAACTGGAACTGAAAAGCTTTTGGTGAACATTTAAAAACCAGAAGTGGATGTTTACTAGAGGCCGTTTTTTGTTTTTTTCCGATATTTTTTCTAATATAAAAAATTTTACAAAACTTTTCAAACAAAAGTTAAAGGGAATGAGAAAGTGAAAAAGTTCTATTAAAATAAAACTTTCGAAAAAAAAAATTGACATTTTTTGCTAATAAAATATTGGAGTAACGAGATTTATTTAACAAATAAATGTAGAGAATTCAAAATTAAACAAATTATTAAGAGTAAATTTTTTGCGCAAACCAATAGTTCTTGAGTAAAATATAAGGAAAGTACTATGATGGCCAGATCACTATTTGAATATACCTATAGGGAATTATTGTTTTCGTGAATGTGAATGAGAATGTCTGTGGGTGCTGTATCTCAAAAACGAATGATCCTTTTGAGGTGAAACTTAAACATAAGGTTTTTTTTCTTAAAACCTGGAACTGAAAAGCTTTTAATGAACATTCATAAACCAAAAGTTGTTGTTTACTCAAAGTGTTTACTTGTTTTTCTCGATATGTTTTTAAATTTGAAAAATATTACATAACTTTTCAAATAAAATTTAAACGGAATGAAAAAACTGAACAAGTTTTATTAAAATATGTTATTCAAGTCCTTAACTTGCCAAAAAATTTAAAAATCAAAAATATAAATTTCATAGTTTTCGAGAAAAATGTAAGGAAAGCACTACCATTTCTTATGTATCTTTACATTTTACAACTTTTAATTAAAACCCTCGCTTATGATTTATGAGGCCACCCACCCACCCTGCATATACATAATAACTTTAAATACTAATCGTTGATAATTTTGCTGCTTAAAAAACAATCAAATCAAACAAATGTATTTCCAAGAACTTTCTTCCATATTTTAAGCAATTTTTTAGAAGTTTTTTTAAAGGTTTCTAGAATTTAAAAAAATATTAATCTAACAAGTTTTGAATATTTATATCGCTGGTTTTACAATTTATTTTCTGCTTTTGACAATTTTTTCAGCTATTTCTAAAATTTTTTTTAACAATTTGCAGCAATTCTCCTTTCGAATTTCTCTTTTCTATCAAAAATTCTTCTAGATTTTAAACATTTTTCAGCAATTTGTTTCAAAATTTTTACAAATGTTAAGTAAAGTGCGAAGACATTTCCAGAAATTTCTCTTTATTTGGTTAAGAATTTCTCAGCATTTTTTTTTTGTAGATTTTTTTTTACTTATAGAATTCTTCATTAAAAATTTTATTATTATTTTAAGGACGCTATTTTTTTCTGGGTTTGTAGCATTTGTTGTCTCTAATTTTGTTTAGCATTTTAAAGCAATTTTTATTCCAATCTTTAAAATTTTTAGAATTTTTGGTAAGATTTCTAGAAATTTTCTTGATTTTTCTAAAAATGAAATTGTTAGGAATTTGAATTTATCAAAAATTTTCTTTTAATTTCTGTCCTCTTCCACATTGTTAGAATATTCCCCAAGATATCTAGAATTTTCCAGCAATTATTTTCAATATTTTTACAAATTCCTAGAGATATATCATTTTTGATTCATAGAATTTTTTAGAACAATTTTTTCTAACAATGTTTATTCTGGATTTTTAGAATTTCTCTTCCAAATTTCGAAACTGTCTCTAAGAATTTATTTAGCATTTTAAAGCCATTTTTTATCTCTTTTTCAATATTTCTCGAAAATTTAATCTCTATTTCCTAGAAGTTTCTTCAAACAGAAATTTTTAATTTTTTGTTCTCCAGAAATTTCTCTTCTCTTCCAAATTGTAAAAACTTTCTATAGATTTCTTGATTTTTCCAAAAATTCTGTTTTAATTTATTGCGATTTTTTAAGCAATTTCATTTCAAATTTTCATTTAGATTTCTAGTGAATTTTCGGATATCTCTTCTCTTCCAAATTGATTTCCAAGTATTTTCCAGCACTTTTGCTTAATATTTCTACAAATTTTCACCGTTTATTCTTTAGTCATTAATAAATTTAAACAGTCATTTAGATAATGTACTTGCAGGGTCGCATAGTCGCCACCCATCCTACATATAACTTTACAAATAATTTTAAACACAGCTTAAGTTTATTAACACCATTAACATATTTTTTTCTTATAATGCTGGAAACTAAAACACTGTCAGTAATTGTAGTTTCATTGTATATATAGGGTGGGTGATTGGCTACTATCCCACACCATAACCAGAGTTTCTTTAAGTTATTTGCGAAATTAATTACTTCAACGTAATTAGAAATTAAGAAACAATAATTGTCGAAATTTGAATGTTGAAAATTTACACGTCTGCATAGCTTTGAACGTAATGATAAATTAAAAAAAAAACTTTGCAATCTTGCATGGATTGGAGGGTGGGATAGAGGCCACCCACCCACCCTGCATATAAAATGAAATTTCAACTAGTGTCACGGTTTTAGTTTCTTGAAAACTACAACTGTATTACTATTACTCTGGCTAAAATAAAAATTAAATCAGAGTTTCATGTTGCAGTTTTAAATAAATATGTAGGGTGGGTGGGTGTCTACTATCAGACCCTCCAATTTTATAACATAAACATTGTTTTTAATCGATAAATACAATATTTATTATAATAGTTTTATATTTTAGTTAAATTTAAAATTTTTAATTGGAAGAAATTTAAAAGAATTGGAGAGTGGGATGGTGACCACTGACCCACCCTGCATATACAGTTTTACTTTAACCAATGACACTGATTTAGTTTTCTGAAAATTGACGATTATAGATGTTGGTGTGACCAAAAAATTAAATCAGAGTTTCTAGTTGAGGTTCAAATGTATGTGTAGGGTGGGTGGGTGGCCACTATCACACCCTCCAATTTTTATAACATAGGCAACAAGTTTTATAAATAAGTGTAAACAATATTTGCGCGATTATTAAGGTTGGACACACAGTGCTAATCCATTGATAATGGTCAGTATGTGTCCGAAACGTACATTTGGTTAATCAAATAAAATTGTGAAGAAAGGTTATTATTGCTTTATTTGTCAAATTAATTTGATCATCACGTAACTCAAGCAACCAGTTTAAGGTTGGAATTATTTTATATTTTAGTCAAATTTATAATTGTTGTTTAGGGTGAACTTAAAGAAAATTGGAGGGTACGATAGTGGCCACCCACCTTACATATATAATTTTACTTCAACCAAAGACATTGTTTTAAATTTCTGAAAACTACAACAGTGTTATTGTTGGTGTGACAAAAAAAATATAAATCAGAGTTTTTAGTTGAAGTTTAAATGTATATGTATGTGGGTGGGTGGCCACCATCACACCCTCCAACCTTATAACATAATTTAAAATTTTTCAAAATAAATAGAAACAATATTCACACGATTATAAGATTAGATTCGAGTGAACTTAAAGAAAATTGGACGGTGGGATAGTGGACACCCACCCACCCTGCATATACAATTAGAGAGCAATTACTGACAGTGTTTCAATTTTCAAAAAATTATAAAACATTCATTTAATTGATGTTATTAATAAATTAAAACAGTAATGTAGATAATGTAATTGCAGGGTGGGATAGTTACCACCCACCTTATATATAACTTTATAAATAATCTAAACACTGCTTAAGTTAGTCAACATCATCAACAATATTTTGTCTTGTAATGCTGGAAACTAAAACAGTGTCAGTGATTAAAATTTCATTATATATGTAGGGTGGGTGGGTGGCCACCATCCCACTCTCTAATCACGACACCATAAACGAGAATTTGTTTAAGTTATTTCTGAAATTATTACTCTAACGTAATTAGAAATTCAGAAACATTAATCTTTGAACGTAATGATAAATTCAAAAAACATCTTTATGATGTTGCATGGATTGGAGGGTGGGATAGTGGCCACCCACCCACCGTACATATATAATTTTACATCAACCATTGACACTGTTTTAAATTCTTGAAAACTGCAACAGTATCAATGTTGGTTTGGCTCAAAAATTAAATCAGAGTTTTAGTTGATGTTCAAATGTATATGTAGGGTGGGTGGGTGTCCTCTATCACACCCTCCAATCACTACACCATAAACCAGTGTTTATTTAGGTTATTTCCGAAATTAATTACTCTAAGCTAATTAGAAATTAAGAAATCGTCGAAATTTGATTGTTGAAAATTTATACGTCTGTAAAGTTTTGAACGTAACTACAAATTTAAAAAAAACTTTTGCTATGATGCGTGAATTGGAAGGTAGTATAGAGGCCACCCACCCACCCTATATATATATAATTTTACTTCAACCACTGACCCTATTTTAGATTCCTGAAAATTACAACTGCATTACTGTTGGTGTGGCCCGAAAATAAATAAATCATAGCTTTTAGTTAAAGTTCAAATGTTTATGTTGGGTGGGTGGGTGGCCACTATTCCATCCTCCAATTTTATAACATAGATAACAATTTTTAAAAATAGATAAATAGAATATTTACAGGATTATTAAAATTGAAATTATTTTATATTTTAGTCAAATTAAAAAAAAAAATTATCAAAAAAAAAAATTAAGAATAGCCTTTTTGCGTAAACCTCATAGTTTTCGAGAAAAATATAGGGAAAGTACTATGATGGCCTCATCACCATTTTTTAGTTTTTAATTCAGGTAAATCTATAGTATGTACTTTTATATTGGTACTATTAAATAATACTGAACCTAAAACTTTAGCATATATATATACATGTTTTAGGGAAAGGTATTCATTACGATTGAAGGTAAAGTGAATATTCCCCTGTACTCACGCGACCACCACCGCCACCGCCGGCGGTCTTTCCCTCCTCTAAATATGTCAAGACATGTAAACGTGCATTTTTCTATGGCCCGGGGGCTGTAATTTATTTTAATATTATACCGGCCCCGATCGCGTTCTATTAAAATTGTCGCTGGCTTTATTACTGCCATTACCGATGTGCGTTTATGGTAATGCGTGAAATTAATTTTACCTTTTCCTCTTTTCCTTCCAGTCGGTGTCAAGTCGGTGTCTCCCACGGGGGCGATAAGGGGGTGTGTAAATTCAAGCCGGAAACGGAACTATTACGTAAACGGTTTCAGGTTGGAATAGACGAGACACAAATTGGTCAAAACCAGTCCATGAATGTTATAACAAAATTAGTATCATTAATTATTACATTTATATTTTAATAAATAATATGATAAGAGGTAATTTTACTATTATACAGTAAAGTAAGTCATGTTTATTATATTGTTGTATAGATACACATTAGCTAGATACTTATATGGAAACAGTAAAATATAAAATTCATTGCATCCGTGAGTTTCCGCCTCGCATAAACGTCAGATTCAAGTCGGGCAATAAAATTTGGATAAAATACAGCCGAGCGGGCCCGAGTGAATTGTTTCCTTTATTTTATTTTATTTTATTCAATTTTTTTTTCGGGCTGCAACAGCCGTGAATAAATAACGTACGCCGAGCCGATCATTCCGCATGCACACAATCGACAACGCGAACATTGATTATGCGTATTGAAATAAACATCGGTTTTAGCTTTTACGCTCCAATAAACACCGGGGGCCTAAAGAGCGACTCCTTTTTCCGCCTCCCCCGTGTGGAAAATATATATACTGGCGGGTCCCGTCTTCTCGATTATTTACGCGAAAAGTGGCCTCGTATTTCATTTCGAGATCCTTTTGAAAGAAACCGGCGTCGGGGGGGCGTCGGTGGTGGTGGTGGTAGTGGTGGTGCTAGTGGCGGCGTCGAGGTTGTAAATAACGTAGTAAAAATACAATCGGACATATCAAATCGGCAATAAATAAGCGGTACGCGTTCGGGATAGTGGCGGGGAAATAACGTATATATCGTAATGATATTCAGCGGGAAATTATCGCGGCGAGCTATAAATCCGAGAGTACAGGTCTCGTATATCTATGGTAAGTGCACAATCAGAACGGCTGCGCCGATCCAGACAAATGACTAGCGATCATAGAGCCATTCCTCACCTGGATTTCCCGCGCTCGTCGGAAAATAATAAAAGTTTAATAAGAAGAAAAATCACTTGAATTTATTAGTGCGACCTCTTGAACTTTAAGTAGGTTTTATTAAATCCTTAAAATGTCTCTTACACAAATAATTATTCTATTTTAGAACCCTATAATTTTAGCGTGCTGAAATTATTGCCTAAAATATTTTGAGAAGGTTTAATTAATATTTCATGAATGATTTTCTCATTTACCTCGTGGTGAAACATCGTGGAATAATAGGTAATTAATTAATAGCTTTATACTACCTTTCTTCTTAAATCTGATTCAGCAGAAAATGTTGAATGATATATAATATAACTTTATTAACGGCATTAAAAATAAATACATTAAAAAAATTATAAATAAATCAACATTGAGAAAAGTGAATTCAAAGTATTGGATGATGTGGAGTAAACTAATTAAAATTAGAAAATAAATGAACAATACCTTGTTAAACCGTTCAAGATGATTAAAGTTCTAAAAGTTAAAAATGTTTGGCAAATATCTCGTATTCGTCTCTAATCGTTCATTCATTTTAAATATAATTAGAAAATATAGGCAAAAAGACCTCTGGTCGTTAGCCTTTTGACAAACTAACATACTAAAACCCCATTCACTATTAATTATTTATCATATAAATGTTAACTTGTAAAAAGTTTGTCAATAAAAATGTGTATTATTATTAGAAAATATTTCAAAAAATCTGTCGTAGCTGAATAATCTTGTAGCTTTTCTTGTAGCAATTTCGTCCGTTTTTTCATCATCAACCTCTCTAAGTAAAGAAAATTAACAAAAGTTTTAAGAGCTTAGTAAGTTTCAAATTTTTCAGTTGTTATTTTAGCTTACAAGAATTTTGCTTAAGGGTTATAGAATTTTTCAACAAGAATCTAGAAGTAAAAAAAAAACATGAAATTTTTTAGAGATGATTCAATTATTTCTTTAAGTGTTCTAGATATTTCCAAATTTATCTAATTCTAAGATTTTTAGAATTTTCTGATAAAAATTCTTAGAAAATTAAAACTATTTATTTATTTTTTGTAATTTTTTTTATTTGTCTAAGTTTTTAGAATTTTTTAAAGCTATTTACAATCTTTTTTCATATTTAGAAAGTTTTATAGTAACAATTTTTTCTTATTATATCTAATTAATAATAAATAGTTTTTTTTCTTAATTATTTTATTAAGGATCACAAAATTTTCTAAAAATCGTAACTATCTTCCTAACTTTCCAGAAACTATTTCTTTTAAATTAATAAAACTTCTCAACATTTTTTCACTTACTTTTTTACAGAAAAAAATTAAACTAGTTTTTAGGTAAAAGATTTTTTTTGATAGTAGAATTTACCAGCAATTTCTCTTACAGGTTTTAAGAATATTTCATCAACTACTTTTTCATGTACGAGTATTATATTTTGGAAATATCGTTTCTTCTCCTTGAAGGTTGCTAGAATTTTCTAGTACTAAAACTGACGGATTTTTAGCAATTTGAATTTATTCTGTTGTTACCTTATTAGAAGATTCCATAGTTTCTTCAAGATTTCTAGAAATATTAACTCGTTAAAAAGTTCTTTCAGATTTCAGAACTTTCAGGCAATCTTTTATGCATTATTGAAAACAATTTTGATATTTTTCTAATTAAAAGCCAAAGTTTTTTTCGGGATTTTTATAAATTTTGCTTATTACTTATTTCTTTTATAATTGTAGAATTTTTGTTTAGAAGTTTCCAGAAATTCTCTAGAATTGTAGAATTTTTCAGTTTTTTAGATTAATTATCTACAATATGTTGGATGCTTGAAGACATAACTTTGTGATACATATTGAATCAGTAACTTTATCAAATGATAAATAAAACTTACTTTGTTAATATCACACACGGAATTTATTTCGTAGCTATAGTTTCAAGCTTACAAGGCCATTATCAAACGTACAGTCTAATTATCTACAAGTTTGCAGGAATTCCTTTCGCAAATTTTAAGAAACTTCGACGTGAACTTTCCTATCCTAAAACTGTTTATTCTAAAAGCTTAAAATTGTTTGTAAAATTGTTTAAACAAAATGTTTTTCTTAATTCTATTTTCAGTTACCTGACACGTACTTCGATCTTTTACGATCATTCTCAAAGTTTCAAAGTTTTAACTTAAGAGAATTTGAAAATTAAGTTCCATCGAGAAAATAGCGTAAGAAGTATTGAATGTATTTCTTTGAATGTTACAGATTTTTCCAGAATTATCTTTTCTTCTTATTTAAATCTTCAGAATTTTCTAACCGATTTTCTGACATATTTCTTGAAACTTCTAATAATTTTATTTTTAGTTTTAAAAAAAATATTATTTCTTTAAGAATTGAAACATTTCCTAGACTTTTCCACAAATATTTTTTATTAATATTTTTAGTAACTTTTCTTCAATTATTAATTTTTTAAAGGTTGTGAAACGTTTCAGATTTTAGTACAATATATTTTTATAGTTTTCGAATTTTCCAGCTAATTATTCATTAATTTTTTTATAGTTTTAAATTGTTAAAAAATTGTTAGTTTCAAAAGCTTCTTCAAGGATTTTGGAATTTCATTTAAAAAAAATATATCTTTTAAATTTCAAAATTTAAAGAATTTACTAATTTTTCGAGATTTTTTTTTTAATTTCTTTAAGAATTCTAGAATCTGATGATTTTTTTAGCTCTCCCCGAATTTCTTCTTCTTGAATCTGAAATTTTTCAGATTACATGAATTTTTCAAACAGTTTTCTTAACAGTTTTTATTCTAATATTTAGAAACTTTTAACAACTTTTCTTTCATTCAATATTTCTTTGAGAGTTCTAAATTCTACCAGAAAAATGTTTTCCAAGCTACAAAAGGAAATTTAGCGGGAACTTTTATTTTGGATTTTCAAATTAGTTTAATTTATTTTTTATGATTCCTTTTATTGCTTTTATTTTTCTTGTAGATTTTAATTTAATTTGATTTAAAATTTTGCTATTTGTTTTTTTTTATTTCTTTAAGGATTCTTGAATTTGAAATTTGTTTTTAGGTCTCCGAATTTCTTTTTCTTAAATCTAAAATTTTTCAGATAACATTAATTTTTCAAATGGTTTTCACAACAGTTTTTATTCTATTATTTAGAAACTATTAAAAACGTTTCCTTCATTCAATAAAAGAAGAAAATAATTAAGAAGTTTCTGGAATTTGACAATTTTTTTAAGTCTCTCCGAATTTCTTCTTCTTAAATATAAAATTTTTCACATAACATGAATTTTTCAAATGGTTTTCACAACAGTTTTTATTCTATTATTTTGAAACTATTCAAAACTTTTCCTTCATTCAAATTAAAAAGATTCTAGTATTTGGCAAATTTTTAGGTCTCCACGAATTTAATCTTCTTAAATCTAAAATTTTTCAGTTTACATGAATTTTCCAAATAATTTTCACAACACTTTTTATTCTATTATTTAGAAACTATTAAAAACGTTTCTTGCATTCAACGAAAAAAATAAATTAAAAAGATTTCTGAATTTGACTTTTATTTCTTTGAGGGTTCTAAATTTTATTAGAAAATTATTTTCCAAGTTCTTAAAGGAAATTTTGGAGTTTAGATTTTCAATTTAGTTTAATTTTTATAACCATTTTTTATTATTTGTTCTATTATTAATTTCTCTTTTAAATTTTAATTTTATTCTAACAAATCTCCGAGATTTCAGGAGTTTTTCAAAATTTTCATATTTGATTTTCCAGAAGCGTTTAATCTTTAACAAAATTTTAGAAATTTCTAAAAATCCTTTATAACATTTGTTTGTAGCTAAGTCTAGATAATTCTTGCGGCGTTTGCTTTGTTTATGTTAAGCGTTTCATACTCTATTTGTTTTATGTGTATTTTAGTTTATTTCTTTCCAGATTAGAAAAAAAAAATAATTTCTTTCACTGTTTTTTTCAAAAGTTCTAGATTTCTTCAAAACTTTACTTTTAAGTTTTCTACAAGCTTTTTGAATCTTCTAACAGTATTTCTTACAGATTTCTACAAATTTCTAACAATTCATAAAATTAAAAAAAAAATTTACATATTTACAATTCTAGAATTTTATTTTTTCAAATCTTTTTGCAATCTTCTTTCAGAAAACTTTATTAAATTTTTTTAATATTGTTCTTTTATCATTCTACACATTTATCATTTGTCATTTATCATTTTACTCATTTGTCATTTGTCATTTGTCATTTGTCATTTGTCATTTGTCATTTGTCATTTGTCATTTGTCATTTGACATTTATCATTTGTCATTTGTCATTTGTCATTTATCATTTGTCGTTTGTCGTTTGTCGTTTGTCATTTGTCATTTGTTATTGGTCACTTGTCATTTGTCAATTGTCATTTATCATTTGATTTTTATTTCAATAGATCAATATTATTTATTTATTTACGGCAGGCCATTACAATATAAGAATACAATTGTACAATAACATTAAAATATTAAAAAAGTGTACAAATTAAGAAGCTTCCGGACGTTAATTATAAACATATGGTATACCACATGGTTCCCTTTTAGGTCCTTTCTTGTTTATAATATTTGTGAACGATATTACTACACCTACACTAATGAAACAATATATGTTTGAAAAGTTGATCAAGTTGATTAGGAAAACTAGTAAATAGTTTGAGCAGACACTCTTGATAACTTAAATAACTTACTTTAGAAACACAGTAATATTACCGAGGTAAACATATTTCATTCTTTTGACGTTTGAATATTTAAGTGCAGTTTAAAAATGCATAAATATCTTAAATAGTTTATTGTTTAAATTATCTATAAGAATATATTTCTAAATTGCAATTGTGCGTGCTAAAGCTAAACACATTTTAAATTTCTGATTGACGATTAAACACAATTTTCACTTTGTTTTGAATAACAGATATTGTTTAAAACCTTGGTCACCACATAAATAAATATCTGTTATACAAAATATTTGAAATTTTTTACATTATTTTTACAAATATTACCAATTATTAAATTTTCATTTCAATGATGGATATTTTTATTGGAATTGAATATAGTTCGGATCCTCGCACTCGATCTTTTCTAAAGTAACTAGATGGACGAAAAGAAAAAAAAATGTATATAAAAATATTTATATATTTTTTCTTTCCCTAATCAGACGCACGATTCCTTTGTACGTTGCGTTTCGCGGAGGACCCTTAAAATCTGATTTGTATTCTAACATCCCATATACGGCCGTAAAATTCAAGGCCTGACAAGAATTCCCCTTTACGTCCTTTTGTCGAAATGTTCGACGACATTTCATTGTGTTCAGTTCGGGGCAGAGCATCCGCCCAAAAACTGGAATTGACATTTTCCCGCAATCATTACCGGCGGATATATAAAAAAAAATCATTAACCGAAATGTCAGCGCGTAACATTTTTATTTCGCTGTTATTAAAAAAAAAACAAATTAATTAATCACGATCATAAATCTTAAGAACTAATTAAGATCGTACTTAAAAATAGTGAAATAAAAATAAAGTGTTTATTTAATTTTGTAATTATCACAATGAAAAATTCCTTACTTCACTTATTCTTTTATTAATACCAGATGTACATAGTACACGAAATGTACATCTAGTATTAATAAAAGAATAAGTGAAGTAAGGAATTTTATTTCGTTCATTATAATTATGTTAATAATTCAATAAGTATAGTGTTATAAAATCTTACGATGAAATAAATTCTCACTCACAATTGTTAAGTTATTAACTTAAGTATTTATGTAACTTATTAAGAATGTATTTTATAATGAAATAATTGTAAAAACTAATCAAACAAAATAAACTAATAAATAATATCAATGAATTAATAATTAGAAAAAAAAAACATGTAAATATTTTCGTGTTTTTTTCTAATTATTAGTTAATTTTCTACAACGTAAATGACATATATATTTTTATTAATATCAATGAAACTATATCTATATTTTTGCAGCTTACAGCTTAAATTTATTCGAGAATTTGAACAATCTCATGAAAACCCGACTGCGGCACGTTCGTAATTATGTGCGCCAAGAAACGGTGTTTTATTACTTTATAAATATGACGTGGTGGAGGGTGCGGGGGTAGGAAAACGCACGCCGGACGATATACTATTTTTGCACCGCCGCTAATGGCCAAACGAGTTAATTGAAAAAAAAATCTGATGCAACGCTCGAAAGCTGCGGAATTTATTAGCGCCGGCTGTAAATCGTGCGATAATAGATCGACCGGAGTGCTTTTTTATTTGCATAGTATTTTTTAAAATGTTGCCGCGAAAATATCGTAAATCAGGAAATGAACGAGCGGAAAAGGATCATGTGCACGAAAAAAAAAATAGTGATAGTAATAATAACTAAATGGTCAGTGTAAAATTTTCGATCATAAAATTTTACCAGATTTTGTTTCAAATAAAACAATCGGTCAATTCGAAAATGCTGATGTATCGATTTTATTTAAACAAAAAAAAACTACGAAAATTCCAATTATTTCAGCTGTACATACCAGGGTAGGAAACATTTTTGTTGCCCTTCTGAGGATCATAAAATAAACAAACAAATATAAGAGATTCTTTGTTAGATCTACTACAAGCTGTAGCTGGCGGTTACAATAGACAATCTTTTGCTAATTATTAATTGTTTTAATTGTTAAGAAATATATTTAATTATTATTTTTTCAAAAAAAATCTGTAGTAACTCCTTCTTGTGAAATTCCATTTAATTTTGATTCTACATCTAACGTAAATCCTAATAATATTGAAAATAATAGTATAATTTTATTAATAATGATAATAATAATAATAATATTAAGAAAAATCAAAGTGATACAAATCGTATTGATAATTCTAAATCTGTTGGACCACAAGTCATCAAGAGCATTTGGTGCCTGCACATACCCAACAAATAATTAAATTTGAAATAGGTAATATGATTAACGGTGAAGTTGTAGTCCCTAAGATGGACCTTGCTAATATTCATTTACCTGAATGTATCACAACAGTTAAAAATGGCAAAACTTGTTGTCTATCCACTCGACTACAAAATTAAAATCTGAAATTATTTCGGGGCACAATGATAATGAATCTCTTTTAGACCTCAACTTAGAAACCATAATTACAAACAATTATGTAGAAGTCAAATTGTTGTATGAACAAATAAATGAAACAATAAATGAAAATAAAACAAAAACTATTGAAAAACATAACTTAACGCGAGAGGAAGTCCCTGAAATCCCAGAAAAGGTATTTATTAAAAACAAACAGAAACAATCAAAAACTAAAAATAAATATCAAAAAGAAAACATTCAAACTATTGATCCTAATCGTAAAACAGCAGAAATAGAAATCAGACATCATAATCAATCTAGTAAAATTCATTTGTCAAATATTAAACGTCCCAGAGTCAAAAGATCTAATTTAAAAGAAACTCCAAATTTTTTGAGAATTTAAATAATAATGAAGAAATAAACAATGAAAATGTAAGAGAAATTCAGATGATTTATTCAATGCCCCTTTAGAATACTCACTCGTTCTCTTTGGAAATAGAGATTTAAAAATGAGTGCAGAAATAGCACGTGAATTTAAATTAAGATTTGGTAAAATTAGAGATTTAACAAAACAGAACGCAAAATTATATTCTCTCTGTCGTATTAAAGAAGAAAGTAGATATATTATTTATTTGAACACTAAAAAAAATTATTTCGGCAAACCCACTTTAGAATGTTTATTTAATACATTGATAAATTTAAAACAATTCTTCTCACTAAATTAGCAATTCCCAAATTGTGGCTTAGATCAATTAGACCATAATTCAGTTAAAGCTATGATAAATTATATCTTTCAAAATTCTAAATTACGAATAAACATCTATTTTGGTACACCAAAAATTCTTCGATAATTCCTAATCTTAGTTTAGTCCAGCAAAGAAAGTAATTTTGTGAGAACTATACTAAATCTGAACATTCCAAAAATTAGTAAACAATAATAATTCATTTCAGATTGATCTTCCTTCCGCTTGTAATATGTTTTGAAGTTAAAAATATCACTGAAAATATCGGATAAGTTCCTGTGAATTTAGGCACAGCAAAGCTTGAAAAAATCAAGCTTACGATAGTATATCACTATGATATTAAACACATATGTAGAGAATTTGAAAATCTAAATTATCAATATGAATTTTTGATAAGTACCATGAGAAATATTTCCAAATTTAAACGAGAATTTCAGAACTATAATAAATTGGTAAATTACATCAGAAATGATATTATTGATCAAATTAATACTATTCAATTAAATGTTTCACCCAAAAGAACTAAAAGAGGCTTAATAGATGGATTAAGCACTATCATTAAATCGATAAGCGGTAATATGGACGCCTGTGACGAGAAAAGAATAAACGAAATTTTAGATCATTTGGCAAGCAACCAAAATAATTTACAAAATCAGTCAAAATTTGGATATAGCGTAAACTCAGAAATAATAAAGAATTTTAATAATACTCTTCAGGATATTGCACATGATCAAAATACTCTACAATCTAGAATAATGCAATTACATGCAATTTTTAAAGAAGATATTGACCACCAACGTATTCTGTATGTGAAAGATCTATATAATCAGATGCTTTTACTTTTTGGTACAATTATAAATATACTACACAAAATTATTAACTCAATAACGATGTGTTTTGATTGTAAAGTACTTTAATTTGCAAATGACACTAGTTGAAATTGAAGAATGTGTAACACTACAAACACAATAAATAGTCCTGCTTTATTTAAAATTATAAAATGTTTACTCAAAAATGTTATTATTCTTTAATTTACAAATTGAAATTTTATTCTTACTTTGCCTGTACCATCAAAAATACTTTTTTCAATCAAATGAAAGTTTTTACTACTAATTTTACTACTATTACAATTATTACGAAAGCTTTTTGTGTTGACCTTTAGTTCCCAGATTAGGGACAAAAATTCCTAAAACTTAAATATGGAACAATTATTCATTTGACGCGTTTCTGTTCGGCAGTAGCGTTGGCAGAAGAATTAACTTCTTTAGGGTACGAACTATGCCCAATTCTTGTGCGGTCTAAATTATTGTGAATATTGTTTAAATTATTGTTGTATGTATTATGTTTTCTTGTTAGCACTGATAAACAGATAAATTCATAAATAAATAAATACCTAAATTCTAAAGTACTTTTATAAGTCATTTATTTATCTTTTTGAAATATTTCAAGAAATTTTATTTTTTCTGTAAAAAATCTGTTTTTGTAAGCAAATTTCAATTGTTTATCGTTTTTTTTTAATATGAGAATTAAATTTTTTTCAGAAAAATTAAAAATTTCAACATATAGAAAGTTTTTTACTGGTTTCAACATATTTTTTGGCAATAATCCATCTATTTTTTATAAATCATTTTTTTTATGAGAAATCTTTACTGATTTTAACTAATTTTTAATATTTTTTTTAGAAAAAATTTTCTCAAACTTGTTTAAAAATTGAACTTGATTGACACTCTATCTTTTCTAAATTAATTTCAACCATTTTTAATCAATTTCAATTGATTGTACCAATTTTTTGCTTTTAGCAAATTTCAATAGATTTTATTTTCATTTTATTTTTGTAATTTTCATCTGATTTTTTTAGAATCAATTATTTTCGGCTTAAGCAAGTTTCTAGTTTGTTTAGCAACTTTTAGTTTCTTTTATTCGTGCAAATTTATATTTGAATTTTGAGTAAACTTCATAATTTTTGTTTAAATTTATATATTTTTTTTTCATAATTTTTGTTCGTTTTTTATTGTATTTTTAACTGATCAATTGTTGCTCTTATAACTTTTAGTTTTTTTTCCAATCAACTTAATTATTCCTTCTCTTAGAAATTTCTTCCGTTTTTTGTTATTTTTTTTTTTGTTCGCAAATTGTATTGTTTTGTTTGTTTAGTTTCATCTTAATTTCAATTGTTTCTAATAACTTGTTTTGTTAATTAATGTTAATTTTTTTCTTTTGTTTTTTTATCTGCAATTTATGTTTTTTTAATTAAAATGTTTTAGGGTTTCCCAATCTCAACACTTCTTTTGACAGTTTTCAACACTTTTTCTTGCTAAATTTCTTAAAGACTATCAACTGTTTTGTTAAACAAAATATAAATTATTTTTGTACAGCGTCCTCTTGTTAAAAAGTTTTCGGTTGTTCATGTTTGTCAGCTGTTTTTTTATTTTAGTTTAATTATTGTCCGTTTTTTTAGATTCCAATTGCTTTTTGTTTTCTTCTAGGAGACATTTCAGTTGTTTTGTTTTTTCTCTTTCAAAAAAGTCTGCAAACATATGAAAGTAATTAATTATTTTTACATTTTCGTATAGTTCTTAAAATGTTAAATCTGAAAATGTAGTAACATTATAAAATTAAAACAGTGAAAATTAGAAAACAATTAAAGTTTAAAATATTTATTTTGTACATTTCCGAATGGATTGTACAGTGCTGAATCTGAAAGTAAAAGAATTTTCAAAATATCTTAATATTGAGATATTGACAAACAACCTACTGGGAAAACAATTGATAAACAAAGAGTTGTTTTACAAGAAATTTCAAGAAAATCATTAGCTTCGTTCAGGAGATGTAGACAAAATAATGAAAAACAAATGAAGCTCAAAATTTTTTTTTTTTTACATTTTTGCATAGATTTTTTTTATATTGCTAAATTTGAAAGTGAAGGAATTTTCAAAATTTTTTTGCATTTTTGCATAGATTTTATATTGTTAAATCTGAAAGTGAAAGAATTTTTGAAATCTTTAGCATTCTATGCACAAAAAAATATGGAAATTAAGAGTCTTAAATCCAGATATAATAAGACCTCAGGATTTATTTGACGAATTGAAAAAATCTCTATCCATTACCAAGAGGAACTACCTTTCGAAATGAAATTAGAAAATATTTTTGACTTTGAATCTGTAATGACAGTTAATTGCAAAATTGACAAAACAAAAATCTATTATTTTCTTCATCTTCCAATAAATTACGAACATTCATTTGACCTTTACGCTTTACATCCAATACCTGTAAAGTACAAATCCGAATATGTAACAATAATACCGAATATTAAATACCTATTAAAATCAAAATTTAATTCTAAAATTTGGCTTCTAAATGATATATGCTTTGATGGCAATAAGCAATACCAACGCAGCAGTGAACATCTCTTAAACTATGATGCAGATTGTGAAACAAATATATTAATTCATGGAAACATTAATTATTAACATGTCAATATACCCAACTAAACATCGAAAGGAATCATTTGGAAAAATTGCCCGAAACAAATAAATTGCTTGTTGTATTGCCTAAGAAAGAAACCCTAAAAATCACATGTCCCAACAATGAGGAAACAACAGAACTTTAAGGTGTCTGCTTGATCGAGCCAGATGAGTGCCAGATATTCTACAACGACATTAAAATTCCCAAAATTGAAGCAATATCTGGAAGCCACAAAAACTAGAGAACTACAACATAAACAATTTTACCATTTATCTGACTGAAATTAGAATACATCCCTGTGTTATCTCCAAATTACAGAAACAGTTATACCCTTAAGCCCCAGTGCGTGGGCACTCTCGTTATATGTGTTAGTGCTAATTTGTGCCCTAATTTTAGGAATCAAATTTTTAAAGAAGAAACTTCGGCATGTTGCCGCCCCCATGGACAATTCCCCAAATTCTTCACCCGGATTGTGTCAAATCTGAGAGTGTAGGAGTAACCTGGCGGCTACAATAGACAATCCTTTGTTAATTATTAATTGCTTTAATTGTTAAGAAATATTTTTAATTATTATTGCATCATTTCCTAGGTATTTGCTAACACTGCATTTTTATCCGCAATAACACCAGATGTCATTTTGCTTAGGTATCATTCCATATCATATAAAATGAACCGCAAGCCACGAGCGCAGATCATTCATTATTATATCATTACTACATTAACATTATTACACATTATTATATATTACACGTTACATTAGACATTATTATTAATATACTTCAAGATTATTGTTCGTCGTTATAAGTTATGTAATATTCAAAATAAATCAAATTTATTCGTGTCAAGTAAAAATAAAAGTTTTTAAAAACACCAAAACCAACCTGAAAAATATAATTTATATATATATATATATATATATATATATATATATATAAATAAGCTTAATTTTGTATTTAAATTTTCGTTGCATTTTTCTCTCTCATTTCCTTTCAGCAAAATCCAGCTTCATCATCCCGAAAATTTGTTATTTAGATGTATACGCAATGGTTTTTTCAAAGAACTTTAAATATGAATGGCACGAGCGAAGTTTCCAGTTTTCATCCCCATACACACACCCAGAAAGAGAAAAAATCCCGGAGGGTTCCTAAATTAATTTAACGTGATTCAGGTGATCGGAAGTGCGCGTTAAAAATTGAATTCCGCCGCCCTCGTGCTGCTGCCCCCCTGGGGGGGCTCTTAAATTCGATTACACGTCATAAGAAAATTGGAAATTCCTTTACGTTCGACGGCGGCGTGCATATTTGCGGGCGGGCCGAAAAATAAAAAAAGAAAACCCCCGCCCACCGAAAAAGCTAATATTAAACGTGGGATTCTTTGATTAATAAACGGAAATTCCTTAAATCTTTTAATTGAATATTCGTAATCGTGAGCGAAGGAATTAATTGAGGGGAAAAATAAATGAAAAATATTGCGCAGGATTAATAATACTTGTTTTCGAGTTAAATAATATAATGGCCATTAGTTAATATTGTACTGATCGATTAGGGTAGGTAATAATATTTAGTCCGTTTGTATGTGACTTATTATTCCCTTTGAGACGGGGCTCTTCAGATAATTATTGGCTGTAGTCTATTGTGCGATAGGATTATATCTCATCCCGATGTAAATTCTAATTAGAGCGCAACGTTAACATCGAATTATTAGTGATTATGGATTATTTAGTTATGCTATAAAATTATACTTCCTTAATGATATAATCGAAAATAATCATCCCATTGATAACATAATTATAATCTATATAAAGTTTTTTAAATTATTGATTAATCACGATGGATTATAAAAAATATATTTTTATTAACACAAAACACCATTAAACACGATAAATAGATAATGTAAAGTCTCCAGATTTTCCTCTCTCTAATTTTTTTTTTCCTTGTAGCGATGCATGAACTTTGCGCTCGTAGATACAACGCCAACTCGATGATTAATGCCGTAAATAGGGCGTAGAAAGTTTACACTGGCTTAACCGTAATCCGACACGTGAATATCGGCATGAGATACCCGACAAAATCCCTCGTGAACACTGATTTCATAGTCTACGGTACCTGATGTATCGATCGCTTTTTGGATGGTGCTGGAGGAGAAGTCTTTAAAAGAAAAAAATAAGAGGTGAACGAGATTTATGGTAATTTCGAACAGTGGAGGAAGTATTTTTCTGCAGTTGTTTATCGAGAGAAATAAATTTAAGTTTGTATATTCCAAAGTGTCTACAAAGTGTCTACATCAGAGTAGAATATTTAAAATTGGATTTTACAATCCAATAATTCGAAACTATTAATGTGAATCTTATTTATTATTCCATATTTAAATTCCAATTATCATGAATAAATCACAACGAAATTTATGGTAAATATCAATCAATCATTTAAGTGTAAATAAAGGCGAAGGCGCGCCATTAGTTTCCGAGGCAAACGTATAGAATATAATTAAGAGAAGATTGATTGATCGCGCCTCCTCAACAACGTATATATATATATATATATATATATATATATATATAAATTGTGGTATTGAAATAGATGGAGACGAGAGTGGATAAATCATGGGAGCGCATCACGCGAATACCAGGCAATAATTAAACATAATCCGGGGAATCCGCACTCGTTTCCTTTATTTTTTTTTATTTTTAATACAACCCATTGTCCTTAATCACGGCCGCCTTTCATTGTTTCCCGGCGGAAAGACAGATATACAGAGATGGGGGAAGATTAAAGGCGGTGGTGGCTCTCTCTCGTCGAGGAGAAGAAAGGCGCGCGCGGTTTTTCCTTTTGTTGTATCCGAATTCGTGTTTTCAATTTACTTTCACCGATGCGCGTTTTCAATATTTTTAAGTAATGCCACACAATATCGCGGTCTTATGATACATTTTTTTTTTTGAACTTCCATATTGAGAACAGCTCTTCTTATTTGATGGCGATTATTCTCGACAACCTTGACATACTTGTAGGTAAAAGGGAATAAATACAAGAACTTGGATTAAAGTATTTTTTTCTAGTGGCAATAAAAATCAATTTTAGAAACTTCATGCCTTTAAGAAAAAGTAATTTAGAAATTTTAAAAAGCTCACAAAGTTTAGGTACAGTGAACTTTAAAAATATTCAGACAATTTGAAACCTTTAGCAATTTTAGTAACTTCGAAGAATCTTTAAAAAAAGAAACATTAACTTAAAACATTTTAGCTTTAATATTCTATAAAACAATCGAATAAATAGTGATGTTGAATAAAATGGCGTCGCTCAGAAATTCAAGTGAAGATGGAAATTGCATTCAAGAATTTGAAGGGCTGTAAAAAATCAACGGCTCAATCAATTATTGATTGTTCTAGCAGAATAGATTAACAATTGATTTAGCTTTAATATTCTATAAAATAATTGAATAAATAGTAATGGTGAAGATGAAAATTGCATTAAAGAATTGAAAGTGCTGTAAAAAGTCAACAACTAAATTAATTATTGATTGTTGCAGTAAAATACATTAACAATTGACTTAGCTCTAATATTCCATAAAAAATTGAATAAATAGTAATGGTGAACAAAATGGCGTCGCACAGAAATTCAAGTGAAGATGGAAATTGCATTAAAGAATTTGAAGGGCTGTAAAAAATCAACAACTCAATCAATTATTCATTGTTGTAGCAAAATACATTAACAATTAACTAAGCTTTAATATTCCATAAAATACTTGAAGAAATAGTGATGGTGAACAAAATGGCGTCACACAGATTCAAGTAAAGATGGAAATTGCATTAAAAAATTTCAAGTGATGTAAAAAATCAACGACTCCATCAATTATTGATTGTTGTTGTAGAACACATCAAACATTGATCTAGCTTTAATATTCCGTGAAACAATTGAATAAATAGTGGTGGTGAACAAAATGGCGTTGCTCAGAATTTCCAGCGAGAATGAAAATTGCATTCAAGAATTTGAAGTGCTGTAAAAATCAACAACCCAATTAATTATCGATTGTTGTAGCAGAGTACATTAACTATTGATTTAGCTTTAATATTCTATAAAACAATTGAATAAATAGTGATGGTGAAGAAAACGGCGTCGCTCAGAAATTCAAGTGAAGATGGAAATTGAATTCAAGAATTTGAAGTGCTGTAAAAAATCAACAACCCAATTAATTATTAATTGTTGTAACAGAATACATAAACAATTGACTAAGCTTTAATATTCCATAAAACAATTGAATAAATAGTGATAGTGAAGAAAATGGCGTCGCTCAGAAATTCAAGTGAAGGTGGAAATTGCATTCATGAATTTGAAGTGCTGTAAAAAATCAGCAATTCACTCAATTATTTATTATTATAGCAAAATATATGACTAATTGACCTAGATTTAATATTTCATAAAACAATTGATATAATATATTCTCCGCTGTTTTTTTGCTGCTCGTTGTTAATTTCTACCGTTCTCTTCTGCTTTTTTTTTAATTTACCTTTTGTACTCTTCTATTCACTGATGCTCTTTTCTGTTCATTATTGGTTTGTTCTCTTCTATGGAGTTTTTTACTATTTTCTGTGAGAAAATTAGAGAATAAAAGTGAACAGCTGATGACATCAGAGAACAGAAAAGAACATCAGAAAGCATTAGAGAATATCAGAAAACATTAGCGAACAGCAGAGCATAACAGCACAAAACAACTGACAACAGAAGAGAAGATCAGACAATATACGAGAATATCGGAGAAAATCGATAAAACAGCAACTAAACGCAGAGAACAGCAAAGCGCAGCGTATAACAACAGTGATCAGCAAAGTATAACAGCACAGAACAGCAAAGAACATCAGATAATACTAGAGAACAGTAAAAAGTATTAGAGAGAAACATATAGCAGCGGAGAACAGCAGAGAACATAATAGAATATAAAAACCAGCAGAGAACATCAGAAAATTGAAGGAAGCAGAAAGAAACATACACGAGGTCGGTACAGAACACCAGAGAACACTAGAAAACATCAGAGAATATCGAAGAACTTTAGAAAACGGCAGTTTAGCAGAGAACATCAGAGGACCAGAGCAAATTTTGATGGTTTTGAGAGAAAATCAGAGAATAAGAGAACATAAGAAAACTGCAGATAACATTAGGAAACAGAAAAGAACAGAAGAGAAGAAAAGAAAGAACTCATAAAACATTAGAAAACGCAGAGAGTAGTAGAGAACAGCTGAATATTACAGCACAGAACAGCAGATAAGAGAGGAGAACATCCGATAACATTAGAGAACAGAAGAGAACATTAGAGATAAAAGAAAAGAGCAGAAGAGAATATAAGAGAACAGAATAAAACATCAAAGAACATGAGAAAACAGTAACTATCAGCAGAGAACAACATAGAGCAGTAATTATTTGTGTAGTGATCAGCAGAGTATAGCAGCAAAGAACAGCAGAGAACATCAGAGAATACTAGAGAACAGAAGATATCATTAAAGAACAAAATAAAATTGCAGATGGTATTATCAGATAACATAAGAAAATAGCAGACAGTATGAGAAAATAAAAAAAAAACTAAATTATTGCATAGATATTTTTAGCTATGATATTTTACTCACAAATATATCGCTCAAAATATTAAAGTTAAAATATATATTTAATGGTAGAGGCGTTTACTTCGTGATACATCTTGAATGATTTGTAAATGAGACACAATAACTTTGTTTTACCATTATATTAGTGGTAAAACAAAGTTATTGTGTCTCATTTACAAATTAAAATATATAAACTAGCTCTGATTAAAAATTAAAAGTATAATATTATTTTATTTTGCTAAATTCCCAAATTTACATTTTATTGCAAGCTTAATAAGAATAAATTTATTTTTATTAAATTCTGTAAATAATAATATTTAAAAATATCTTAAAAAGAGAAAAATTAAGCAAAATAAAAAGAGAAAATACTTGCATACTGCTTCGTAAAATTCATCTTGTAAAATTGTTTTTCACTTAAAGTCACGAATGTCCATTCCTCCACTGTTCTATATAATTGTGAATTAGCTTCAGAGAAATTTTCTAGAATTGTTTTAACCTCTTTTAGTACACTCAGAAGCTATAAAATTTTATCTATAGAAATTTCTACTCAAGACTTTTAGTTTAAAAATTAATTCTAAAGAAATAGAAATGAAAAAAAAATTGAAATTTGGTAGGTAGAGTTTATCTAGTAAAATATTTTTTCACTTAAATCGATAAACAGTAAATAAAATTCGTGGTTTTGCAATCAAGCAGAAAAAAATATATTCTTGAGATTATAGAATAATTTCCCACTTCTAAAAATATTGCTTTCAGAGTTTTAGAATTTTACAAAACCTTTGTAGAAATATTTATCTCTTTTATAACTTTAATGGACACTTCGAAAACAGTTTAATATTTTTTCACATCCTTAAAAAATTTAAAATAGAAAACCTTTGAAGTAATAACTGTTGTCGCTAACATTATGAATTTGAAGAGACTTTTAGAATTTATTTAGTCGCTTTATTCGATTTTTTAAACCTCATACCAGTATTGTAAATTTTTGTAAGAACATTTCTTACTTAAATAAATTAGATATTTTTCGAAAATTTCTTAAGTTAAGTTAATTTGTTAAGTTGTTTAGCATTTTCTAAGAATTTTGTATTTCCTTATATATTTTATAATTTCATAAAACAATCGCTAGGAATATCTAACATTTTTTATCTTTTCTAATTGATAGTTTAAGTTTTTACAAACTATTCGCACTTATACATTCTAAAAATTTGTTTCTAGAATTCTAGTTTTCCAACATTTTTTTACAAATTTTTTTATTTTTCCCCCAAAATAAGTCTTAAATTTTATTTGATCTAATTTGTAGTTTAAGTTTCTATAAATTTCTTCAGCATTTCTTATTAAAGCTGTCTAAATTTTCTATAAACAATGTAAATAATTTTCTTACTAATCTTCTCTCTTTTTTCCCTAATATTCGCCAGAAATTTCTAACTTGTTTTAAAAATCTTACATCACTTTCCAAATTGCTCGTTGGAAATTTCTATTTTTTTCTAAATTACTGCGTATGAATTTTAAGGACATTACAACCAGCATTCGTAACAATTAATTACTCCATTTTAAAACAACACATGTAACGTCCGGGGTTCCTCAAGGCTCCAAATCTAGGCAAATCCTTGTTTGTAATTTATAAACTAAATTAACCTATACATTAAACATTCTGAGTTTCTTGAGTTTGCTGATGATCTGAAGTTATTTGTTTCAGTTGTTTACAATACGATTTAGATAACATCTTTTTTTGAAAAGTTTATTACACACATCCCTAAATCAAAGGAAACATAAGCATCTCAATGCTACACAAAATAAATAATGCTGAATCGTTTGGAACAGTGAAGGAAAGTATGAGTTTTAAAGAAAGAACATTTGATGCAAATCAATTCCGCCCTTCAGCAAATTTAAAATTTTTAAAATATAGCTAAAATTAATTGAAATTGACGATTGAAAATTACACATTGCCTTTACGACTTACTAAAATAATAATCTTAAAATGCAGTACAATTTTCATAAAAGATTTGAAACTGATTTTGATTTACGATAAGAAAGTTTGCAAACATTTCTGAGCTAGTTTTAAAAATATTCACTATGAAATAGACAAATTGAAATTTTGTTATTCTCAAATAAAATTGAATTCGAAAATTGATGTTTTAGGAAAATAAGCACACAAATTGTTCAGCTTTTAGAATTTAAGGATTTTCATATAGATTTAAAAATTTAAAAAAAAAAACAAAATCTCTATATTATTTTTTATTATTATTTTCACAATATAATTAAAACTGCTTCATAGTTATGACCAGGAAAGAAGCAAAAATGTTTCTCTACACGTTTAAACTACCGTTTAAAACATATTCGGATTAATAATTTTCTGTTTAATACGTTTTAATATAATAATTAAAAATATAGAAATAGTTAAAGGGTTTTACCTTTTGGTTTAGAAATTTTCAATTCTGTAACTAAAAATATTGAAAAATCTTCGAGTTTTCTGAATAAAATCATTTTTGTTTCAAACACATACGCTTTTATAATTGTTTTGCTTTCATCTTTTAAAATGTATTTTAAAAGTTTCTAAAAAATTAAAGTTCCTAATGTTTCTAATATAACTTTTAAATTCCTTTTGTTAAAGCTTACAAATTTCTAAAACATTAAAAGTTAGTAAACAAATTACAAGATTTCCCTAATTTTTATGCTTAACTTTCTAAAGCTTCTAAAGTTTTTGAATTTATAGTTTTTGTAAAGTTCGTAACGATTTTAAAGTTTCTAAGATTTCTAAGTCTCGCAAAATGTATAAAACTTTTAAGTGACATTTCCAAAATTACTTCTATCTTCTGCTGTTCTCAGCTGTTGTTTTCTGTTCGCTGTTTTTTTTTTACTGTTCTCTGTTGATTTCTGCTGCTCTCTGCTGTTCTCTGATATTAACTGCTCTTCACTACTGTTCCCTGCTGTTCTAAGCTGTTATGTGCTTCTCTCTAATATTCTCTGCTGTCCTCTGATAATATCTGCTGTTCTCTAGTATTCTCTGCTCCTCTATGCTAGTATTTATTGCTGATCACTGCTTTCCTCCTCTTCTGATGTTCTCTTCTATTCTCTTATATTCTCTAGTGTTCGCTTCTGTTCTCTGATGATATTTGCTATTCTCTAGTATTTTTTGATATTATTTGCTGTTCTTTGGTGATCACTGCTGATTTCCACTTTTCTATTCTGCTCTCTGCTGTTCTCTGCTGCTTTCTCATTTTCTTTGATGTTCCCTTCTGTTTTTTCTCTTCTCTGACTTTCTCTGCTAGTCTCTAATGTTCTCTTCGGTTGTCTTCTATGCTCATTTGTTCTCTGATGTTTTATGTGTTGTTCTTTTCTATTCAGCTGAAAACAGCAGAGAACATCAGAGAATATAATATAACAAAAGAAAACATTAGAGAAGAGTAGAGAAACAGAAAATAATATCAGAGAATAGATGAAAACAGTAGAGAGCATTAAAGAACAACATAGAATATCAGAGATAAATAGTGACCACAAAAGAGCAGCTATTTTCTCATATTCTTCTGTGTTCTCTGCTGTTCTTTGATGTTCTCTAGTGCTTGTTCTAATGTTCTTTTTATGTTTCACTTCCTAAATCTTCTGAAGTTGTTGAATTTCATTTCTATTTTTTCTAAAGTTCGTAATGATTCTAATGTTTCTAGGATTTCTAAGCCTAATTAACTAATTAACTTTTCTAAAGTTACTGTCCTGTGCTGTTATCCGCTGTCGTTTTCTGCTATTTGCTGTTCTCTGCTAATTTCTGCTATTCTTTGATGTTATCTGTTGTTCTTTGATGTTCTCTAGTGCTTTTCTGCAGTTCTCTTCTGCTTTCCGCTGTTTTCTGATGTTCTCTTCTGTCCATTTTTTTGATGTTCTTTGCTGTTTTTTTCTGTTCGCTGACATTCTCTGCTATTCTCCGCAGTCATGTATCTTCTCTAATATTCTCTGATGTTCTCCGCTGTTCTGTACTCTTATGCTTTGGTGATCACTGCTGTTTCCACTGCTCTATGCTGCTCTCTGCTGTTCTCTGCTGATGTTCGCTGTTTTCTCATTTTCTCTGATATCTTACATTCTCTGTTTTTCTCTTATGTTGTCTTCTCACATCTCATGTTCTCTGCTGGTCTCTAATGTTGTCTTCTCTTCTCTAATATTCTCTTCTGTTATCTATTCTACTACTGTTCTCTGCTGTTTTCTGATTTGACGAATAAAGCACTAATAACCTTTCTTTATTCGTCAAATTAATTTGATCTTCACGTATCTCAAGCAACCAATTTATCTGTTTTCTGATGTTTAATGTTATTGTCTGATATTCTCTTCTGTTTTCAGATGTTTAACACTGTTATTTTCTCTTCTCTAACGTTATCTACTGTTCTCTTATATTCTTTTTCATTCTGTGATTTTCTCTCACAAAATAGCAAAAAACTTCAGAGAATAAAACGGAGCATCAAAAACAGAAAAGAACTTCAAACAATAGAAGAGAACTGAAGAGAATAGCAGAAAACATGAAATCGCAGCGGAAAACATTAGGGAACATAAAAAAATAGAAAGAAACGTTAGAAATGGCAAAAACAACAGAGAGCAGCGAAAAAATAGTTAAAAACTTTTGAGAATAACAGAGAATAAAGGAGAATACAGAAAATATCATAGAAGAGAAAAAGTAAAAGAAATCATCACAATTATCTTCTGTCCTCTAATGCTCCTTGCTAATTCTCTTCTAGTTCTCTTCTGGTTTCTTCTATTGTCTGATGACATGAAATTTTTGAAAACGCAAACTGAATGCATGATTGGTTGAAAACTTTAGAAAATAATTTTCTAAAAGCTTAAGACTTTATGTTAAAACATTTTATTGTTTGGAGGGTGGTTTAGAGGTCGTCCACCCACTACACTTATGTTTTTATGGCTTACACTTAAATATAGTATTTAATATTTTAATTACCATCAACGGTTTTATTCTTCAATTTTCTGCAAATTCTAACACGATCCGTAATTAATATTTCAATGTATATGTAGGGCGGGTGGGTGGCCACTATCCTACCTTGCAATCTTTAAAACATACGCAACGGTTTTATTCAAATAATCATTTTATATGTCAAAAGTAAAATTAATTAATGTTCAAATATAAAAGGTCACAGACACAATACAATAAATAGAAGACTAAATCTAACTAGTATTCAGCAAAATACTTGCGTATGATGTAAAGGTTGCATAGTAAAATAGTGGCCACCCACCCACCCTACATATATTTTGGCACTACCAACATAATTGGCCGAATTTCCTAAAATAAAATCACAAATTTTGATTATAGTTTGCATGCCATTCCAACCACAGTTCTAGCTAATTTTTCGTTTAATAGGGTGGGTGGCCACTATCTCATCCTGCAATTTTAAGTTATTAACGACGGTTTTCATATAAGCAAATTATATTTAAATAGTGGAGTTTACTCAAGAGTCTAGTAATTAACTGATTTATAATCTAACTCATTTTTAGCACAATACTCGCGTATGATGTAAAGGTTGGAGGGTAGGATAGTGGCCACCCACCCACCCTACATACACTTTGGTATTTCAACCAACATAGTTGTTATAATTTAATGAAACATAAACTACGAGAGTGGTTACAATAACATCAAAAATATCATTAAAATTTTGATTTTTATTTTAGAATTTACGAATTTAATTAAAAAATTTATCACAAACCTACTTTTATAAGTCTTGCTGACTTGCTTCTAATACTTTTTCTGATTAAAATTTATACTATATGCAATTATGAATGGATTTTGTCAGGTTATAACAATATATGACTTAATATCTGATTATGGTTTCAATAAAATCAATTTGTTGGTTGAAAACTTATGAAAACAATTACTAAAAGCTTAAAACTTTATGTTAAAACATTTTATTATTTGGAGGATGGTTTAGAGGTCGTCCATCAACTACACTTATGTTTTTGTGGCTTACACTTTAATATAGTTTTTAATATTTTAATTACCATCAACGGTTTTATTCTTTAATTTTCTGCAAGCTCTAACACGATCCGTAATTAATATTTAAATGTATATGTAGGGTGGGTGGGTGGCCACTATCCTACCTACCAATCTTTAAAACATACGCGACGGTTTTATTGAAATAATCATTTTATATATGAAAAGTTATGTTAAATTAATTATAATTTCATTCGTAATAAGCGAAAAAACTTTTCCAAAAAACCCTCTCTTATGTTTTACTGATTGGAGGGTGGAATAGAGGGCCACCCACCCTCCCTACATATACATTTAAACTTTAGTTACTGACAGGCTTTTAGTTTGCAAACATTAAACAATAACCCTATTGATCCTAAGAAAAATATTACAATTGTCACTTTAAAGAAAAACAAAAATATATAAAACTATTAATAAAAATATAAAACAAAATCATTTGAATTATGGCATATTATATATAGCAACACATTTATTGTTTATAATTTTTGTAATTAAAAATATTAAGACATTCTCAAAACTACAACTGTACATCTTTGAATGCAATTAAACGTTTTAATTTTAGAAATCCGTAAATTGTAATTAAAATTGCTAAAAGGAATAAATATCCGGCGAGAAGAATTCATCCAGATGTTGGCCGGATGAGATATACAGGACCTTGCGGAGAGTGGAGTGCACGGTGAAGAGAAAAAAAATAATAATCTCCTAGAAATTTATGTCGGCGTTAATGAAATTTGCGCGCTTCGCGCGAGATTAAATTCGTTGTTCGCTGAAATTACGGAAATTTATAATCGCGCAATGATAATGAATTTGTCTCGATGCCCTTATTATTCCTTATTATTTATTAAAGGGAAGCAATTAGAGAAGAGAGCGCGCGCCAGCGACCTATTGGACTTTACCGACGTCTCTTGAATATTTTAGGACGTCCACAGTTAAACACGATTCTGGCCTAATTGTCCTAATGGAGCGTGAAATAAATATGCTACGTGTTGCGTTATTTTTCGTGTTTATATATCCTTAAATTTTAATACATTTTCTAAAATTCGTCAAATCAAATATCAAACAGCTGTGAATTTTCAACAATAACTTTAAGTGAATTCTAAATAAATTTGAAGACATTATTTTAAAAACTCATTGCTATAAACCATGTTAAAGGCAAAGAATTTTTAAAAGTGTTGAATGTATAAAATACCAGGAGATCAATGAAGAAATTATTCAAGAAATATAAAATAGCTGTTTTGATGGATTTTTCTGAATTCAGAAATCTCTTCTATTATTAATATTTATGATTATGTTTATTAGTCTTCAGCTTCCTTTCCAAAAATATATAAATACACCAATATATAACAAAACGTACAAAAAAAATGTTGATGATGAAGTTGCGATGATCTTCTAACCCTTGTTTTTGTCCATAGATGCTGAGGGTGCAAATATCCAATTGAACATCAGTTTTCTTCTTTAAATACTTTAATTTTTGTCCCCTTCTTAGGGAAGAGATATTTTAGCTGTTTATGTCAGCTATATATTTCTTAATCCAAAAATAATCCTTCTTACTTATAAGATCACAGAAGTTTTGAGGACAGTTAACCACTTAGACAATTTCTCTTTCTTAAGAATTCTATGCCAGCAAAATATTTTTCTCATTTTGGCAATATTTTACACATTAATGGCATACTTATATTCACATAAGCTTTTAAAATCAAAAAGAAAAACTAAATGAACTCCCATGGATTTCAACTAAATTCAAAGTGAAATCTTCAACTGATCCGTGCGGCAATAACGGCAGCACTTCATTGAAACCCGTCCCCAGCAGCCCTAAATTTCACGCCCCGCAGTAATTCCCACACCGAAGCCGAATTACTTGGACGATTTCGGGTCGTGTCTAGTAAGTGTTAAATAACTTCCGTTTTACAGCGGCCGGGTTGGGAACCCGTGACCCGCTGGGTGGCAGGGGGTGCGCTTGCTCGAATACCACTGAGGGCAGACGCATGCTAATGGCCCGAATTCCCCCCTTTCTTTTTTTATTGTCCCTCACTTCCGGGGCAATAATTTTCTCATTCTTCCTCCTTTTTACTCCTCTTTTAATTGAGTGGTGCTCGCTCGATCGGACAGCGAATATTCCGATGGGTGTGGATGGATGGACGGGCGGGGGTGGGCGTTTAATTGCCGCCAGAGTCAGCTTAATTCGCATAACGAAGACGTTAATTTCTCTTATTAATTGAGACGTCGGAATAATTTTTGCGCTAACAACGATGGAATTCCTGTCCGGAGATTGAACGGAAATTCGGACGTTAATTTAATTGGAAATCCGAAGAAAATTATACATCTCCTACGGGGTTTAATTTAGCGTAGCATTACAATTTTAACTATGACTTAAATTATCCATTTAAACAATTTAATCGAATATTATTTTTAAGAGTTTCAAACTGTTTCTTCAAATACATACAAACAATAATATATAAATCCGACTGATGAAATAACACCATCTTGACTCGTTTCACTGTTTATTTATTTCATCTGACCAGTTTCAACAATTACGTCATTATCTACAAATTATTATCATTCTTTGATAATACAAACAAATCATCCTAAATTGTGTTATTCCTATATTACAAAATGTTTCACCACGAGTTACATAAGAAACTAATTCAAGTAATTCGACTGATGAATTGTTAACTAATAGAAACTGTATGATGAATTGAATTCTCACTTAACCCGTGGTGAAAATTTTTTATGTTAATTATACGGTTAATTACACATAACGTTAAAAATAGTGAAACAAAAGCAAGTGTTTCATTAACCTTCTAATTAATAAAAAAAATTTATTTAATTAGTTGCTCACTTAACTCGTGGTAAAACATTTTTGAAATATCTTGATTAGAAATGTTTTTAATTTCTAATGAAGATAAAAATAGTTTTCATGTATAATTAATAATTATATCACTTTGGGATATATTTTCATAACTTTAATCAACAAACACCCCGTATTGATGTTTGTAGTAATTTTAAAATTAAAAACGTGTTTTCTTGCATTTCATTCTGCCTACTATTTTATTTATAGCAATTGTAAACATAAACAATTCGTGTTACCTTTCCATCCCTTAAACTAACAATTAATCGTCAGCACATCTGACACAAGTACAGTACAACACGTACACATTCGCGCACACACACAGACACATACACAAAACACGGATGGAACTAAATAATTTACTGAATAATTCGCGTGGCGCGTTAAATTTTTCAGGCGCGCAGTTGACGAGAGCGTTTTTGAATTATGCAGCAACAGCTTGTCCATCAAGTGTTGTATTTCCATTTCACGTATCGAAAATAAAGGCCATTAATATTTATCCAGGTTACCTACATTCGCACTGGCCACGTTTATCAATATTTATTGCGGATTTTATAAATGCACTCGATCTGTTTTAGTATTTTGTGTGTGTGTGTGAGTGTTCATACAGATTAATAGGAATGGCAATTCAAATCGTGCCGAATTTTTTACGATTTTGTTTGCTGGCAAATAATGCAGGAAATAAAAAATAGGAGATAAAATATATGAAGATAAAGTCAGAAAAAGTAAGTGGAAAACAGATGTCTTCCTACCATATAATAATTCAGAAAATCGAAGCTTATAACCAAAAAATACATTTGAATAATAGGCAGGAAAAAAGTGAAGGGCAGAACAGAAGAATGGAATCAGAGAATTAAAGACATAATTATCACTGTGTTTCTAACAATAATATAAAAAATAGAAGACCATCTAGACGTAAAAATAAAGAACAGGAAACTGAAAACAGTAGCCAAAACATTAGACATCACAAAGAAAACTGTAGACTAAAAAAATAGAATAGAAAACTCATATAATCTTACTGGCTTTTAGTTAAATACTCGTGTATGATGTAAAGTTTGGAGGGTGGAATAGTGAACACCCACACACCCTACACATACACTGGCACTTACCAACAGAGGTGTTTCAATTTCCTAAAAAATAAACACATTTTTTTTAATAATAAAAATATATAAATCCTTTACTTTATAGAAAATTAACTAACATTTTTTTTTATATTTTTGATGTTAATATTTCAAAAAATGTGTAGGGTGGGTGATTGGTTACTGTCCCACCCTCAAATTATAACTTGTTAGCGAAGGCTTTCATATAAGTAAACTATATTTAGAAAGTGGATTTACGTAAAGAATTTAATAAATAACTGATATGTAATCTAAGTGGTTTTAGCAGAATACGCGCGTATGATGTAAAGGTTGGAGGGTAGGATAGTGGCCACCCACCCACCCTACATAAACGTTAGTACTTCTACCAACATAGCTGCTTTAGTTTCCTTAAATAAAAACAGGAATATTGATGATGCTTTTGCTGTTTTTATAACCAATCTTGGAGTTTATATTTCGTTAAATATATCCTCAGAAAATTCTAAAATAATAATAATATGTATGGTGAAATTACCTGAAAATCTTTATTGGAGGGGAGTTATTTATGTCAGCTATCTATTTCTTAATCCAAATATCAGAGAAGTTTTGAGGGCAGTTAACCACATGTTCTTCCACTCAGACAATTTATGTTTCTTAAGTTGATAGAATTCCATGTCATGCCATATTACCTAAATATATATATTGAATTTAGAAAGCTCGAGGAAAATCTCTAGTAGAACTACTGGAAAAATCTAAATAGAAAATGCAAGAAATATTATGAATATGAATATAGAAAAATCCAAAAGATGCTATCAAAAATAGCTGATATTCTACAATGAGAAAATACTAAAATAATCTTGAAATCTTCTTCAATTGGAAATACTTGAAAAAAAATACAATTAAATAGTTTGGAAATACTAAAAACATTACAAGGGAATAATAATTACCAGAAAATTCTACAAGAAAGGAAATACTGAAATTTTTAGAAATATCAAAAGGCAAAACTTTTTAAAATTTCAAAATGTCAAAGAGTAATATCTGCAAAATCATTAATGATAATTTCTTCAAAATTAAAATGCTAAGATAATTTAAAAACCTGGAGATGAAACTTCTGAGACATATTGATGAAATCTAAATGCAAAAAATTGAAAAAATTTATTTAAACATTACTGAAAACTAAAATAATTTAAATTTCTCAAAAAGAGAACGTTAGATTTGCAGAATGAAGAATTGTGAAATAAATCATTAAACATTCTTTCGATTTTAAATATCTATAGAAAACGTGAATTTTTCTAAAGGGCCACAAGAAAAACTTTAGTAGAAATTGATAAGCAAGAAAAAGTTTGAAAATTTAATAAAATTTTAGCAGAAATGCTGCTATGAAGAAATGTTCTTAAATCATTTAGAAATTTTTATTAAAGTCAAAAATTTTACTGGTATACTTTAAGATTATACAAGTTAAAAAATCTGAATGATTTTAAGAATCTAGAAGTATAGCATCTAAAAATTGTAAATAGAAATACCTAAAATATTAGTATTGATTATTTTTTATCTGCTAAAACATTCAATAAATCTAAAGATGCAACTGCTGCAAAATTTCTATAGAAATAAATAAATGTATAAACTCTATTCTCTCTAACATATTTTTTTATCATATAAGTCTATTTTCCTGTGTCACAAACTTTATATTCTCTTTTCTACCAATAATAGGAATGAAGACAAAAATAATTTCTTTCATTTTTCTATAATTAAAAATTCTGTTTTCTCTTTTATATCATTTTTTGTCCCTTTGTATTATATATTTATATAACGTTTTATTTTTTGTGATCTGTCCTCTATAATTTTGTTGGAAGATTTTAAGAGACTGGAATGGAAAATGAATAATAACATAATAACAATTCCTTTTATTCTTATGTTATTTCATTTTCTTCCATTTGATATTTTGTCTTCTAACACGATTCTTGTTTATATTCTGTCTTTTGTTTTCTACTGTTTGTTGTTTGAGCTTTGTACTTATTTGTTGTTATTTGTCTTTGGCCTCTTGTCTTCTATATTTTGTGGTTTGACTTCTGTATTTTGTTTTTGTTTTTGTCTTCTAACTTATCACATGTATCATCAGATTATTATATGGCCACTATCCCACCCTCCAATTTTAATATATTCAAAATTAAAATAATCTGTGGTTAAAACACAGTAAATTTTTCAATTCAGTATAAATATTATCACGTAGTGACGGTTGCGTCCATTTTCTTTATTAAAAGAACTTTGTTAGCGAAAGTACTAAAATATTAATATGATGGGTGGGTGGCTACTATTACACCCTTCAGTTTTATGTTAATAATGACGGCTTTTATTAAAAAAATATATCTAACGTGTGGAGTTTACATCGTAAATCTAATATAAAACTGTTTGTAATCTAATTCGTTTTTAGCCAAATACTTGTGTATGATGGAAATATTCAAGAGTATGGTAGTGGTCACCCACCCACCCTACATATATTTTGGAACTTCTACTAACATTGTTGTTTTAATAATATCCCTAAATAAACACACAAACACAAATTTTGATAATTTTTTAATGTCATTTGAAGTTTATATTTCAATAAATAAATAGGGTAGGTGGGTGGTTACTATCCAGCCCACCAATTTTGAATTATAGATACAATAATCTTTATTTGGACAAACATAATACATTATAACAATAACAATAAATATGAAAAGAAATAAATGGCGTTAGTTCGTCTGGGCTATAGACCTGCGGTCTTTCTGCCCTGATATTATGAATTATTAACGATGGTTTTCTTATAAGTTAACTGTATTTAAAAAGTATAGTTTACATCAATAATCTAATTTTTTTTAAAATAGTTTTTTTTAGCAAAATACTCGTGTATAATGTAACAGTTGATTATTATTAGAGTATCAAGAAATGCTTAAACGTTTAATAAAGCTAAAAGAAACGTGCTAAAAATTCCTAAATTTTTTTTCCAGGAAAAATTATTTAAGACTGAAAAATTCTACAACTAGCATTGCTCTTATATTCTAGAGAAAATTCAAAAATATTATTAAAACTTGTGGTAAAATTATCTAGAGATATCTATTACACAAAGATAATGCTAGAAATATTACGAAGAGTGTATAAAACATGCTAAAAAATGTCTATCAAAAATACTCTGAAATTCTATTATGAAAAAATGTTACAACAACCTAGAAATCCCTTAGAAAAAAATACTAGAGCAAATTATAATCTAAGAAATCTGAAAGTAAAACTTTTTAAAATTCCAGGTATAAAAACCACAATGTTAAACAAAAGCGTAAATGATATTTTTTTATAAATGTTAAAAAATTAAAATACTAAAACAATTTAAAACCACTCATTTTGGTGAAAAGACTGAAAAAATATTTGCTCTCGCAAATTCTACAAAAACTAACGCTATAAAAACTAGATTGAATATCCTTTAAATTTCTAATGTATTCCAGAAATTTTGCGGTAAAATTATTCAAAACAATCTTAATAAATAATGGATTATTTGTTTAAAGACCTACAGGAAAGTCTCTGGTGGAAATTGATAAACAATTTTAAACTTTGATTAAATTAGAGCAAAAATGCTACAAAATCTATGATGTCTAAAAATTTTAAATTGAAAATTTTATAAATCTCAAAGAAAATAATAGGTAGACAATTGATATTTCATAATGTTTCACCAAGAAATAAGTGGGAAAATTATTCAAGAAAAAGCATATCAATAAGAATATTATTAATATTTTTTTAATCTGCTTAAAAAAGTTTCCATTAAGGACTATAAATATATAAACTGTCTTCTCTCTGAATTATTTCTGCGTCATATTTTTCTATTATATATTAATCATTCTGGGTGATTCGTTTAGTTTTTATTTTTTATCTTCTGCATTATGTTCTCTGCATCTTATCTTTTATTTCTTTTAAAAAGACAGGTGTGAAAACTTTCAAAATAATTCGCTAAATTTTTATATGATTTTATGTTAGGCTAAGATAAGATAAGATACAAAAGTTAATAACTTTTGTATCTTATCTCTTTCTTCTAAGAGACTATTCTGTAATGATTAGAGGTTGGTTATTATTAGAGTCTCAAGAAATGCTTAAAAGTTTAATAAAGCTAAAGCAAATGCTGAATATTCTTAAAATTTTCTGGAACCATCTAGGAAAAATTATTAAAGATTTGGGAAAATTCAACAAATTTACTACAAATATTTGTGTCTTTAGTATTTATTCTAGTAATACGTTTCATTTTATCTTAAACCTTCTATACGATTAATTAAATTCTCACTAATCCCAAACATTTTTATGTTAATCTACCTTCTGCTGTTAAATTTTTTCACTTTGCACTTATCTCAATTCTTTCATCTTATGATACGTATATTCTATTCAATATCATTTTTAGTTATTAATGCTACAACATTTTGCATTAAGTATTCTCTTCTCTATCCTCTGCATCTCATCGGTTACTTTCCTTCAAAAGGTAAGAGCAGATATTTCTAAAATAAATTCTTAAATTTTTCTGAGATTCCAATTTTTCTCTTTTCACTTCTTCTAATACTTTTTGTCTGTGATCTTTTATATTTGTATCTTTGGTCATTTGTCTTGTAACACAAGTCTTTTCCTCTTTTTATTTTCTGTGTTTTGTGGTTTCACTTTTTTACTGTTTCTGTTATTTGTACTTAATCTTTCTCTCTTTATCTCCCGTCATCTATTTTATGAAACTTGTTTTCTGTTCGATGTCTTTCATTATTTTTAAACATATTGAAGAAGAAGCTAGAACTTCAAAAATAGTTCTTGCTTGATTAACTTTCTCACTTATCAATCTTGATAATGCCTTAAGAAACCAATATAAAAATTACATTATATATAGATACAATGAGTTTTTGTAGATGTTCTCTATAGAGGTTGTGGAAACTATAAAGATAGAAAATGGGGAAGAAAGTGTAGTTTTCGGAGACGAATAAAATTCCACTTTCAAAAAAGTCAGGGGTAACTAGATATTTTCAAATAATTGATAATTTAAACTTTCAGTAATAATAAAAATAGCCCTTTGATTTAATTTGATCTTTATAAGCTTCTGCATTTTATCTATTTCTATTTATTTTTATCTCAATTCTTTTATATTTACATCTTTAGTCTTTAGACTTATAAAATGTGTTTTTTTCTGTTTTTTTATCTTTAACACTTTATGGTTTGACTTTAATTTTGTTTTTCTTTTCTATTCATCTTTGATTTTTCACCTTTGTTCTTATATCTTTTGCCTTTGTGAATTATATATTAACCGAGCGTACTCTTGACCTTCCTCAATAAACTATGCGTTAACCTAGCTCACAATTGCTCGCTTGAACCAGCGTACTCTTGACCTACCCTAACGTAGAATTTATTCGGGCGGGTCAGGAGTACGAGAGGTCATTGCATTGTATATTGAGGTAGGTCAAGAGTACGCTAGAACAAGTAATGATTAAATTGTATATTGAGGTAGGTCAAGAGTACGCTAGAACAAGTAATGATTAAAATTAAATTCATAAAGCCATATAAAACTGTTCGGGTTTCGTAGAAAAGGATTAAGAAACGGACGTTAGGAAAATACAAGAAGGTAGATAAGGTAAACATCAGTGTATTTAAAACACTAAAAATTCGCAAAAAGTTAGTTGAAGAGAACCTTATTTAGAATGAGTGTATGGAAGTAATATGTACCAAATTAACAACTACACTTAATGAAACTACAATTATTTAAAAAAGAAAATATGCCAGAATTGTTTGACGAAGAGTACAGAACAGCTATTAACAAAAGAAACGGAATACACGAGAAATGCCTCCATATTGAAACAAGAGAAAAGAAGGAGGCTTTTGAATAAGCAGATAAACTCTGCAGAGTAATAAAAAACGAAAATATGAAAATGATCAAGAAGACCAGATGGAGTCAGATTTGCAAACAAATTTTCATTAGTAATGGGTTGAAATACTTTAAGCAAACCAAGGCATGGGTTTAAACCTTTTCACAATACTCTGTAAAGATAGGATCGGAATAATCAAAGACGTGAAGAAACATTTCGACTAAACTAAACGGAAGAAGAAACAACAGAGAATGTAACCGAAAACATTTTAGCCTAATGCAGAGAAGAACGAAGCAAACGTCAAGTTTACAGCCACACTAATATTAGAAGAAGTAAAAGAAGTTTTAGGGCAATTAAAAGACAATATGGCGCCAGGGATGGATAATATCAACTCCGTGGTACTGAAATACGGTTGGAAGGTTAAGCTGTGTAGATTTCAAGCAGGCATATGACTTGATAGATAGAGGAAATTTGTATGCAGTACTACGAGAACTAGGAATACTAGGAATACTGATAATAATAATAATACAAACCACAATGGCAGTTTTTTTTGCAGAAAACAGTGAATCAGAGATATAAGACATGTATAAAGTTCAATTAAAAAAATAAAGGAGATTGCATACAGAAGAAAGGAAACTGGGAACAGATAACGGAATCGACATAAAATGTAAGATATCAGAAGATGATAAAATAACAGAAGAATTGTCGAAATGATTGTAGAACTTTGTTCACTGCACTCTTGAAGAATCGAAAATAGAATATTATCTGATTTTGATATGACACTTGTTTGGTTTCATATTAGTATATTCAGTTTCCTGACACGTGTTTCGTTAATTTTGTAATTCCTTTGAGAATGGTCGCTATTGACCGAAACACGTGTCAGGAAAGTGAATATACCAATATAAAACCAATCAAGTGTCTTATTTTAAAATCATATAGAACTGTTTAGCCATTTTCTAGATTATAGCAAAGATAATAATTTAGGTGAAATGCAGGAAAAGAATTGATGCAGATGATATTAAAATTTTTTGTGTCAGTCATTTGTAGCTTTAGGAAAATACTTTAAAATTTTATTGTAAGGATATCAGTGATAAAAAAGATATTCAGAGTTAAATGATTGTTGATAAAAGTTTACATCGTTGCATTGTGTTCGAGCACAAGAAGCCTTTGGAAAAGAAACGTAATTTGCTAATGGTGTAAAAAAGCAGATCAAGTTCGATGCGTCTTTGTGCTGTTTGTACATATTCGAAAGGGCGAATCGGAAGCAACGAGACGTCAGCAACACTCGCAGTGAATTTTAATTAGTAAATTAAGAAAAAGACGGCCTCTTTTATACGTCCACCCCTATTCAGCCCCCCTTACTGTTCCAGTAATTAATATAACAGGGACGAACCTTCATTATGCTAATTGGGCCCGCTGAAATGCTGAAATATGTCGGCCGGCCGTAAATGCACAATGGAATTTCGCCCAACACAAAACCCAACATACACAACATACACATACACACACACACACAAACGGTAAGGCATACAGACGAGCACAAGCTCGTCCCGATTTAATTAATACGTTCCGTTTTGTTCGCAATCAAAATCAGTTGAAATATTCGATTCAGAATAATTGTAAAAAAATATATATATAGTGGTGAAACAAATCTATTGAGTTTAATTTCATCAATAAACTCAATTGTTTATTAAAGTATTAATTGTTTTCCAAAAAGAATCCTTAAGCTTTTGCATATTTCTTACTTTTAACTTAAAAAATAATTTATCGATTCCATTAAATATAAATTAACTTATTACTCGAAAAGGGTGTTATCATTAATCCGATAAAGTTTTAATTGATTTAGCAGAAAAAAAAAATACGGTATTAAACTTGTATACAATTTCGATTTAATTCAATCCCCTTTAATCCGTTTTAAAAACCGCCCCTTGCGTCCGTCGTCCGCGCCGCATTAAAAATTCAGGATTCACTCTTTCGGCCCGGAGTGAGAGAGGCGGTGGTAGTAGAAGAAGAGGGTAGGAGGCCCACCGCTTAATATAATCCGCAAAAAAACACGAAATAATATTTTCATACACGTGTACCAACCGTAACATGGAAAAGGGATGGGTGGAATATATGACGTACAATTCAGACAGATAAAATATTTAGAGAAGGGCGAATCCTCCACCTCGACCAGCGCGAATGCGGACGCCGGATAATATTGTTTTAGGGCGGCGCAAATCGAACGGTCGTTATAATAATCGGGGGGCGGTATCGGTTGCCCCTATTAATCGGACAGCCTTCTAATTGACAGATTGAGACGTGTTGTACCTATGTCAGGAGGATAAGTCGCCCGGAAATATTAATGTCTGTGTCGGCCCTTTCTAGAACTAAATTAATTCACTGATTCGATTAGGACTTATCGATTATTAAAGTAATTACATTTTTTTGTTTAATTAAACATGACGAAATAAATAAAAAGACTTTTAAAACTTTGTTTGTATAAGATGACGAAGGTTAAATCATCAACTATAACTATTAATATAATTTATTTTTAATAGATAGAATTTATTATGTTTATCAATAGTTTCTATTCTATTTTGATTTTTACTTACCTTTATTTATGTTGGGTAACCTAACGGTGGCAAAGAATACAACTCAGCCCTCTATCCGGCGACCACAACCACTCAGAGTCAGAAGCATTGTCTTCGCCTTGAAAGACGTCAATCTCCCCGGCGTGATACACCACCACCGCCAGCAGAGCCGCCCCCCCGCACACGGACCCACTGCACTACTACTACGGTTAATGCTGCAACAGAAAAGCAAACAACGGCGACGTTTAACAATGGTGCAGCAGCACGTCTGTTTGGATTTTTACAATGGGGGATTTCAAGATGAAAATTTTACATTTTCGTGCAAATGGGGAAAGGAGGAACAAAACGCGGAAAATCGCGCTTTGTTTCCGCACAGAACCACCCCTAGCGCCCCCCGCGCACGAATGACCGTCCTGAGTTATTTTTTTTACAACGGTACCCACCCTTCGTGTCCCTCAGCCTCCGCGGCTATTTATGTTTTACTTCGGTTTGATTAATTGCCCATCTTCATGGAGATTTCCGGACATTATTTCCTTGGGATTTATACGGCCTGTTCCTTGGTTATTAATTAATTTCATAATTCCGTTAAGAAGTGATAATGTACATTCACGTCATTAAAAAGAAAAATGTTTAATTTATCAATTTTAATAATACTTAAATGATTAACCAACTTTAAACACTTAAAAACATTTTATTAAATTAAAGAAAATATTTACTCTAAATAAAACACTTTCTTCGTTGACTATATAGTGATATCAACAAAGAAAGTGTTTTATTTAAATTTTCAAGATGCAAAGCCTCAACGATTAATCAAAATACAACCTCTGACAATAAAGTTCGACGAATAGTCCTGAAACATTACCATAGATGAAATATTAAGAAAAGTTACCTTACTGTCCTTCGAAATAATCACCTCCCATAACTTTAAACCCCTGAGATCTGCTAAACATGTTCTGGAAACTTTTCAAGAAGATTTCTTTTAGGATGGAGTTCAAAAGCCTCGTCACGTACTTTTGAACTCCATTCTAAAAGAAGCCTTCTTGAAATATCAAGATATTAAGAATATCGCCAAATATCTTTCCTTTTAATGCTGCAAGGTACATTGAAATTTCGAAACGTTTCATTAAACTTCTACACAAAAACTAGGTTCATGGTTTTTTATTTACTGTGGCTCGCCCTCACACAGCCAATAACAGTTATTCTCGAAAAAATGGGTGGTGCAAATTGAACATCCACCATACTCGTCTGAATTCAATCCTTCAGACTTCTTCCTATTACTAGAACTCAAACTCGCTATGAAAGGAAAGAGATTTTAAGATATTTCGAACATTCAACGAAATGTGACGAGGCTTTTGAACTTCATTCCAAAAGAAGCCTTCTTGAAAAGTTTTCAGGACATGTACAGCAGATCGTAGTGGTGCATAGTTATGCGAGGTGACTATTTCGAAGGACAGTAAGTTAACTTTTGTTAATATTTCATCTATTTATTCATTATCATGCTATGAATTATCTGTTTACAAAGTATATTAATAAACACTTACATAAAAAACTCACGAAATTTTGAGCAAAGGAATCACAGGCGGACTTCATTCTTCAGAATGTACTCCCAGTCAAACTCTGAGAAAATGTTTTTCTATTTTTCAAATACTTTCATTCATATTTCATTCATTTAGCATTTTGCTTAATATTTGTAAAACTTGTGTAAATATTTGGTTAATGTCAACATGACATCTATGTTAATGTTTTAGCGAACTTTATTGTCAGGGATTTTATATACATTCCTATTATTAACATTTCCAACTGAAAACCCTAATCACCGAAAAAATCTTCTTATGCAAACAATGAAAACGTCTTCAATTTTCTGATTAAAATCCTCAATTATTAATTAAAGATTTTTTAGGCGACTTCTTATAAATTAAAAATGGTAGAAATAAGAATTCATTTAGTGCACTTATTTTTTATTTTTTTTGTACAAAATATAACTTAGGTTCCTGCAAAAATAGAATAAACAATATTTTCAAGAAAATCTCATTTATACACTGTTTAAAACAAAATATTCATTTATTAAAATTCTCGCGTGTATTTTAAAAACTGGAAGATGAGATAGAGACCACCCATCCTACAAATATTTTTAAAATTTCAATACTGTCACTCTTTTAGTTTGCAAAAAAAAACATCACGACTTGTGTTATGTTTATATAGTTATATAAAAGAAAATCCTATGCTAATGATAAAGCAATTGGAGGGTGAGTTAGAGGCCACCCACCCACCCTACATATTTATTTTAACTCAAGTTACAAATCGTGTTGAGTTTGTAAAAATTTAGGACGCTAACAAAAAAAGATCATTTGAAGAAATAAAATCACAAATTTTGTTTCTGATTTGATAAATACAGGTATATAAAATAGATGGGTAATAACTATAATATCATACCTATGAGCTTATGTTTAAGGATTTATACTGAGAACCCACCCTAAATTTATTGTTATTGTAATTTTAATCCCTGTTGCTCTTTTAGTTTCCCAGTAACTACAACAGTGTTACACTAAATCAGTCTAAGCAATTTAAATCAGTGTTTAAGCCTTTATGTCAATATTTATGTAAGATGGATAGGTGACCACTAATCATCCCCTAATTACTAAAACATAATCAATGATTTCTTGAATATTATTATTATTCTTGCAAAAAAAGTATAATTGTTTAATTCTGGTACATTTTGAATATAATGAAGAAGTAGACCCTATAACCTTAATTGACCACTTTATTATAATTAAAATTTTTATTATTATCATACTTTGAGGATAGATTATAAATCACCCACCCACATTACATTTATTTCTGAACTTTCATTACTCTCACTTTTTCAGTTTTTGGAAAAATCAAAAATTATGTTCGTTACTGTTTAATATTAAAGATACATTTGCTATAACTCTTGTGTATGTTTCAAAGGCTGAAGGGTGGGATCGACACCACCCACCCACCCTACATATATTTTGAAACTTTCAGTACTTTATTTGTTTCAATTTCCAAAAAAAATATCGCAATTTCACTGTCTAAAATTATTCAAAATTAAAAACAGGAATTGTGTTTCAGTTTTTTATATATAAGTCACCCACCCACCTTACATATTTTTTAAACTTTATCCTGACTCTTTCAGTTTTTGGAAAATCAAGTTCCTCACTTTATAATTATAAAGATACATTCATTATAACTTTTGTGTGTGCCACCCACCCACCCTACATATCTTTTGAAACTATCAGTACTCTATTTGTTTCAGTTTCCAAAAAACTATCGCAATTTCACAGTCTAAAAATATTAATAATTAAAGACAGGAATTGTGTTTCAGTTTTATATATAAGTCACCCACCCACCTTACACATGTTTCTAAACTTTCATTACTCTCACTCTCTCAGGTTCTAGAAAAATAAAAAATTTAGTTCGTTTCTTAATAATAACATAGACACATTCATTATAACTCTGGCGTGTGTTTTAAAGGCTGGAGGGTAGGATTGAGACCACCCATCCACCCTACATGTATATTAAAACTTTCAGTACTCAATTTTTTCAATTTCAAAAAAAATTATCGCAATTTCACTGTCTAAAATTATTAAAAGAAATAGACAGGAATTGTGTTTAAGTTTTTCGACAAATTTATAGGACAAATGGATGATCTCCATCATATCATGTTTGTGTACTTAGGGATGAAAGCTGCGACATATTACACCACCCACCCTGCATGTATACTTTGATTCCTACATCTATTTCTCAATTGGTTTCCTGAAAAATACAGCAGTATTTCAATTAAATTAGTTAAAGAAATTTAAATCAGCGTTTTATATTAAATTTCAATGTTTATGTAGGGTGGGTGGGTGGCCACTATAGCACCCTCCAATCACTAAAACATAAACAACTACTTTTTGATTAGGATTTACAAAGAAAACATAATTATACAATAAATTAAGTTCGTAATTGTTTAAAACTAAATACTCAATTTTTAAAACCCTTGCGTTGATTTTAATAACTGAAGGTTGGAATGGAGAACACCTACCCATCCTGCACATGTTTCTTAACTTTCATTATTCTCACTTTTTCAGTTTTTGCAAAAATGAAACATTAACTTCGTCACTGTTTAAAAATAAAGTTACATTCATTATATTTTTCGCGTGTGTTTTAAAGGCTGGAGGGTGGGATCGAGGCCACCCACTCACCCTACATATGTTTGGAAACTTTCAGTACTCACTCTGTTTCAGTTTCCAAAAAAACTATCACAATTTACACACTGTCTAAAATTATTAAAAGAAATAAACAGGAATTGTATTTAAGTTTTTCGACAAATTTATAGGACAAATGGATGATCTCCATCGTATCATGTTTGTGTACTTAGGAATGAAGGCTTCGACAGATTACACGACCCACCCTTTATGTACACTGTAAGTTCTGTCTCAATTTCCCAATTGGTTTCCCAAAAATTGCAGAAGTGTTTCAATTATATTTTTAAAGAAATTTAAATCAGTGTTCTAACTTAAATTTCAATGATTATGTAGGGTGGGTGGATGGCCACTATAACACCCTCCAATTACTAAAACAACAACTATTTCTTGATTAGCATTTACAAAAAAATATAATTATTTAAACAATTTAGTTCATAGTTGTTTAAAGCTAAATGTGCATTACTCTCACTCTTTCTTTCAGTTTTTCCAAAAATCAAAAATTAACTTCGTCACTGTTTAATATAATAAAGATACATTCATTATAACTCTCGCGTATGTTTTAAAGGTTGGAGGGTGAAATAGAGGCCACCCACCCACCCTACATATGTTTCGAAACTTTCAGTACTCTATTTGTTTCAGTTTTCAAAAAACTATCGCAATTTCGATGTCTATAAATATTAATAATTGAAAACAGGAATTGTGTTTCAGTTTTTTTATATAAGTCACCCACCCACCTTACATACGTTTCTAAACTTTCATTGCTCTTACTCTTTCTTTCAGTTTTTGCAAAAATCAAAAATTAAGTTCGTCTCTTAATAATAATAAAGATACATTCATTATAATTCTCGCGGGTGTTTTAAAGGCTGTAGGGTGAAATAGAGGCCACCCACCCACCCTACATATGTTTTGAAACTTTCAGTACTCTATCTTTTCAGTTTCCTAATAAACTATTGCAATTTCACTGTCTAAAATTAATAAAAATTAAAAACAGGAATTGTGTTTGAGTTTTTTGACAAATTTATAGGATAGATGGATAATTTCCGTCATATCACGTTTGTGTAATTAGGGATGAAGGTTGCGACACATTACACCACCCACCCTGCATGTATATTCTGATTACTTCATTTATTTCTCTATTGATTTCCCAACAATTAATGCAGTGTTTCAAATAAATTAATTAAAGAAATTTAAATAAGTGTTGTAATTTAAATTTCAATGTTTATGTAGGGTGGGTGGGTGGCCACTATAGCATCCTCCAATCACTAAAACATAAACAACAATTTTCGGATTAGGATTTACAATTATATAATTATACAATATATTAAGTTTGTAATTGTTTAAAACTAAATGTGGGTTATTATTACTCTTAGGTACATTTCTAAAACTGAAAATTGGAATGGAGGACACTCACCCATCCTGCATATATTTCTAAACTATCATTACTCCTACTCTTTCAGTTTTTGCAAAAATCTAAAAATTAACTTCGTCACTGTTTAATAATAAAGTTACATTCATTGTAACTCTCGCGTGTGTTTTAAAGGCTGGAGGGTGGGATCGAGGCCACTCACCCACCCTACATACGTTTAGAAACTTTCAGTACTCTCCCTGTTTCAGTTTCCAGAAAACTATCGCAATTTCACTGTCTAAAATTATTAAAAGAAACAAACAAGAATTGTGTTTCGGTTTTGACAAATTTATAAGATAGATGGATGATCTCCATCATATCACGTTTGTGTAATTAGGGATGAAGGTTGCGACACATTACACCACCCACCCTGCATGTATACTGTAATTACTTCATCTATTTCTCTATTGATTTCCCAAAAATTAAAGCAGTGAATCAATTAAATTAATTAAAGAAATTTAAATCAGTGTTGTAATTTAAATTTCAATGTTTATGTAGGGTGGGTGGGTGGCCACTATACCACCCTCCAATCACTAAAACATAAACAACTATTTCTTGATTAACATTTACAAAGAAAATATAATTATACAATCAATTAAGTTCGTAGTTGTTTAAAACTTAATGTGCAATTAATAAAACTATTGCGTATATTTTGAAAACTGAAAGTTGGAATGAATGACACCCACCCATACTGCATATGTTTCTAAACTTTCATTATCCTCACTCTTTCAGTTTTTGCAAAAATCAAAAATTAAAATCGTCACTGTTTAATAATAAAGTTACATTCATTATAACTCCCGCGTGTGTTTTAAAGGCTGGAGGGTGGGATCGAGGCCACCCACCCACCCTACATATGTTTGGAAACTTTCAGTACTCACTCTGTTTCAGTTTCCAAAAAAACTATCACAATTTCACTGTCTATAATTATTAAAAGAAATAAACAGAAATTGTGTTTAAGTTTTTTGACAAATTTGTAAGACAAATGGATGATCTCAATCGTATCATGTTTCTGTACTTAGGGATGAAGGCTGCGACAGATTACACCACCCACCCTTTATGTATACTGTAAGTTCTATCTCCATTTCTCAATTGGTTTCCCAAAAATTACAGAAGAAATTTCAATCAGTCTTCTAACTTAAATTTCAATGATTATGTAGGGTGGGTGGGTGTCCACTATAACACCCTCCAATTACTAAAACATAAACAACTATTTCTTGATTAAGATTTACAAAAAAATATAATTATACAATCAATTAAGTTCATAATTGTTTAAAGCTAAATGTGCATATGTTTCTAAACTTTCATTACTCTCACTCTTTCTTTTAGTTTTTCCAAAAATCAAAAATTAACTTCGTCACTGTTTAATATAATAAAGATACATTCATTATAACTCTCGCGTATGTTTTAAAGGTTGGAGGGTGAAATAGAGGCCACCCACCCACCCTACATATGTTTCGAAACTTTCAGTACTCTATTTGTTTCAGTTTTCAAAAAACTATCGCAATTTCGATATCTATAAATATTAATAATTAAAAACAGGAATTGTGTTTCAGTTTTTTTATATAAGTCACCCACCCACTTTACATACGTTTCTAAACTTTCATTGCTCTTACTCTTTCTTTCAGTTTTTGCAAAAATCAAAAATTAAGTTCGTCTCTTAATAATAATAAAGATACATTCATTATAATTCTCGCGTGTGGTTTAAAGGCTGGAGGGTGGAATCGAGGCCACCCACCCACCCTACATATATCTTGAAACTTTAAGTACTCTCTCTGTTTCAGTTTCCAGAAAACTATCTCAATTTGACTGTCTAAAATTATTAAAAGAAATAAACAGGAATTGTCTACAAGTTTTAAGACAAATTTATAGGATAGATGGATGATCTCCATCATATAATGTTAGTGTACTTAGGGATGAAGGCTGCAACACATTATACCACCCACCCTGCATGTATATTGTAATTACTTCATCTGTTTCTCTATTGATTTCCCAAAAATTAAAGCAGTGTTTCAATTAAATTAGTTAAAGAAACTTAAATCAGTGTTCTAACTTAAATTTCAATGTTTATGTAGGGTGGGTGGGTGGCCACTATACCACCCTCCAATCACTAAAACATAAATAACTATTCCTTGATTAAGATTTACAAAAAATATAATTATACAATCAATTATGTTCATATTTTTTAAAAACTAAATGTGCAATTATTCAAACTCTTGCGTATATTTTGAAAACTAAAGGTTGAAATGAATGACACCCACCCATCCTGCATATGTTTCTAAACTTTCATTATTTTTACTCTTTCAGTTTTTGGAAAAATCAAAAATTAAGTTCGTTACGGTTTGATAATAAAGTTACATTCATTATAACTCTCGCGTGTGTTTTAAAGGCTGGAGGGTGGGATCGAGGCCACCCACCCACCCTACATACGTTTAGAAACTTTCAGTACTCTCCCTATTTCAGTTTCCAGAAAACTATCGCAATTTCACTGTCTAAAATTATTAAAAGAAATAAACAGGAATTGTGTTTAAGTTTTTTGATAACTGTATAGAATAGATTAATGATTTCCATCATATCATGTTAATGTACTTAGGGATGAAGGCTGCAATACATTATACCACCCACCCTGCATGTATACTGTAATTACTTCATCTATTTCTCTATTGATTTCCCAAAAATTAAAGCAGTGTTTCAATTAAATTAATTAAAGAAATTTAAATTAGTGTTGTAATTTAAATTTCAATGTTTATGTAGGGTGGGTGGGTGGCCACTATAGCACCCTCCAATCACTAAAACATAAACAACTATTTCTTGATTAAGATTTACAAAGAAAATATAATTATACAATCAATTAAGTTCGTAATTGTTTAAAACTAAATGTGCAATTATTAAAGCTCTTGCGTAAAAAACTCTTGTTAAACTGTTGGAATGGAAGACACTTACCCACCCTACAAATGTTTTTAAACATTCATTACTTTCACTCTTTAAGTTTCCAAAAAAAAAAAACAACGTGACTTGTCAAACTTATTTGAAGAAATAAAATCAGAAATTTAGTTTCCGGTTTGACAAATTTATAGGATATGTGGATGGTCTCATATATATGCCATTAAAATTGAGGGTTGTGGTAAATAACACCACCCACCCTGCATAGAGGCCCTTCATTCACCTTACATGAATTTTTAAACCTTCTTCACTTTTATTCGTCGAGAATACAAAAAACATCATGACTTTTTTATTTGAAAAAATAAAATGAGGTAATTCGTTTCCAATTTGATACATTTTTTAGATAGGTGGGTGGTCCTTATTCTATCATTTCTATTTTTACGATTTTTATAGAAAACACCACTCATAATATATGTAGTGTAATTATTATTTCTACCCCTGTCACTCTTCAAGTTTTCAGTGTTACAGTTATATTATTAAAACATTTTAAAACAATGTTCTAGTTGAAATTCCAATATTTATGTAGGGTGGGTGGTCACTATATCCAATTACAAAGACAAGAAATCGTTTTTTATTTCTTAAATAGTATTAACACAAAAATTAAAAATTACATGTGATTATTTAAAAAAAATTCTGAAACAAATATCACCGCAGGAATTAACTTCAAAGTACTTAGCTAGATATAAAATGAATGTAGCTTTAAAATATTGCGAAACAATCGACGTACGCTCTCGAGAAACAATGCACGAGCACTTGAAAAGTGTAATTAGAAGAATTAAAAAATTAATCAGGCGAAAATTAATAAATTCTAAAAAAATATCACACCTAGAATGATCTTGAATCTTTTTAGGTATTTAAAACAGAATGTAGCTGTAAAATACTACATAACAATTAACGTAACCTAACGAAGGACAATTCAACAGCACTGGAAAATTGGATTTTTAAAAATTGAAAACTGCATGAGGTTATTAAAAAAATTTCTAAAAAAATTATCACTGCAGGAATATATTTCTTAGGATTATATAGAAAGAATGTAGCTTTAAAATATTGCCAACCAATTGACATACGATGCAATACAATGCAGAAACACTTAGAAACTGAAATTTGAAAAATTGAAATCTGCATGAAGTTATTAAAAAAATTTCTGAAAAAATTATCACCGCAGAAATGAACTTAAAAATTCTTTGGTTTGTGTAAAAGAACGTAGTTTTAAAATATTGTGCAACAATCGATATACACACCAAAAACAATGTACGAGGACTTAGAATCTGAAACTTGCATGAGGTTATTCAAAAAAATTTCTAAATAAATTATCACTGCAGGAATTTACTTGAAAACTTTTAGATACATATAAAAAGAACGTAGCTTTAAAATATTGCAAAATAATTGACATACGCTCATGAATTGCAATGTTGGAGCACTTAAAATCTGGAACTTGAAAAATTGAATATTGCATGGGGTTATTGAAACAATTTGTAAGCGAATTATCACCGCAGGAATTTACTGTTAAAATGATGAATAAGAAGGAAAAGTAAATATGGCGACTATTACAGAAAAGTAATCTGCACATAGATTTAAACTTTTATAACGCTCTTTCAATTATCCTTAAATCTCTCAAGGTTTTACTCTTGAGATTATTAAAAGAACATTAAACAACAATTTAATTAACAACTATAGAATAAATAGATAATATTTAAATCTTAAATCATCATACAAAAGATATTTGTTTTAAAGAAAGCTCAATTACTCAATGATTAATAAATTGGAAGAGGTCAAAAAGCTGTTTTAATATTAAATAAAAATTCATAAATTTATAGATGCAAAATATGACAACTACAAAAGAAATTTAGAGAAAAATATTTATTATTTATCTAAATCTATATGAACACGAATACTTCTTAACTACCTGTTTTTTTCCCTGATAATAAATATGCTTAAAACGCAATCAAAAGACCGGCAATCGATACCATGATGTGATAAAGCGACATAAAAGCACCCGCCGGCAGTACTTCGAACTGGGGGCGGTGGGTTGCCGCTCTGTCACACTCCCCCCCCCGACCCCCTAACACACCAAAAACCCGCCCGAAAATTTCCCGGTGATTTACATAAGGTATTCGGCCCGTAATGAAATATTTCCGCCCGACATCATAAAAAGCCGCATGAAAATACATATATAAATTATCGGAAAGCGGTTTTTTCCCCCCGTCAACCGTAAAATATTTCATCGAGTTTAGTGTTCCTTCACCTTTACAATGCGAAGAGAAAAAAGAAATCAGTTTGTAAAACCGCCAACAGCGAATGCCAATAAAGAGAATGGAACGTATTGCGGAGTTTCCAATAAATTGAATTATTTTAGTTAGAATAAGAAATATTTTACTTGTAACATAACATAAAGAAAAAATATACAATTTAATTATACAGAAAATATGATACATTTTAAAATCTTGAAAAGAATTATTTTAAACATTTTGAGGATTTATTATTATCACTTGTTGATTTTTTTTTTATTATTTCGAGAATAAAATTTTAATTACCAACACAAAGTTTAATTTTACACTCTATAAACCGGAACGCTCGTTTCTTTTTTGATGGGTTGGAAATTACGGATGGGACGGAAGTTGGAAAACATAAATCACTTTTAAGTGAAACTTGTATCCGCCTGATTTTTCACCGATTTTCACCCGTTGACGTTAATTAATTCGGCCTGATGGTCCTATTTTTTTTTTCGCTCCCCGTTAAATATTTATTTTAATCGCCGCATGCACATCAATAATTCGCTTTTTATAGCTCTTAAAGGACTCGATAACACGAGTCTGTTACAATGGGATGAAAAAGTGGAATAGATTTGTATCAATCGATTATCGATGTGAGGAGTGAGCGAGTGAGTGAGAGAGAGAGAGAGAGAGAGAGAGGACGGTGAAATTAATTCAGACTGGAATGGATCTCCCGTGCTCCATCGGGCAAAACTTTCTTTATTACCCGGGAAATGAAAATTTTGTGTCCCCCCCGTGGCCGGTTTTAATTTTTAATTCGCCGTTTCAATGAATACTAAAAAAGTTGCCGCCGCTGATTGAATTAAAGCGCCCGATCAATTAATCGCCTTGTTGTTGACGCCCGTTTAATTCTACCGTTTATATTTGCACAGGTGGGAGGAAAGGTCCATTTGGCCCAATTAGTTATTTATGTGTGATCCGGGAATGTTTCTTATGGGGCGCACTATAACTGTTAAGAGGGTGTGCGCGCCGCGACGGCTTCGGGAAAAGGGACGCGCCGTCTCATTTTATAGTCAGTGGGAGACAAATACTGGAGTCGCAAGAAGTACCTCTTGCACCTTTATGGTATTACATATTTATCTCGGGACGTCCCATCCCGGAGTTGACTGAATATTTCAGCGCGGATGTGTCCCGATTTGAATTCGTAATAACGGTTCGTCACGAAACGTTACAAATTTAATTAAACATTGTCTTAACCCTTTTATGTATTTTAAAAAGTACAATGTTTTAAACAGAACAATCAGCAATGAATGGTGTTTAGAATTATTTAATCGAAAAGATATATTTTCCCATTTAAAATTATATGCTGCAATATTGTACGGGTCGTATTAGAATGCAACTAGATTATTATGAATACTTGAGAAGGCTAGAGAGTGTAGTAAGTGCTGAAGAAGGCTTGAAATTATAGTCAGTACTCAAAATGGTATTCTACAAAGAGTAGACTATACTCAGTGATAATGGTTGCACCAAGACTGTAATCAATGCAAGACCCTACGGTTGTAGATATGGTTTATGTTTATATAAGAAACTTATATCATATATAACTTAAGCAGCGACTAATGACCCTAGCAGTTGATGCCCTCCCTCCTCCCCTCAAAACAAAACTTGCGCATTTTCCATCGACTAGGGGATGCTCTATATGGTTGGTACCTACTCGACGTTAGTCCTCCCCCTATGGTACAACTGCGAAGTATAAGTTGCTGAATTATATCTGGTGATTCTTTGGACGTCCTCGTTTCCTCATGAACCTAAGTCATGTTCAGGAAGTGATGGTTTCAAGTAATCATTCTTACCTTCTTGATATTTGGCAAGACGTAAATTATTTCTACTAATTGATCTGGTTGATATAATACAGCTACTTCGGAGCTAGTGATGCTGTCGATTATCAAGTAGAGTCCATTGTCTCTCACGATCAACTTTAGGAATCCATATCCATATATCGAAGAAATGCTTTCCTTTCTTGTACAACACCAAGCTGTGGCTTTCTTTAGAGTAAAAAGCTCTGCTTACATGTCAGATCTTAACAGTACTCGAGATGTTGGCAGTGGTCCAAATAGATCAAACGAGTTGGCTTCAAATCGTTGATTTGAAGGCGTTGTCTGCAATAATCCTGGTGGTTACCTGTTGGAGGGTTTATATCGTTAGCATAGGATAAATTTTTTGATGTGTGCAGCAACGTTTTTATTTATTTCCTTCCAATAATATTTATCTTATGGAAAGTGCTCATCACAACGTAGTGGCCTGCTTTGGGTACATCGTGAAAGGTTGAAACTTACATTTGGTTACGACCTGCTAACCTTCCGAGTATACATCGGCGGAGAACTCCTCGGAATGTGACGTACCCTTCGTTAATCTAATAGTGAATGTTCTCAGTCTCGTTCTCGATAGCTTGCAGATTCTTGTCTGCTTCTTATGCATTCCGTTCGAGCCCTTTTTGAAGGGTGCTCAGCTGAACTTCAACGTAAGAGAACGTTGGGTAGAAATCTACTTCTTCAGGTCGGGATAATACGCCATGTTATTGAATCTTCCAGGTATGTATTCACCGGTGAGATTGTAGGACAGAGCTAGGAATGCTCAACGTAATAGGCGACCGGTTACCCATTCAGAGGTCATAAGCCTGATGATCGGTGCAGACTGTTATTGGACATCCTTCTATATAACCTCTGAATGTTCCGTAAACTTGTTTTTGATTTCATTAGAACGAAGAACGAAATACTCTGTCCACGTTTCTCTTCGTTCTTCGTTCTCACCTAGAAAGAATGGCTTTTATAGAATACACGGATATTTACTGTAGCCTGGCTGAAAGACTAATGCTTCGCAAAAAATTTACTTCCTTTTTCCTCTTCTTCACTTCATTTCACCACTGTTGCAAGGTTGGAAATAAATCATCAATACTAATACATGTTTGAATGATTAAGAGAACTTCCTTCTTGTTCCTCTCTCGTATGCCCCAGGTAACAAATTTCTCTGTGCAGCATTTTGTTATTTACTTGTAAATTTTCAGACGTTTAGCTCGGAGCTGAGTCATTTCTGGGCGAATATCTTCCACATATTGTTTAAAAGGCAATAAAACCATCTACAAATTGAACGTCAGGTAGTACACCAACGAAGTGGTCCGTAATTCATTGGAATAGTACCGGGACATTCTGTAAGCCAAATAGTACTCGTTTGATACATATAGCAAAATAATTCGAACGATGTCACTAATCCAGATTTTGTTTTATCAAGTAATTGACTGGTTTTTATAATAATATATTTATTATTTATTCTTTACAATTTTGTTCATCTTGCTTATAATATATTCACAATAATACATACATTAATTAACGACGTACACAAATTTAAACAGCAAGAATCACGGCCAGATTTCACTGGTTTCCAATGATCTTTCACTCAGACCTACATTACAGGACGAAGGCACAGCACTTTACTATAAAGGCTTTCGTGGGCGAACAAACCATCTTGGTTTTGTAGATCAGCGAGCTTAATGCACGACAACTCAATGATGAATAAGTTACAGACAAACAGGGCGAAATGGGCATCTGTATTTTAGGAAGAGCTAAGAAGAGAAGAGAATCATCTAGACCAGTAGTCTAGCTGGAAGGATAGGAATGAGTCGGATTAGCAATGTGTATTTTGTTTCCAGCTACGCCTCTGTATACCAAGGGATAGAGTATTTTACGCACTGGATGATAAAACTTAACACTTGCGTTCGACCGCTTGGGAGAAATGTCAACACCAAGACCAGACAGTGCGGCGATTGCCACGTTGAGAAAGTCTTGGCTCTGGTTAACATTTAGGTCGAGCTGTATTTGGAGGTGACGAACATCGGCGAAGTGACAACCTTCACGTGGGTCTACGCTGAATCCATACTTGACCTGACCCTAGCTACCCCGCAGGCCCTTCCGAATATCAGCGGGTGAAAAGTAAAGGCAAAGGTAGAGAGTAACTTCACCCAGATTCAGTGGTGAGGAGAACCACAACGCACTAACAGAATTGATCAATTAAACAACTCTTTATAAAAACGTCGTGGGAATTACCGACGTCAACGCCCTCACCGCTCTTCAATCTCTTCCTTGAAACTGATGCCCATAAATTTTAAACTGGTAATGGAACAAACAACGACATGGTACAAAGCCATGATGATACTAAGTAAAGCATTTGCCCAAAAAAAGAGACCACGAATGTACCGCGAAATATTTGCTATAGAACAGACGTCCGACCAAACCACAGACACGTTTATCTGCAACAAAAGCGACCGGTTGCCTAACTAAACACACAAACACATCAAAGGAGTACAGCTAAATATGCTATACGGCTTACTTAAGAAGAAGTCGCTGCGGAACTGAATCCAAAGAAAAGACATCAGTTGTTACGATGAGGTTCTAAAAGACAGACACAGACTTTTGGAATCCGGGAAGCCGGATTCCAAAAGTAGGTTAAGATGCGAGACTGTTGCAAAAAAATGAACCAAGGCAGAAATACACGCGCCGAAACAAGTAATAATAAACAAGCGGCTAAGTCAAAATGAGCAGCGTATAGAGTTAATAAAACTGCAACACCAAACACAGTAAAAGTCTGAGCTGTCAAAGCAGCTATGTGTCTGGAGATTGTACTACTGCTAGCTAGCAAAAAATGACCTAAGTAATGAGATTGCGATCGTACCGTATTGTTGCGAAGAGATTTGCAGCGACGGAAACCTCTGCTGGAGTGGTGGTTCTAAGAGACGTCTCGGCCTTGTCCTCGACCAAGTAGCTGTGCAAAGACCACACATGGCCCTCTTTACATTTGAGGTCATCAGGGCGGCTTAGGACCTGCCCAGTGGCAAGACATTAGACCTAGAGGCATCTCCAACGAGGAAGTGAAGCACCTGATTCTAAAGTACCTTAATCGGTTTACGGAGTGCTTTAATCAGTGCCTGAGGTAGAAATACTTCCCGACAAGATTAGAAAGTCAAACTGGTCCTCATCCCTAAAGACGGTAGAGATCCAAGTGTTATTTGCCTTCTCGATACAGAAGGAAATGTTTATTTATTTATTCAGAACGTTGATCTTTTTTCTTTAATGTATACACATAAAAACAAATTTATTACAAAAAATTACGTAAAATTTTGGACGAAAGAAGCGTGTGCGGAGTTCACAATAAGAAATTATGTTCTTCCACTCAAACCCTTCTTGTTCTACGATGTTGGGAAGGCAGCAATCCTTATCCACATCCGTAAACTTTTATATATCCTTTAGAATTGATTTTTGTCCAGTTTTTTGGAGGCGCGGAGGGCTGGCGGACAATCAGTAAGGATTTAAGAAGGGCCGAAAGCACGACGTTGATGCCATAGGCAATAGCCTAGAAAGTAAACGCGAAAGTGGCCATCTGTGTCAGTACCTTGAGGCTGGGAGTGATGGCCCACAAGACAAGAGCGATCTGGCTGCCCATCAGAAGACCTGATCAAAGCAAGGGTGAGAAGATCCTGCTCTTAGATTACGAGGTGCAGATCTCTCAAAGCTTAAAGTATCTCTGTGTTATGATTGACTATAACAGGCATTCCAGCTCCCAAGTTCTTAAAGCAGCTAGGCGCTATGAAAACAGGGCTGAGGCAAAGCTTATGGCTACCTTTAGTGATCTTTTGGATTGTAACGTCCTGAGCTAAAAGCCGAGCTGCTTCATAGCGCTCTTAGACCTGACGTCCTGAGAGTAGCCAGAGCCTTCAGGACGGTATCGACAGACTCAGCTGAGGTTTCTTGCAGTTACAATTCCAAATCTGGAGATCGTTTTCACGCCCTCCGTTCTCAGAGCGATTAGGGCTGGTACAGATTAGGCTCGTGTTATGAGGGAACAAAAAGATATGACGATAGTGGATGGAAAGTGGACTAGGAGGTTGATACTGGACAATAGGGCATAGGTGAGGCACGAACACGGCAAATAAGACCCTTCTCTCGGGATAAAGTTGTTTCAGGTCCTACGTAGCCAGAATTAATATGAAACTATGCCCTACGTACGCCCACTGACTTCTTAACTCACCCTTGTGAATGCAGTCAGCGTCGACATAGTTGTGAGCTTGGTGCTGGAGAGCGAAGAGAAGTGGACTGCGATGAAGTTGTTTGCCAACGCGGTGCTTCACTTTCATGAGGCGCAAAGCTTTCTGTCGCCAATCACGGAAGATTGATGGTAGCAATAGTGAGAGGAGGTTTAGTGGATAGTGCCTATTCAGAAGAAATAGGAGAAGATTCCTATACACCTATTTTAGAAGAGACGTGCGTAAAACATTCTCCCTTAAAAAAAAACAACAGTTCAGGCAATTTGCCTCGTAGTATATCTAACTATCAAGCACGACAAGTTACAGATTGTTGATTTGACACTTAATTCAAGGAATTTTTTAGATTACTGCCTGTAAATATCAATAATTTTTTGATAAAGTCAAGTGAATAATTGAATGTCGTCGACAGGTCTTCAATTACTGCCACATTTTGTACTCTTCAGAAATATGAACCGAAGAAATCATCTTCGGAACTCGAGAATATTTATCTTCATCTAGTCTTAACAAGCGATCTGCATCCCCCACGTTAATCCCACGTTGTCGTCCAAAAAATTTTGTCTCTTCAAGAAAAAACTATGTACTTAAAGGATACTACAATGGGATTCTCTCATGGCTAATAAAATTGAACGATTCTTTTTTGAGAAGTAGGTTGAATGTAATTTTAATTCTTGCGACCGTTACTTGCAAATTTGTTTGTAAGTTCACTTGCGAAAAATAATGCAAATTGCATTAGAGCAAGAGATAGATGATAAGATGATAAAAATATATTTTTAATGACAGATGATAGATGACAGATGACAGATGACAGATGACAGATGACAGATGACAGATGACAGATGACAGCTGACAGATGACAAAAAGCTCTAATATTTTCTTCATCACATCTGTCATCTGTCATTTGTCATTTATCATCTGTTATCTGTCATCTATCATCTGTTGCCTGTCATTAAAAATATATTTTTATCATCTTATCATCTAGAACCTGTCATCTGACAACTGTCATCTATTTTCTGTCTTATTACCTGTCTTTTCTCTTCTATCATAAAGTGAATTGTCATCATCTGTCACTGGCCATAAAATACATTCCTAAATAGTAAACGATTTTAATCAGTGCAATGATGTAAAAAACAAAATTTCAAGTAATTTAAATATTGAATTTTTCACCTGTCATCTATCATCATATCAAAAATCAATCTTCAGATTTGTCTTTTCATATCTGCTATTAGTCATATGTCATTTGTCATCTGTCATTTATCACCTATCACCTTTTACCTATCATACAAAAATATATTTTCATTATCTTACCATCTATCATCTGTCATTTGTCATCTATCATCTGTCATGTGTCATAAATAATAATCAAGATTATTCAATGCAATGATGCAGAAAATGCAATTTTTAATAATTTTAAAAACACATTTTTCATGTCACCTATCAATTTATCAAAAAATAATCTATTTTATCTATCTTGTATTAATCTTCTCATTTGTTTTCTGTCATTTGTTACCTATCATCTGTCATTTGTCATCCATCATCTGTCGCCTGTCATATGTTATCTGTCATCTGTCATCTGTCATCTGTCATCTGTCATCTAAAATCTATCATCTGTAATCTGTCATCTATCATCTATCATCTGTTTCCTATAATGAAAAGTATAGTTTTTATCATCTCATCATTTATCATCTGTCATACGTATTATATATTTTCTGTTATATAATGTGTGTCATCTCTAATCTATCATAATGTGAATTGTCATCTGTCAATTGCCATAAAATACATTTTCTAAATAGTAATCGATTTTATTCAGTATAACGTTGCAGAAGACAAAATTTTAAACACTTAAAAAAATACATTTGTCATCTATCACCTTATCAAACATTTCTTATCTAGCATCAATCTTCTGACTTCTGACTTTTTTACCTGTCATCTATCATCATATCAAAAATCAATCTTCTGATTTGTCTTTTCATATCTACTATCTGTCATATGCCATTTGTCATCTGTCATCTATCACCTGTTACCTATCATACAAAAATATATTTTAATTACGTTATCATCTATCATCTGTCATACGTATTATCTATCTTCTGTCATATTACGTGTATCATCTGCCATCCCCCATAAATCATAATGTGATTTGTCATCTTTCATATGTTACTTACCATAAAATACATTCCTAAATAATAATAAAGATAATTTCTTTGCAATAATGCAGAAAACGCAATTTTAAATAATTTAAAAAATACATTTTATCAAAAATTAATCTGTTTTATCTTATCTTGCATGAATCTTCTCATTTGTTTTCTGTCATCTGTTATCTATCATCTGTTATCTGTCATCTATCATTTGTCATCTGTCATCTATCATCTGTTACCTATAATATCATCTCATCATTTATCATCTGTCATTAATCATCTGTCATCTGCCATCTGCCATACCTATTATATAGTTTCTGTTATATAATGTGTGTCATCTTCATCCCTAATCTATCATATTGTGAATTGTCATCTGTCAATTGCCATAAAATACATGTTTTAAATAGTAAACGATTTTATTCAGTATAACGTTGCAGAAGACAAAAATTTAAACACTTTTAAAAAATATATTTTTCATCTGTCATCTATCATCTTATCAAATATTACTTATCTAGCATCAATCTTCTGACTTGTCATTTGTCATCTGTGATCTACCATCTGTCGTCGGCGACCTGTTATTTATCATTTGTGATTTATCATCTGTCACTTGTAATAAAATCTACAATAATTATAACTGCAAAGCAAATTATATCAAATTTATCTGTAGTCATATTGCTCATCTGCCACTTATCTTATTATGATTTATGTTTCTGTAAATGTCATCTATCATCCACCATCTATCGGTGTTTGTCATTTATCATCTATTAATCGCTAGTTGTCATCTGTAAAACTCAAAATTATTGTACTTTGAATTTTATGACTGGTGACAGAGGACAGATGACAAATTACAGATGATCGATGCGAGATTACATATGACAGATGACATATGCTATATAACTGATGATAGGTAATATGCAATATAGAATATTACTAATAAAATTTATAAATGATAATCGTTTTTTTTTCATATAGTATGAGAGAAATAAATTATTAAATAATAATAAAAATGTTATATATGTTGGAGGCTTCTACTTCGTTATACATTTTTTGTAAATTGAATAAAATACGATAGTTTTCAAGTTATGCAAACAAAGTTATCGTGTTTTATTCAATAATAAAAATGTTATATATTGTAAATTATTAATTAATTAATTAATTAATCTTTCATGTATCATGTCATCCAACAAAATCTTAAATTATTAGCAAAACAATCCGTAATTTTGACCTACCCCAAGGAATGATAGCGTAAGTCAGACCAATTTCAATAAAGTATAACGTAGAAGGTAGATTAATAAGCTCTAATAATGTATTATAAATTAAATTATACTATCAAACTGTAGACATATAGCAAACTCAATTATTTATTACTATACAAAATCTTTTTGTTTACGACGAATTCTTCATCTAATGAAACATGTCGAGTAATAATAGTTAAGCGTAAAAAGCGGGAATAAAAACTAACACGATATACCGTTAATACAGTTAATAAGCATACTCACGAAGTTTCCCAAGTGAAAATAGAATAAAGGTGTACAATTAGCGTGCGGTTAGGGGAGAGGGTGGAAATTCGTTATTTAAATAGTTCTTGTGTCTGTGTGTGTGTGTGTGTGTGTGAAACGGAGGGTAAATGGGCGGCATGAATTATGTATTATAGAGGAAGTTTGTTCAACACTCTCAACTGCAAATACTATTAGACTTCAAACATGTAAAGTATATAAACTTTGGGGCGGAATATATTTCGTGTTTCGCATTCGCGGGCACGTTCGTAATGGCCAATTTGATGTCGGAATAAATGGACGCTGGGTAAATAGTGGATGCAGTTAAAAAGGTTATGATTTTGCCCGGGTGTAATAATGCCGCCGCCCTCGCCCCCTCCCCTCTTTTCCAGCCACCGTTCCACTCGACTGCATAAATAACGGATACGCAAAAATATCGCACGCCTTCAAAAAAAGAGTTTTTACATAAGTAATTAATTTATAAAGTTTCTTGTAAATAGGTACAAAACTGACCTGACTATCAACATTAACAATACTGTTGTGTTAGTAGAACAGGTAGAGTAAGACTAATTCGATACAAAAGAAGGAAAACATTACTGCTATGGATTGTTATAAAGAAAATAAAGAATTTGGCTAAAGAAAACTGCAATTTGAATAGTACAGTAATATCGTATATAAATCTATCTTCGGGGAAAGCTGAGATCTTGGTTAAAATTATGAGCTAAAGTATATTGTAGAGGAAGCTACAAGATAGATTAATATAAACCTATAAATTAAAGGTTTCAATTAGCTTTATTTTATCGAAGCATTTATATAATTGTTAATCATTAGGCCAGAAAAAATAAAACGCAAGAATAAATATTTTCCCAAAGTTTTATTTAATCTATAGTTCAATCACAAGTTTTAGAATTTATTATATATTTATGCAAGAATATTAACATTACTCTGATAATCTCAGATATAAAATAAATAGAATCGTTGCACATAAAGAGCTAATTTTGCAACACCGTAAACAACTCAATCGTCACTCAGCGCGAAATTATTCACAAATAAGGACGCAATTAAATACGACAGAGTGTGAGGGGGGGGGAGGAAGGGAAATTTCATAATATTCATAAATCAGGCGTAATTAAATAGCGTAGCAGTAAATTATTTGATATCAACAATTCATTACGAGACGAATTAATATTAATTAAGCACGTCGGCATCGGGAATGCCATAAATTCAAATTACACTTTATACCTCATTCCGTTTCATTTCACTCAAATAAAGAAAAGGGCCGAGAGGACTGCCGCCGCTGCTCCCCTCACCCTCCAACAGAGCCAAGAGTTGGATAACTTTCACCCGACCATCCGCCTCCATCAGAATCGCGAAGAATTTCAATCGTACTTTTTAAACTCCGACATTATTCGATTGATGTAAATAAAATTGTTGATGGAACCTTTATTCCATTCTTTTTGTTCGTCGGATGTAGATTTTTAATTTTGAAAAGAAAATTTTATATTAAACGTTTAATTGTGAATATTTTATATTGTTTACATAAATAATATTAGAAATGAATTAAGGAAATTGCGTTTATAATTGTATTTACAAATCGCATACGCGAAGAAGTTATTCTAAAGAGAGAGAGACAGGGAGTAGGAAAAAAAACATGTGCCAGCAGCAGTTTTATTAAATTTCTGCACGGAAAATTGTATCGTATCATAATTAGATAATTCAGGGGGAAATGTGGAGGGTTGGTTTTTTTCATCTCTGTTTTGTACGGTGCGATTTTTCAGGCTGGTCGAATAGTGGAAATTTGTTATTGGCAGCCGGCTAAAAACATTATTCAATTTATAGGCGCATAACTTTTCCACCCCGCGATTCGATTTTGCCCTTTCTCTCCTCATGCATATCTATCGCTGAATGGAAATGGAATCATGACTGGAATTAGTTGGCTACAGGAGAAAAATTGCTATGATAATTAGCAGAAAAAAAATATGTATTAATTGATAAATTGCATACATTAATATTATAGCTTGTTTCTGACGACTAAAATAATAATTAGCAATTGAAATGTCTAATAAGTAATAACTAAAAGATGTTATCGTTATGGTTACCTGAAAAAATAAATTGATTAATGGTTGAGACGTTGTTCACATCGTGAATATTTGAATTTAAATATTAAATTAAGTAATAAACACACATTGAAAAACTTACTATGTTTTTACCACAATTAATTTATTGTTATATGTTGACGGGGTTTACATATATACAAAAATTCACGACTCCATCAACATATAACAATAAATTAATTGTGGTAAAAACGTAGTAAGTGTTTAAATATGGATTACCACCTAGTAACGATCACAACCATCATTAAGTTGAAGTAATAAATATTCACTTTTCCCTATTTTCTGCTGCACTATACTGATAGGATCTCTGGCTGTTATTGATAGAGAAGTAATCGTTTTAAGTAAATTTAAGTACCAAGCAATTTTATAAAGAAAACGTTGCGGTGATTATGCGGAATCGATAAAAAATAATAAAAATCCTGTCGACTTTTATCGGTTCTGAGCGAGCAACAACTGTTTAAAGGTTGAATGTAGCGAGAATCTTTTTTAAGTGTGCCGAGTCAGCATAAACGGCAGCGCGAGCAGAAACTTAAATTTGAACGTCTTTATGGACTTTTAAAGTAACTACTGAATGTTTAGTGCGGATGCCGGGGATGTTCCGCTTTTATGTCATCCCGATCCCGAGACGTTCAGCCCGGCAACTCGCCGAATTAATGGGGGGATGATGGAGCCATCCTCTCCGGCTCTCCAGCTCTCCGGCTCTTCTCCACCGGTTTCAGTTCGCCAACTCTCGGAAAATATGTATCCTATTAATTCCATCGCCTCTTCCCGGAGCAGGATTGGATTCCCGATTCCCTATTCCCGAGAACACTATTCCTGTATGTGTGGGGTAAGGTCCTGGATTTCTTATTTGTTCGTGTGGGAGCGAGCGAGCGAGTTGGCGAGTTCCCGCAGGTTCGGCACTATCAGATGGCGCCGTTTCCTGTTTAACTTCGCCGAAACGTCTTCGAGGAGTAAATACAATAAATATTTGTCGTTTTGCGCGGCTGGATTTCCGCAAACATTTGTGCGCGAGAGAGACGGAGGGATAGATAGGTCGGAAAAGGGTGTCATGAATATAAAACGGGGCAATTAAAACGGAATCGTTGCCGTAAATCACCGCTATGCTTTGCGCGCGAAAGATTAATGCACCTTTTGTACGTACCGACTGTGATCCGTAAGCCGGATTTTTTCCAAATATAGTAAATATTATATACTACGCGGATTAGCATTTATATTGCAGTTTAAATGTTCACATATATAAAAAAAAAACTCAATTTTGAATTTCATGTTTGAACTTTGTTATTTATCAAAACACATCTTTTTAACTAGATACTGACATGTAGTACCTATAATATATTATATTATATTAAACTATCACCTGCAAATGTATTATTTGATATTTGTCAACAGTTGTCTATAAAGTGTAATCTGTAATTCATCAGCAATTAATCGCTATCTCTCATCTGTCAACTTTTATGTAATTTATAAATATCTCCAATTCATCAACCAAAATCTGTTAACTGTAAACTGTGGTTTATCAAACGTATAGTCTGTTAACTATCCACTGATAACTCTCATCTGTTAACTGTTAACCGTCAACTTTCTACACTCATTTATAAATATCTGTCAATTTATCTTTCATCATTTGTCAACAGACAGACATTTTCTAGCTCTCAAATGTCAAGTGTTTTGCTACTTATCAATTATCTATTGTAAACGGTTATGTGTGACTTTCATTTGTCGTATTATCAATTGTCTACGTTATTCGTTTTTCTGAAAATGTGTACCGTATTAATATATTCTCCCTGTTATGAAGATATGTAATTTGTTGGCAAATAAATTTTATTACTATTATTTGTACACAGTAATCTGTCAACTGACATGTGTTAACTGACTCATCTGTCATTTGACATTTGCCAGCTATTATTTATCATTTATCAGTTGTCACTTGTCATTTCTCATTTTTCATCTCTAATTTGTTGTTTGTTGTTTGTCATATCTCAACTATTATCTTTTAAATATACAGTGTCGATTATCATCTGTCAACTGTATTATTATTTATCAACTCTCATGCGTGAACTGTGAACTATCATTTGTCACTATCCGCTGAAAACTTTTAACTATCATTAACTTTAATCTTCTAATTATTTACTGTCAACTCTCATCTGATAATTGCTGATCGTTAATAATTGACAACTAACAGTTAACAGACAGCGTTTATTCAATAAAGTGTATTCCTAAAAAGGCAATTATAAATATCATATGTTAAGTAAAAGTGTCATCCTTTAACTATAAACTGTCAGTTGTCATCTCTTGACTGTCACCTGTCATCTGTCATTTATTACTAACTGCCAACTTGTCACTTGTCATTGGTCAATAGTTATTTGTCACATGTTAAGTCTCATCTGTCATTAACTGTCATCTGTCAATTTGTCATTTGCCTATATATTTATCAATAACAATAACTGTTTGGTGTTATATTTTTATAAATTTCATTTGTCAATTTGTCATTTATCATTTCTAATTTGTTTATTTATATATAAAGTGTTATATGCCACCTATCATTTTTTTAATTGTAAACTGTTATATGTAACTTTCATTTATCGATTTGACATTTTTCTATATTATTTGTCCGCAGTATAATGTCAACTGGTAATGTGTTAACCGTCTGAAAATTGGCATTCGTCAATTTGCATTTAACATTTTTAATTTATCATTTACAATTTGTTATTTGTCGTGTACCATTTGACATTTGCCATATGTCATTTATCATTTGTTATTTGTCATCAGTGAACCGTTATTTATCAGTTGCCAATTTTCATTTGTCATTTGCGATTTGTAATTTGTTAATTATCATTTTTTAAATGTTCATTGTCATCTCTCACCTACCAATTTTCATTTGTCAATGTATCACTTGTATTTTAACATCAGTTATCTCTCATCTATTATCTCTCATCTGTCAGTAACTGTCATTTGCTAATTTGCCATTTATCTAAAATATTTGACAATAAATATAAATGTTAACTGAAAGCTTTATTTTTTTTTAAATATGATCTATCAATTTGTCATTTGGTCTTTACAATTTGTTATTTGTTATGTGTCATTTCTCATTTGTTATCTATGAATTTGTCATTTGTTATTTGTCATTTACCATGTGTCCCTTGCTGTCATTTGTCAATTGCCAATTTTCATTTTTCATTTGCAATTTGTCATTTATTATCATTTTTAAACATCTGTCAA